>JAJPUD010001895.1:263309-311742 GCA_023553655.1 Myrmecobius fasciatus
GAAGAAGAAGAAGAAGAAGAAGAAGAAGAAGAAGAAGAAGAAGAAGAGATAAAGGGAGAGGGAGAGAGAGGGAGAGAGAAAAAGAGGTGGGAGTGGGGGTAGGGAGGGAAGCCTGTGCTCCATCAATTAGAGGAATTGGTAAAGACTCACTGTAGAAGATATCATATGAGTTCAGGGTTTATAAGAGGAAATGCATTCCAGAATGATGGATGACCTCTGCATAATTTCAGCTGTGGGAGGTGGAATGCTGAGTTTGCCAAATAAGTCACTTTGGCCAATATGGAGATTACAAGAAGGGGAATCAAAAAAGGCCAGGAAAGGTAGCCTGGTATCAGATTGTTAAAGTAACTTTCCAGACCACCCTGTCCCTCCCCCAATCAAGTTCTCCATCTTCATCCCTCATACTCCTCATTTGTTTAATCATTTCAGTCACATCCAACTCTTTGGCAGTTTTCTTGGGTTTCTTTGGGTTTTCTTGGCCATAATACTGTAACAGTTAATTATTTTCTTCTCCAGTTCATTTGGCAAATGAGGAAACTGAGTCAAATAGCATTAAGTGGCTTGCCCACAGTCAAATAAGTGTCTGAGATTGGATTTGAACTCGTCTTCCTAATTCCAGACCCAGAACACTGCTCACTGCTCCACCTAATATTCCCCTGCTCTAGCCAGATCAAAAGATTCAGGCCCGTATTAATCTGCAGATATGTAAGTGACAAAAGTGCATATTTTATGAACTATGAACCAGCAACATAGTACAGAGGATGGAACACTAGACTCGGAGTCAGGAAAACAGAAGTTCAAATCCTGACTTAGACACTAACTAGACTTAGATGTGTCTTCCTGAACACATCCTTTAACTTCTCTCAACCTCAGTTTCCTTGTCTATAAAATGGATAATAATCATACCTACTTCCTAAGGTTATTGAAAGGATGAAATAAAGCTCTTTGGAAACCCTAAAGCACAATATAAATATAAATAACTATTACTATGATGGGAGACAGATGACTATGGTCAAGGCAGGCTTGAGCTGGACTTTGAGGATTAGTGTTCTGATACACAGAGAAGAGGAAGTAGAAGTACAATATGGGGCAAAATTCAGTTAAAAATCAATCTATCAATAAGCCTTTATTAAATATTTACTGTGAGCAAGACACTTTGGAGGGGGTAGGAAACAGGCCAGCCTAAATGGAATCCATGAAGTTCACAAAGGTGAATAATGATTAATATAAAGTTAGCAAGGTAAGTTTGGACAAAAATATGGAGAACCAACCGAAGAAAATAAGTGAAGGAAAATAGCCTCCAAGGAATCCTTAGTTTTTACAAGGAAGCGTTCTGAGTGAGTAGAATAAAAGAGAGTTATGATTTGCAGTAAATTTGCAGAAAAACAGACTCAGACTCCAGATCCCAGATAGATTTGGACTTACTCCATCTCCAGTGTGAGCTTCTGTCTTACATTAATTAGAGACTAATTCATGTCTCTAAGGAGCATTTTTTGTGACTTTCATATAGATTGAAAGATCGTAACAATGAGACAATTAAATATATATATATGTATGAGAAGACCTGCCTTAACCTAGTGAAATAAATAGACCTGTCAAGTCACAAGTCCTTCTCTACCTAAACTAGTCTTCACTAAACGGCTCCTGGACTGGGTTAATAAAGAGAAGCAAAACCCAGCCTCACTTGGATCTGAGTGTCAAACTCAAATGTCACATGTGAAGGAAGATTCCTGCAGCAGCATATTGCCTTAGAAGACCACATATTAACATTATATATATTTTGTTATTCATTTCAGTCATGTCCAACTTTTGTGACTCCATTTGGGGTTTTCTTGGCAAAGATCCTAAAGTGGTTTGCCATTTCCTTCTCCAGCTCATTTTACAAATTAGGAAACTGAGGCAGGAAGGGTTAAGTGACTTGCCTAGGGTCACAACAGCTAGTAAATACCTAAAACTAGATTTGAATTCAGGTTTTCCTGACTCTAGGTCCTATCCACTGTGCCACCTAACTGCCTGCCCCCATAATTTACTAGGTTTTTTTAAAGTTTATTTATTTTGTAAAATATTTCCCAGGGACCCACATGTGCAAAAATGTTTGTGGCAGCTCTTTTTGTAGTGGCAAGAAACTGGAAATTGAAAAGATGCACATCAATTGGAGAATGGCTGAATAAATTATGGTATATGAATGTTATGGAATATTATTGTTCTGTAAGAAACATCCAGCAGGATGATTTCAGAGAGGCCTGGAGAGACTTGCATGAACTGATGCTGAGTGAAATCAGCAGAACCAGGAGAACATTATACACAGCAACAAGACTATACGATGATCAATTTTGATGGACATGGTTCTCTTCAACAATGATGTGATTCAAACCAGTTGTGCTGCGATGAAGATAGTCATATACAACCAGAGAGAGGCCTGTGGGAACTGAGAGTGAACCACAACACAGCATTTTAATGCTTTCTGTGAATATTTCCATGCATTCTGTTTTCCTTCTTAGGTTGTTTTTTTCTTCTTCTCTTTCTAGATCTGATGTTTCTTGTGCAGTAAGATAACTGTACAGATATGTATACATGTATTGTATTTGTCATATAATTTATCCTATCTAGCATGTATTAGATTACCTGTCATCTAGGGGTGGGGGGGGGGGGGGAGGAGGGGAAAAGCTTGGGAAAAAAAAGTTTTTTTGCAAAGGTCAATGTTGAAAGGTCACTCATATGTTTTGTAAATAAAAAGCTTTATAAAAAAAGAGATAGAGGAAGAATATATTTGCTAATGAAAGTTGTATAGAAACAATCATCAATAAAAAATTAAAAATAAAAAAATCAAAGTAAAATATTTCCCAATCATATTTTGGAAGAGATTTATTTGATCCCTCTGTTCCACAGCAGAATTGTCAGGCACATAGTTTGCAAAACTTCCCATGCCTGGGGAACACCTTTTGTTTTCCCCTCTGTATAATGAGGATTGAGAGTGTAAGCAGGAAAACAAGAGAGGGGAGAATAGCCCTGTCTCCCTTTGGGCTCTGGTGGTTTCTGATATCCCAAAGAGCTCTATCAAACTGTTTGGCTGATAGTTGGATCTGAATGCTGTAATCAGTGACATCAAAAGCAAATAGAAATGGGTGCCACGAATATGAACATAAGGATGCTTGGAGACTGTATATTGACTTAGTTTGAAAATGCAATATGATCTAGATTTTATTGTATTTTTATTTTGTTAGATATATCCTGATTTCCATGTTAATCTTATTCTCCAGGCTTAATGGAAAGATGGCTGAGAGTGGGAAGAGACTTGAAGGAAGAAGACCAGTCAGAAAACTATAGCATTGGTCCAGGAGTAAGGTGATTGGGGCTTGTACCAAGGCAGTGTCTATATAAGAGTGAAGAAGAACATAGAAGAAATGTCATAAAAGTAGAAATGACAAAAAGGCAACAAATTGGATGTGTGGAAGAGAGCAGAGTCACAATAAACCAGAGAGGACAAGAGTAACTAGGTGATCAACCATATCAAACATTGCAGAGGTCTAATTCTTAATTAGGATTAAGAAAAGTCCATTGGCAATTAAGTCTTTGGTAACTTTGAAAAGCTGAATGAGGGAGGAGATCAGAGCCAGATTGCAAAGAGCTAAAAAGATACCTTTTTGAAAGACTTTAGTCACAAAGGAAAGGAACTAGTGGGGATGATAAAATCATGTGAGATTTTTTGTTGTTTTGATTTTTTTAAGGTTGAAAAGATATAAAATATGTTTCTAGTCATCAGGCTACTAGTAAAGACTGAAAATTAGAGAATGAGGATGATAGTGGTGGCAATCTGCTAAAGAACATGGAGTGATCTGAGATCAGGGGTATACATAGAAGAGTTTGCCTTGACAAGGAAGGGCTACTTTTTCTTTTTCTTTTTTTTTTTCTGAGGCAATTGGGATTAAGTGACTTGCCCAGGGTCACACAGCTAGGAAGTATTAAGTGTTTGAGGCCAGATTTGAACTCAGGTTCTCCAGACTTCAAGGCTGGTATTCTATCCACTGTACTACCTAACTATCCAAAGGGCTACTTTTTCATTTGAGGTAAGGGTGAAGGAGGAGATAATAGGGAAAGATGTCTGTGTGATATCAGATGGGGAAGTGGGAAGACAAGGGAACTCTTGTTGGATTGCCTCAACTTTTTCAATGAAGAATGAGAACAGATCTTCAGCTGAGAGGGTAGGAGTGGGATATCCCATTAGAAGCTTGAGGAAGGACACAAATTTAGAATGGCTGCTATGAAAAGGGAGATAACATTGATTAGGGAGGTGAAAAAAATATTGCCTTACTGTAATGAGATTACACAATATTATTTGTAGTGGACCAGGCAGTACAATTTTATAACTTTCTCCAACTCTGTTCATCAGTATATGAACTGCTAAAGGTGGCAGATGGTTCCAAGGCTGGAATTGGCAGGGCATGATAACACAAGATAGTAAGAGACTAGAGCAGAAATGTTTCCCCAAGTTATCAAGATGGGGAAGAGAAACAAATGTAGCTATTACAAAGATAATGTCCTGGAGAATTTACAAATGAAGGTATTGGAGGTCACAGTAAAGATGAGGACCAGAGAGTTAGGGTTGTAAGGTAGAGAGAAAGATGGGATCATGAAAGATTATGATAAAATAAAGGAATCTCATATCTCATGAACATTTGTAGGTGATGGAACAATCAAGGGTATGACTATCTTTGTATGTAGCTAAGGTAGAGCATAAGAGTAGATCATGGGAATTGAGTAGACTGAAGAACTAAGAACTTGGGGAATTTTAAGAGAATATCAATATTTATGTTGAAATCCTCTAATTCAAATGCAGGAGTCAGGGTAGAGAAAAAGACTATATGAGAGAGGGAGGGAAGGAAGAAAAGAGAGAGAAATGAGGGAAGATCTGGAAATGATCATGAGAAACAAAGATTATTCCAATTCCACCACCACAATCAGTGATTGAGAGGAGGTAGGGATGTGATCATGAATGAAGATGCATTTAGTACTGGAAAGAATGGCCACTTTCACTGCCAAGCAGGAGCCAGATTTCAATTAAAGCATGAAACCAGAAACATTAAGAAAAGTTAGAGGGGAGGGGATTGTTAGGTTATTTTAATGAAATTAATATTTTTAATTAAAAATTATCTATTTTCTCCCCCTTTCATGTTCTCCTTCTCTACTGAACACTTATAACAAGTATGCATTGAACTGACGCTAAGTGAAGTGAGCAGAACCAGGAGATCATTGTACACAGCAACAGCAATATTATACAATGATCAATTGTGATGAACATGACTCTTTCCAACAATGAGATGATTCAAGCCAGTTCCAATAATCTTGGATGAAGAGAGCCATATACACCCAAAGAGAGGGGTGTAGGAACTGAGTGTGGACCATTCTTTTTTCACTCTTTCTGTTGTTGTTTGCTTG
Source organism: Myrmecobius fasciatus (assembly GCA_023553655.1). NCBI lineage: Eukaryota > Metazoa > Chordata > Mammalia > Dasyuromorphia > Myrmecobiidae > Myrmecobius > Myrmecobius fasciatus. Next base: position 268,746 of record JAJPUD010001895.1, read on the forward strand.
CATTTTGTTTTCTTTCTCAGTTTTTTTTCCTTCTTGAACTGATTTTTCTTGTTCAGCAAGATAACTATAAATATGTATACATATATTGGATTTAACATATATTTAACATATATAGCATGTATTGGATCACCTGCCATCTAGGGGAGGGGGTGAAGGAAAGAAGGAGAAAATTTGGAACACAAGGTTTTGCAAGGGTCAGTGTTGAAAAATTACCCATGCATATGTTTTGTAAATAAAAAGCTTTCATTTTTTTTAAAAAAGAAAAAAAACCAAATATTCATATTCAAGCAAAACAAATTTCTTCATTGTCCATGTCCAAAAAATATGTCTTATTCTGCATCCTGCAGTCATCCTAGGACCCACCTCTCTGGGTTACGATTTGGTTAGAATGTATTGGTCTTCTGGAATTATAGTTGGTCATTGTGTTAATCAGGATCCTTATCAGAATGTCTATTTTCTTCATCTTGACTGTCTCTTAGGGCGACACTGCAACCCCAAATAAGTTCCACTGAGAGAAATGGTCGTAGAAAGCTAAGCAAGTTGGGCTCCAGTTCACTGATAAAGCCTGTGGGAAAGGCAGCCATTGAGTTATAGTATATCTATACTGGATGGTTATAGTATAGTCATAGCTGGGCTCTCAGGATAAATAGCAAGGACTTTCTTGCTCACACAGAAAAGCACAAAAGCCTCTGTGACTTTCTATTTTCTGGCTTCTATTCTTTTATCTCTTCTTCTCAAAACCTGAAGACTATAGACCAAGGATTTTCAACATAGAAGACCTCTCTTTACTGGGGACTTCAAAGGAGTAATCTTTACATATATCCTCCCCTGGACTTTCTTTTACAATATGGTACATGTCTCCTAAAAATTGATAAGGAATCAGAGTCGGTGGATTGCTGCTGGAGATTAACAAAATGTAGATGATTGGTTTTTAAAGTGAATAGGTTGCTTGCTTTGTGAATATTATCAGTAACATATCTGAAAATGAATCTTTGGTAACATTTTGAAGATTAAATAAAATGTGAAAACTAAAATAGTTATGGAACAGGTATTACAGAACTCACAGCAAAAGGAGTTGGTAGAAAGATCAAGAGGGATAGAAACAAGGGAGTAGATGATGGAGGTTGTGAACAGCTGGCACATCAATAGTTCCAGAATCACTAACATGAGGAGAGTATAATATTGTGAGGAAATACCAGCCACTGAGAAATGGATCTGGGCAAAGTCCCAGGGTTGGAGAAAGGTCTGTTGAGGAGGAAGGCAAAGCTTACCCTCAAAGTCCAACTCTGGGGCAAATGATGGATGATGCTTTATCTCATGAGTTCTTGGAAGACCCATCTCAGTCAGAATAGTCAGGCACAGGTAGGAAGAGGTATGGTCTGGGAGAATCCAATCAGGAAGCAGGACCCAGAAATTAAAGTGGGACTAGAGGTGGATGACCTCCAGGGCATTTCAGAACACCTTGGTGTGAAGAGATCTAAGGCAGGTAGCCTGGCCCGAGATTTTTTGGTGGGAAATCCCTCTAGTGAAGATATTGAAAGACAGGTAGAGCTGGAAGTGATCTCAAAGGCCACCTAGTCCAACCTCTTCATGTAACAAATAAAGAAACTGAGGCATAATGGAGTGACATGCCCAAGGTCACGCAGATAGTAAGTCTCAGAGATGGAGTTTATACAAAGTCTTCTGACTCCTGAATCTATTTTCCTTCCAGTGAACTTAAGAACAGAGTTTGTTACATTTTTGCCTTTATGTCTCAGAGACTAGTATATTAACTGGCACATGGTAGGCATTTAACAATTTCTTATTAATATATTGATGGATTAATTAGCCCAGACACTCAGAAATATTGCCCTTCTCCATAATCCACATTACTAATCTCAATGCCTTTCACCTGATAACAAAGCTCTAATTAATTCCTGCTCCCCTAGCTGTATACTTCTCTAGCAGTTAGTGAAAATAAATACTGGATATGGATCAAGAATCATAAGATTTTAATTCCTTGTTAATGCCGACTATTTGTGTGACCATGAACAAGTCAGGTAAGTGCTCATCCCAACTAAGCAAAAAACTCCCTGAAATACCCCTAAATTCATTAGAAGCCATTAAAGACAGGCACTTTATCATCTTAGAACCTACCATGGCTTTAGAGATAGTTCAGTGCTGAGCAGTGTGCCTGACACATGCTAGGTGCTTAATAAATATTTATCAAATTGAATTGAATTATTGAATCTAGCCCAAATCCTTCAGCTGCTCATCACAGCTCAGTTACTTGTCCAAGGTCACTGGGCAAAGTCAGGATGAGAGCAAAGTCCTTTGACTCCAAATTTTCTGCTTTTTTACAACAATATATTGCCTCTATTTTCCTCCTACATCCTGCATAGCAAGGAAACAGGGTACAGTGGATAGAGAGCCATCTTTGAAGCTAAGCAAAATTAGGCTTAAGTCCTGCTTCAAGCTGATTGATTAGTTATTCTTCATTCTTGAAAAGGACCAAAAGGACATCACTGTGTTGGAGTCAACGTACAGTATGCCCAACATGGCTGATCAGACGAATATGGGCTTAGAATACTCGGCCACAAGTTGGGCATAAATAATCCCTATGAATTTTTGCAGTAGCTTCTCAAACTTTTCACATCTGGTGTTTCTTCTGAGCTGATTCAATTTTGCTTTGCCCACTTTCTCTGATGAGGGCACACCATACCAGGCAGTTCTGTGCCAGTGTCTTCCACATCATACAATCCTTGAGAGTGTCTTTGCAATGCTTTTCCTGACCACCTTCTAAGGTCTTGCCCTGTGTGAGTTCTCCATAAAATAGTCCTTCTGGAAAGCATATATTTGGCACAAATTATCTGTGTGACCCCTGAGTAAATGGTTAAATCTCTGAGAATTTTAGGCAACTCTAAAGACTAAAGGCAACTAAGACTTAAAAAAAAGTACCAACTGCATTGGGAGGAATTTCCTCGCTCTGGGAATTCCCCAATACCAGGTGTGTTCCCTAGCCAGGTCTTAAGAGAAGTTATGACATATATAACAGGAGCTCAGTAAATGTTTAGTGAATGAATGAGCACCCAAGGCCAATGCAGAAGAGAAAATGATTCAGACCAAGACAGCTGAGCCTCCCCCTATCCTGGCAATCCATAACTAGCAGGAAGAAAAATGTTCTGCTCTTTATCAAAGCATCCATACCTTAGAATCCTGCTCATCCCTTCCAGGGGTTACAAATGCTGTACAACAGCCAAAAGTCGTCTTGCCAAAGCAGGAACAAGGGAATATTTCTGGCCCAATTAAATTTTACTGCTTGTCAAATAGGAAGCACAGCTTTCACCTCTTTAAATTACTGCAAGAAACATATGGGCTTCGTGAGCATCTGTCTGTCTCACTGTGTGTGTCTCTCTCTCTGCACAATGCACAATATATAGATATTCATAAATATATCCATAGACATAAGCATACAGTAGGAAAAATGAGAATAACTCACATTTCAACAATTCATTAAAGACTACAAAGCATTCTCTTCACCACAATTCTGTGTAGGATGAAGTGCAAGGATTGCACCCCTTTTTATAGCTAGGGAAACAAACTCAGACTTAACCAAGATCTCTTGGCCCCCAGTTTCATCTACTTCTCTATGCTGTCTGTCTCTCTCATGAAGGTCACTATTCATTTTCCCATACATTGTTTTTTGTTTTTGATATAAAGAAGAGAATGCTAGATCTGAAGAAAGGAAAATATGGGTACAAATCAATCATTCACTCAATCAGCATACATTTATTAAGTGTCTACTATATACCAGGCACTGTAGCCAATCTAGAAATACTGGGCCATCCCTAGTCATTGTGAATTTTGTCTTTCCATTGGACTCAGAAGACTATGGAGGAGAGAGTGAAGTTGATGACTTTATATCACCTTGCTTCATCTAAATCCAATTCACTGGCAAGTCAGACGTTCCTTCCCCATGGCATTAGTCTTCTTCAGGACAAAGGACAAACATTCTAACTGGGGGGGAATCAGAATCAATGCCAGGAAAGGAACTTTGGTAGAGGAAATCACCAGAATAGAGGAACCATATGGCAACTGACTATCATGCCCTTCCCAGAAGCAATGGTCAATTGATTTGATTATTGTTTCTTGAGCAAGAAGTAAATACCCAGAAAGGTAATCATAATAATAACTAGTATTTATATGGCACGTTAAGGTTTACAAAGTGCTTCACATATGTTGATTCATTTAATCCTCACAACAATGCTGGAAGATAGGTACTGTTACTATCTTTTTTATAGATAAAGAAATTGAGGTACAGAAAAGTTATGTGACTAGCCCAAGATCCTCTAGGTAGGGAATGACCGATTTGAATTCCAGTCTTCTTGATTCCAAATTTTGTGCTCTATTCATGTGCCATCATCTACCTGTAGCCTGCTGAAGGCAATGGATCCCTTTGAAAAATAATATTTTTAGATGCTGTATGCCTGGGTTAGGTAAGCCCTACTATCTTGGTTGATGGGATAAATTGTACTGAGAGCAAGTGAGTAAATATGTAAATGAAAGAGTGAGTGAAAACTCACCTATTTCATTATATGTAGCTGACTCCAAATCATGCTTCATCCACAGACATTAGAACAAAGACATCTTGTCACCTGGATGAGGTTCCAAGAAATCAGAAATGCAGAGTCATCTGCAATGAGTTCACAGGCTCAAACCCATCTTCCATTCAAGGGACACTTACTAAGTAGGCAAAATGCCTAAAGAATTCCCCATTAGGGGCAGCTAGATGGCACAGTGGATAGAGCACCAGCCTTGAAGTCAGGAGGACCTGAGTTCAAATCTAGTCTCAGAAACTTAACACTTCCTAGCTTTGTGACCTTGGGCAAGTCACTTAGCCACAACTGCCTCAGCCAAAAAAAAAAAAAGATTTCCCAATTAACAAGGAGGAAGGTGGGACTTTTTATGAGAAAGGACTCAAAGCAAAGTATATTTGCCTCAGAAAGTAATAACCAGAGGTTAAGGTCTATAGCTTGGGCTCCAGATTGTATATAGTAGATAATCCTATCAATATAAGAAATTTAACAAAGGCCCACTTAAGTTCAACCAAGACCCTCTCCAATCAATGCCCTTTCCTATGATCCATCCAACTACCAAGGACTTGGTGCCCTGATATTACCTCTGTCCTAGGAACAGGGACCCTCTCACCCTGTCCTGCCCAATACTAGAGCATTAATCTACTCATCTTTTTCACTCTACCCTCAGGTTCTAATTTTTGCTCCTGGGGGAAGGGAAAGAAGGCAGTTCTTGAGTGCAAACTCAGCTCCCCCACTAAATTTTACAATGAGTGAGGGAAACTACAAGAGCTGTGACTATCTAGATCAAAACTTCCTCTCCTGGCTTCTTATTATTGTTGTTTTCAGTCATGTCTGACTCTTCTTGCCCTCATTTTGGGGTTTTCTTGGCAAAGATACTGGCATGGTTGGCCATTTCCTTCTCCAGATCATTTTACAGATGAGGAAACTGAAGCAAACAGAATTAGGTGATTTGCCCAGGGTCACATAGCTAATAAATGTCTGAGACCAGATTTGAACTCGGGTGTCCCTGACTCAACTCTCTATCCATAGTTCCTCTGGTTACCACTCATCTATATATGCTATAGTCCCTTACGAGCATGTAAGTTCCTTGAGATCAAAATCTATCTCATTTTTTATACTTTATTTTGCTCTAGCTTCTAATGCATGTAAATTCCTTGAAGTCAAAATCTATCTCACTTTTATATTTTATTTTGTTCTATCCCCTTAGTAGCATGTAAGTTCCTTGAGATCTATCTTAATTTTTTTTACTTTACTTTTATATTTTATTTGGCCATAAGTCTCATCATACTGGATTGGTTGTTCTGTGTAATCCAACTTTGGGATCTTGAGAAATTGGCTTACTTTCTGGTATATAGTAGAATAATAATAAATGTTTGTGGGCTTGAATTTGAGAGGACACTTGAGGTAAGCATTGAAAGATTAATAGGATTTCATCAAGCAAGGATAGATGTCACTCCATTTTCCTCATTATTGGTATCCTCTTTTACCATGAAGGCAGTTGTCTTTTAAGGAAAATGTAAAGAGCCAGGACTGAGGTCTTACAACAAGAATTAAGAAGAATTCTGAAAGGTGGATCTGAGAAACTGCAGAATGTGTTAGTCTCAGCTGAATCAGTAGGGTTATTGTAGATAAGAGTTCTTAACATCTTTTGGAATTACAGACCCAGAGGCTGTTGGTAAATGTTTATATCAACTGGCTCTCCAAGAAAAAAAAATATTTATATGAACACTTTCAGTTTAATCTTTATCATTATTATTTTCATCACTTTCTTAAATGTAAATAACCATCAAAATAATAAATCCAGCTCTAACTTGTAACATTTGCTTATCTCAATGTGTAAATTTTTCACCTGCTGAAAACTCTGCATACCCCTTTATGAACGAACCCCTTTGGTGGTCTGGCAATGTGCCTAAATGCACAAAATAAAATATATAAGATTCCAAAGGGAACTAAACATATTGAAATACTTATCAAAATATATATATATTAAAAAAATAAGTTTGCAGATCCTATGTTAACAATTCCTCTTCTAGAGAAGAAGGTAGGAAAAAGGCAGAGGCAGAGAGAGCACTTACATATTAAGTGCTTACTATATGCCAGGAACAATGATAAACCCTAATGATTCAAATAAAAACAAAGAAGATAATCCCTGACCTCAAAAAGCTTCTATTCCAAAGGGACAAAATTATACCTTAAAATGGTCCCTGGAAAATGAACACATGACTAGGGGTTCCTTAAGAAATGGTAATCAGGTCTGATTTTTTTTGCACAATATGACAAATGTGGAACTATATTTAGAAGAATTGCACATGCTTAATTTATATTGGATTACTTGCTGTCTAGGGGAGGGGGAAAGAAGGAAGAAAAATTTGGAACTCAAGATTTTGTAAGTGTGAACATTGAAAACTATCTTGTATTTTGAAAAATATAAAACTTTTATATAAAAATAATAAAATGAGGCAATTGGACAAAAAAATCAATATTGAAAAAAAAGAAAAAGAAATAGTAATCAGGGTTAGGGGCACAAGAATCAGAAGGGGAAGGGAGCCTGGGTGGAGCTGCCTTATCTATTGTGGAAGGTTATATGGGAGGTAAAAATAAATCCACAGAGAGAATCAAGTCAGGAATGAAGTTTTCATGGTTGAGACCCTCATAGTGCACTGGCTCATTCTGCATTTTATTTCCTCTCCAGCCTCCTCTTTTTCCTGAAAGCATCCTTGGCTTAGCCTGAGTTTCTCCCAACACATTGCTCCAAGTCAAAATATGATGAGGGAGTCAGCAGACATAAAAATGATAAAGTCCTCTAGATTCCAAACAGGTTCCCTAGGCAGCCATTCAGCTTCATGACCTCATATTATATTAGTGTGCAACTCAATGGATTTTTTATTACATTTGGAATTAAATAACCCATAGATGATTCCGGCGGGCTGAGAGAAAACAGAAGTTTAATCGAAGGAAATAACAGAATGGATCTGATTCTCAAATTGCAGGATGTTCTGAGTTACCCAACGGAGTCTGATGATTCAGAGCTTCTCTATCCCTGTCTCTATATGTCTCTGTCTCTCTGTCTGTCATCACTGTTTCTGTCCCTCTGTCTTTCTATCTCTATCTCTGTTTCTCTGTCTGTTTCCCTTTCTTTTTCCTTCCCAAACCCCAGTTCTATATGATAGTATCCGATATGATTCATCATTGACCCACAGGTAAAATCCTGGATGCTTCCCCCAAAGGGTCCCTCCTCAACACCTATCTCTCTGTCTGTTATCACTGTTTCTGTCCCTCTGTCTTTCTATCACTATCTCTGTTTCTCTGTCTGTTTCCCTTTCTTTTTCCTTCCCAAACCCCAGTTCTATATGATTCAATCCGATATGATTCATCATTGACCCACAGGGAAAATCCTGGATGTTTCCCCCAAAGGGTCCCTCCTTCTCAACACCATTTTTGGCAACCTCTGGGTCAGAAACATACCCCTCATGCAAAAACAGATGTCATTCAACTCCATCTCCTCAAAGGGGCTGTTGAAAAAGATGGTAGGTTTTTGCCTGTTCAGAGACGGGTATGATGGCTTGGTATCAGAGGGATGTGGGTGGCAACAGTACAATGTGGGCTGAGGAGGAGATTAGGGAGCCAGAGGTAGGAAAATGAGAAGTACAGCAAAGCAGAAGGTCTGACAAAATCTATGAATCAAGCCCAGGATGAATTGCAGGAAGGTCAGGAACTCAGAAGGAAAGACTGGGAGCAGAGAGTTAGGAACTCGGGCAGTGAAGCTTTAGGGGCCAGAATGTCAGGGGCTGGGTGAGAAACAGAAGTGACCCTCTGAAAATGGAGAGGGGGCAGAAATGGAAAATTTGGAGTATTTTTCTCCCCCTGGATCCAAATCTGCAATTTCCAGCTGCAGGAAACAAAGTGAGGAGACCCTGGACAGCATCACTCCATCAGGTTCTTGGCAGAATACAAGCCACTGGGAATGGCATAAAACCTTATCATTTTTCTCTGTCTGATTATAGTCTGAGCTCCTGTGAGGGAGGCACTACGGTAATATTTATCTCTTCCAGGCTACTGCAAAGGCTCCTGGGTCACTCATCTGCTTTCAGGCAATAGAGAATAACTATCTCCAGAAGGATCAGAGACCTGGCCATATATTTCAAGTCTTCTTGATTCTGCTGGGCTTTCTGAGGCATCCTTTTACAGTGAAATCTGAGGATATTCCCTGGGTCTAAATGGTTTATTTATTAAGCACCTACTATGGGCCAGGCACTACACTAAGCACTTTGCACATATTATTTTGTTTAGTCCTCCTAAGAACACTAAAAAGTAGTGATATTTCTATACCCATTTTATAGATTTAGATTGAGTGTGCCCAAGGAGTCATACAACTAGTAAGTTTCTGAGGCCAGATTTGAATTCAGATCTTCCAAGCTCAGTGCTCTAACTATTGTGCCATCTAAATGCTGACAGATAAGTTTGTTGAATTGAATTGTCTGAGTTGCTTTTAAGATCAATTATGGGGTGGGAAATGGGTGTCAGAGGAGAAAAGAGCTGAAAGCAGAGATAATTCAAGAAAAAATTCAAAAAAAGAAAAATGCAAAGGAAAGAAATATCCTTGAAGGCAGAGTTAAATTTCTGTTGAAAAATGATAATTTTCACATTCCAGTACCTTTGAACTAACTGAAAAGTTTACTATACCAGAAATATCAAATATAGGGCATACTAGCTTCACAATAAAAATGGAGCTCAAACTAGATTAAAATGTAATTGGGAAATATTTAACAAAATAAATAAAAGCAAAGTAGAACATAGATAATTTTAATGAGGTTTTCTAAATCAGCCCATATAGTTTAGGGGCTCCATTTAAATGATAGTCTATGAAACTTTACTGTGCAAAGGTACCATCCTCTACATGAAAACTTTTCTGATTCCTCCCAAATGCTAGTTCCCCATTCCCAAAATAACTTTATATTTTACTGCTTTGTAAAAGGTAGCATTTATTCACTTTTCATTTATGATGTGGTTTAGGGTTGGAGTTGGAGTTGGATTCAGAAGTGCTTTTAGGGTTAGGGTTAGAGGCAGTTACTTAAGGTTGAGGTCAGAGGCACTAGATAGATAGAAACATAGATAGATAGATAGATAGATAGATAGATAGATAGATAGATAGATAGATAGATAGATAGATAGATAGATAGATAAGTAGGTAGAGGTAGGCAGGTAGGTAGGTAAGTAGGTAGATAGAAAGATAGGTAGACAGACAGATAGACAGATACACATACGTGTGTGTGTGTGTGTGTGTGTGTGTGTATGGACAATGGATGATGCTCTTACAATTTCCCAGTCACCAGCGAAACAAGTCAAAATATTCTTTTTAGCATGTTTTCAGCCATATGTCAAACACCTTTAGTGAAGAAAACATGGCATCAAGGTCAGTTTACTGCAATGACGGTAAATTCTTCAACTTGAAAAGGCTACAAGCCAAAACTAAAATGGAGGGAGTGTTGATACATGATTTTTTTATTTTCAGGTGATTTTGCACTCAATGCAACCTCCAAAGCTAAGAAGCAATAAAGTATGGATCAGTTCTCTGCTGCTTCTGCTCATTTTAGCCTATCAATGCCAAGAAAACACAGGTACTCCATCAGCCAGTACCACACCAACCATATTCTCCAGTGGAGAAGTTTTGAATGCTGGGGATGTTATCCCTTACTTTGGCAGCATGCTTTCCAAGGATGCCCACATTGATAATAAGGTTGGTACAGACATTGCCAAAGCCAGCTCAGTGTTTGGGAGGCTCCGAAGGAAAGCTTGAGAGAGGAAAGAGATTAGACTGATACCAAAATGAAGGTCCACAGAACCAATTTGCTGACCTCATTGTTCTCTGCCTGGGAAAACTGGACAGAATATCAGTGCCATGACAGGAAACTGAATCAATTCCAAATAAATTAACTTAGGAAGATACTGAAGTTCACCTGGCAGGATAAGATCTCAGACACTGAGGTCCTTTCTTGAATTAAACAGCCACACACTTAAACTCTACTGCAAAGAGTCTAACTCTGTGGGGCTGGCCATGTTGTTCAAATGCCAAATGCACACTTGCCAAAAAAAAAAAAAATACTATTTTATGGAGAACTCAGAGAGAGCAATCACTCACAAGGTAGTCAGAAAAAGTGGAATAAGGCACTCTTTCTTAAGAACTTTAGAATTGATGGTACCACATGGGAGACACTGGGACAAGACTGTCCAGGATGGCGAGCCCCCATAAGAAAAGGTTCTGTGCTCTTTGAGAAAAGCAGAATTTAAATAGCTTAGAAGAAATGCAAGATGCACAAAGTTAGAGAGTCCATACCAAATGTTCATAGGGAGTATTTGTGTCCAACCTGAGGCAGAGTATTCCAGGCTTGGATTGGTCTGATCAGCCACAATCAGACCATTATAATTTGACTCTAAATAGAGTGATCTCATTTTGGTCCTCTGAGAATGAAGGATAACACATATACATACATACATACACACACACTTGTCTCTGCCATTAGAATATGAGCTCATTATGAGTAGAAATTGTTTCATTCTTTGTACTTGTGTTCCCAATAAGATCCTATTTGTAAAGCACTTAGGACAGTGCCTAGTATATAGTAAGCATTTAATAATTACTGATTGGGGCAACTAGGTAGCACAGTGGATAGAGCACCAGCCCTGAAGAGAAGAGGACCTGAGTTCAAATCTGGTCTCACACACTTAACATTCCCTCGCTGTGTGACCCTGGGCAAGTCACTTAACCCCAATTGCCTCAGCAAAAAAAAAATAATAATAATAATAATAATTACTGATTGAGTGACATGTACCTCAGGCGACTCCTTAAGATCTCTTGAATTATTGTAGGAGCAGGAAATGAAATAAGAGATGTTCTGTGTGTTTACATATAGGAAAGACACTGAGCTAGGTACTAAGAACATAGATTTGCTCCTAAAGCTAATCTGTATGGGCTGCTAGGTAGTATCATAGTATACAGTGTTCTGGGTCTGGAGTTACTAGTCTCTGTAATACTGAACAAGTCATTTAATCTGTTTGTTTCTTCATCTATAAAATGGGGATAATAATAGTTCCTATCTCCCAAAGTTCTTCTGAGAAATAAATTAAATAAAAATTGCAAAGCACTTAGCACAATACCGGACATATAGTAAGAACTATATAAATGTTAGCTATTAGCAATTATTATTTTTAATAAATTTACTATATAATAGGTTAGGAAAATGTATACAGAAATAATTACAATCCAAGGAAGAACGAAAACAGTGAGGAGTAATTGTATAGAAGTTTGAAGGAGTGGTCACTTTCAGATAGATAAAGCTGATTTTTTATTGTTTAGTCTGACTCTTCAGGACTTCATTTGGGGTTTTCTTGGCAAAAATACTGGAATGGTTTGCCATTTCTTTCTCCAGCCCATTTTATAGAAGAGTTACTAAGGCAAACAGAGTTAAGAGACTTGCCCAAGATCACAGTGTCTCAAGCCAGATTTGAATTTAGGAAGATGAGTTTTCATAACTCCAGACTTGGTACTGCATTCACTCCACCAGCTTGCTGTCCTAGATAAACAGAAGATGGAGTCAAATAAAACTAGGTGGCACATTTTTAACCTGGGAACCCCAGATTTCCTCCTCCCCCCAAAGTCTGGATAGATTTCAGAGTATTTGTGAACTAAAATGAGAAAATATATATTTTTTTTATTTTTATTAACTCCCAAATTCAATTGAACTTTTCTTTCAATTATTTTAAAACATTATTCTAAGAAGTTTTCTGTAAATCACTTAGTAAAGTGCCCATCACATAGTGGGCACTTTATAAATGCTTATTCCTTTCCCCATACCTCTTTGACTTTCACTGCACTATTAAATGGATCCACAGCACACAAGAGGTAAAGAACCCCTAACATAAAAGGTGGGGGGGGGGAGAAACAATAGGATTCAGGAGAGAGAGAATGGAGCCAGGATGGAACAGGAGTTTATATTTTATTCAGAAGGCAGTGGAGAAAGTTTTAAGAAGAGGGATGGTATATCAGAGCTGTGTATTGGGAAGATGACTTTGATACCAGTATAAAGGATAGTTGAGGTGAGAGGGAATGAGAGATCAATTAAAAAGCTATTATAATAATCTAGGCAACAAGAGATTGAAGAGCTGACCTTGAGCAACCACAGAAGTAATGACAAGTATATGGATAAGAGAGAGATTATAGAGATTGAAATAACATCTTGGGAACTAACTGGACATGTGGGATTGACAAAGAGTTTGGCCAGTCTAGACAAGCTTATTGAATATTTGTTGAAATGAATTAAATTGACTACTATTCATGGAAGCTGGGAGCAGCAAGGATATGAATGAGAGATTACAGAGATTGAAATAAAAAGTCTTGGGAACTAACTGACCATTTAGAGTTGACAGAGAGTTTGGCCAGTCTAGACAAGTTTATTGAATATTTGTTGAAATGAATTAAATTGACTACTATTCATGGAAGCTGGGAGCAGCAAGGATATGAATGAGAGATTATAGAGATTGAAATAAAAAGTCTTGGGAACTAACTGACCATTTAGAGTTGACAGAGAGTTTGGCCAGTCTAGACAAGTTTATTGAATATTTGTTGAAATGAATTAAATTGACTACTATTCATGGAAGCTGAGAGCAGCAAGGACATGAATGAGAGATTACAGAGATTGAAATAAAAAGTCTTGGGAACTAATTGGCCATGTAGAGTTGACAGAGTTTGGCCAGTCTAGATGAATTTATTGAATATTTGTTGAAATGAATTATTAAATTGACTACTATAGAGACTTGGGAGATCTGTTTTTCATGGAAGCCATTGACAGAGACAGGAAGGCAAAGAGAAGACTAAGATATTCTAAAGGCACATGCATTCATGTGGATCAGAAGAGGAGCCATGTGGCCATTGATGTTAGCATATGTGCTTCTTGTAGAATGGAGTAAGTACAAAATAACTCTTAGCATCTTCCAGCCCTGAACTCATGCCTCAAGTCTCATCCCCAACCATTAAAGAGTTTTGCAGAGACACTCTGATTTTTTTTCTTTTTAAGGTGGAACACGTGCCCGGTGGCTATCAATAGAACATGTCAGAGCAATGATAGAGGGAACAGATTGCAAGGGGGTGGTTGTAACTGATTTTCTGCCATGGTTTTGGCTGCTTGATGAGAAACTCTGCTCTCCTCGCCTTCGTCTCTCTTTCCCCTTCATCCTCTCATCCCACTTGAATTAAAGTTCTTCTTCATTCAGAAATTAGCTTCTAAATTTTCCCAGCACTCCTCGATGAGCCAGAGCCAACCTTTGGACAGTTGGACCAGGGAGCAAACCTTGCATTGCTGTGAACTCCATTGAGTCTTTTCCCCTTTTCTCTAAGGAGAGGAACATGAATGGTATTGTGGTATCACCTTTAAAATGACCAGGATACAATTTTAATAACTGGACTTCAGGTTGAAAGATGTTATACACAAGAGAAGAAAGTAACAGAATTATTTATATAACCTGTGAAGAAGAAGAAGAAGAAGAAGAAGAAGAAGAAGAAGAAGAAGCAGAAGAAGAAGAAGAAGAAGAAGAAGAAGAAGAAGAAGAAGAAGAAGACGACTAGAGGTGGAGGAGGAGGAAGAGGAAGAGGAGAAAGAGGAAGAAGAGGAAGAGGAGGAGGAGGAGAAGAAAAAAGAAGAGAAAGTACTATTCAGTGGTGTGGTGTGCTGTAAACAGTTCATTAGAGACACAAAAAAGCTGATTGTTAAATTTTCAAGAATTTTTGTAAGCTAGTTGTTAAACACAACTTCTAAGCAATTCGGTCAGTTTCTACACCAATAATAATATTTGTTGTTTTAAAGGAATTGGTGTCAGTCATAGCAGACTGTATTCTCATACATTATTGTCTAATTTAAATGACTGTGGCTTTAATAATGAATATTTGATAGTGAGCATAATTGTGAATTTGTGCTTTTTTAATATTTTATTTTTTCCAATTACATGTTAAAAACAATTTTTAGCTTTCTTTTTTTCTAAATTTTGAATTCTAAATTCTCTCCTTCCCTCCTCTCCCCCCTCATTGAGAAACAATTTTACATAAGTTATACATGTGCTACAAAACAGTTTCATATTAGTTGTGTGAAAGAAAACACAGAACAAAAAATAAAACAAGAAAAATAAAGAAAAAATCTTAAATTATGCTTTTATCTGCATTCAGACTTTATTAATTCTTTTTTGGACATGTGTAGCATTTTTTTCACTATAAGTGAATTTTCATGTATCATTGTATTGTTGAAAATAATTAAGTCACTCACAGTTGATCATCATTATAATATTGTTCTTATTGTGTATACTGTTCTCCTGGTTCTGCTCATTTCATTTTACAACATTTCTTGTAAATCTTTCTAGGTTTTTATGAAAGCATCCTGCTCATTATTTCTTATAACACAATAGCGTTCAATCAGTCATATACCACATCGTGTTCAAACATTCCACAATTGAGGGACATCCCTCTAATCTATGATTTTTGGCACCACAAAAATATCTGCTGTGAATATTTTTGTATGCATAGGTCCATTTCCTTTTTTAAAAAAAATCTCTTGGGATACAGATTTAATAGTTGTATTTCTGGGTCAAAGGGCATACAAAGTTTGATAGCCCTTTGGGCATATCTCCAGATTATTCTCCAGAATAGCTGGATCAGTTCATAACTCTACCAATAGTGAATTATGTCCCAATTTTCCTACATCCCCTCCAACATGTGTCATTTTCCTTTTCTGTCTTATTAGCCAATCTGATAGAGATGAACTGGTGCCTCAGAGTTTTAATTTGCATTGCTGTAATCAGTAATGATTTAGAGCATTTTTTCATATGACTATAGATAGCTTTGATTTCTTCATCTGAAAATTGCCAATTCATCTCCTTTGACCATTTGTCAGTTGGGGAATGACTCACAATCTTATAAATTTGACTCAGTTCTCCATATATTTGATTAATAAGGACATTATCAGAGAATTTTGATGCAAAAAATTTTCACCCAGTTTTCTGCTTTCCTCCTAATCTTGATTACATTTGTTTTGTGTATGCAAAAAAAATTAATGTAATCTAAATTATCCATTTTACATCCCTTAATGCTCTCTATCCTGCATATTGTTCTGATAGCGTTATTACAATATTGAGAAGGAAATCTAGAGTAGATAGAAAGTTGTTAGAAAATTTTCCTAAAATCATCATTTGATACTGTTTGTCATCCATTTGCAATAATTACTAAACAATTCAATATCAAATAAAACAAGTTAATAGTCTCAAAATATTTCTAGATAAAATGTATTCTACTTATTACAATCTAATAAAAAAATCAAAATGAGTTAGAAACCACAGCTAAACAACTTGAAATTGAAATTATTAAAATTAGTCAAGTACTGGGACTGAGAAGAACAGATTGTAATGACTGTTACTGATGTATAGCATACATATCCTGAATGCATTTTCCTCATTATTTTTATTCTGGATTAGATAAGAGATTAATTAGCTAGCACTTATTTTTTACAAGGTATAACTTTAATGATTGACATTCTTGAAGAATATTTATTATTTTCAACTGCCTTCCAGTCAACATTACTAACATTCAGAAAGCATGAAAATTAATCAAAAGCACCACAAGAGCTTTGGAAATTTTAAAGATTTGTCCTGCAAAGTATGAAGCTCAAGTTGAAAATTTGATTAAATCAAATAAGTTTGAAGACATTCCATTTAATAAAAGTATTAAATATAATTATTTTCCTGTGATATCTTACTAGAAAATAGTCAACATATGAACTTTACATCTTTTATTGGACAGATATAACAATGAAAGCATTTTAAATTATTTTGATTTGTTTATATTATTTCTTTATATTACTTGGCCTTATAAAGATGACAATATGACTTGTGATTTTTAAAAAGCATGGCATTTAAGTGAAATTGTAAAACATGAAATTGATTTGAATTTTTAGGATCTTACAAATAATAATGTAGAATCAGACAATGTTTTATTTCCTAAAACTATACAGAAAACTAGAAACTATGCAGAAAACTAAAAATATAAGCAATCAATAATGCTGAAGCAAAAAATTTTGATATGATGAATATAATTTGTATAGAGGTGAGATATAGTTTAACAGATTTAATGACAATAAATTCATTGAGAAGAGTTAGTAGATTGGGATGCAACTCCATTTGTAAACTCATGATTGAGTTACAACCATAAAATGGCCACAGATATGAGTTCAGCAAAATGAATGAAAGCATTCTATGAAAATCAATCAGCTATATGGAATTTACAATAAAGAATATTAAATATTTTATTACTATTTGTAAATTGTGTGTGACATCTTTTACATAAGTAAAATTTACAACAAATTTGTCCCATTTATATGCATACTTTTTTTTTTTTTTGGAGAACCAGTTGTTAAATACTTAGCAGCATACTAGTGGCTATACTGGAATATTAAAGGGACTATTAAGATGCATCCCAAGATGCTCTAAATCATTACTGATTACAGCAATGCAAATTAAAACTCTGAGGCACCAGTTCATCTCTATCAGATTGGCTAATAAGACAGAAAAGGAAAATGACACATGTTGGAGGGGATGTAGGAAAATTGGGACATAATTCACTATTGGTAGAGTTAAGATGCAACCCCTTAACTCTTTATGCTTAACAGTATGCTGTTGTTCCAAAAAATTTCAGGACCATGTGAAAAAGGCCCATAGAATATTAGATGGTTTCCCCCTATTATGCATTTATGGGAGGACCTGGAGGGGAACCAAACAGGATAAGTAGTTGTGGGTGGATTACAATCTCAATAGAAAAAAATATGGATATCAATGAGATCCCAGAGCCATTGAACCAGTAAAATTTATTTTAAAACCCTCACTATTTGGGGCAGCTAGGTGGTGCAGTGGTTAGAGCACCAGCCCTGAAGTCAGGAGGACCTGAGTTCAAATCTGATCTCAGACACTTCCTAGCTGTGTGGCCCTGGGAAAGTCACTTAACCCCAATTGCCTCAGCAAAAAGCAAAAAAAAAACAAAAACAAAACAAAAAACCCTCACTATTCAAAACAAGACTGTGCCAACCACTGCTGAGGCAGCATGGAATTTCTCAGATTCAAATTCTAAAATCACCATTCTGCTTCATCCCCTGCCAGCTAGGAGCTTCTTTTGTGTTTTTTTTAATAATTCTGATTATCATCAGCAACAAAGGTGAAAATTGTAACAGATTATCTATTCCAATCTCTCTAATAAGCAGATGAGGAATCTGAGGCTTAACCAGAAAAGTGGTAGCCTACCTAAAGCCAAAGCAAGTTAAGTCCTATCCAAGAATGATTGATCATGCAATATCCGTGATATAATAGAGATACCCCACTGGTAAAATGAATCATAAATCACAAATACACATACAATTCACAGTTGGAGAGAGGGAGAGAGACAGACAAGCAAACAGAGACAGAGATAGAGAGAGAAGAGAAGAAAGAGAAAAGAAAGAATGAAAGGGAGAAGAAAAAAGAGAAAGAAAAAGGAAGAGGAAGGAGAAAGAGTAGAAGAAAATTAGAAGAGTAGAATATTAAAAAGAAGAAAAGTAAAAGAAATAAAAAAGAAAAGAAGGAGAAGAAGGAGGAGGAGAAGAAGAAGAAGAAGAAGAAGAAGAAGAAGAAAAGAAGAAGAGGAAGAAGAAGAAGAAAAGGAGAAGAAGAAGAAGAAGAAGAAGAAGAAGAAGAAGAAGAAGAAGAAGAAGAAAAGGAGAAGAAGAAGAAGAAGAAGAAGAAGAAGAAGAAGAAGAAGAAGAAGAAGAAGAAGAAGAAGAAGAAGAAGAAGAAGAAGAAGAAGAAGAAAAGAGGAGGAGGAGGAGAAACAGAGAGATGGCTATTTCTAGCTTTTTGTCAGGGCTAAGGAAACCTTTAGTGGTAAGGATTGATTTGAAAAGAAAAATGATTGTTTTATGGAGATGGTAGAGGAGGAAATAGACCTGGATTAATAATAACAATAACTCGGGGCAGCTAGGTGGGGCAGTGGATAGAACACCAGCCCTGAAGTCAGGAGGACCTGAGTTTGAATCTGGTCTCAGACATGTAACACTTCCTAGCTGTGTGACCCTGGGCAAGTCACTTAACCTCAATTGCCTCAGCAAAAAACAAATAATAATAATAATAATAATTCATAATCATATAGTGATTTAATACAGAATACAATAATCCAATGAGTAAGTAGGACAACTATTATTATACTCATATTATGCAAGAAAAAACAGGATCGCCAAGCTACAAAGGGTCAGTCAATTAAATATTTAAACACCTACTACGTGCCAGGAAGTTATGTGTTGCAATGGAGTGCTGAGCCTGAAGTCATGGAAGACCTATGTTCAAATTCAACCTCAGGTACTTACTAGCTGTGATCCTGGGCAAGTCACTTAACCCTCGTTTCTCATCTAATGAATGGACTAGAGAAGGAAATTCAGCATTTTTGCCAAGTAAACCCCAAAAGTGTCACAAAGAGTCAAACACAAGTGAAATGAATGAACATGTGCCATGCACTGTGCTAAGTACTACAGCTACAAAAAAAAAAAAAGGCAAAAGACAATCACTGTCCTAAAAAAGATCACAATCTAATGGGAGAAACCATAATATATGTACAAACAAATTATATAGTGTAAAATTAAAAATTGATTTTAATTCTATTTTGGTAAAACTTAAGCTTGATTTAATATTCCTTTTCCTGGTTCCTTCCCTTTATAAACTTCACCCACCACCCACAAAGCTTTTGTCTTGTAATTACCTCTACCTTTGTAACTTCACCCATATCTCCTTTCCAGAAAATTTTGATTAACCCCAAAAAGATTAGATTTCATCGATTTAAACTATTGTAGAAACATCCATGACCTGGGAACCTTTGGCTGAAACTCCAATCATATGTCCTTGCTGTGGTTAAGGGGATTTGGGAGAGAAGGTCCCAATGATGTGATCTCAATTCTATGTCATCAATAGCTAATTAGAAGAAGATACCACAATCTTGCTTATGATTTTGCTGTCATCTTTCTTATTGTTATAAAAGATGCTATCAGTCCTCACTCAAAGTCTTTGGTCACTGAGAGAGACCATTGACCCATTATAGTATTAATTCCTGGTTTCTTCCTGTCTGCATCAGGAGAAATAGGAAATAAATCAGATGTTCCTGAGAAATATTTGGTCCCTTCCTATAAAGCCATTGGCCCTTTTCTTCATTGCTCTGTTGACCTTGAACTAGGAAAAAAAATGAGAACCTGTTATAATCTAGGTGACTCCTTTTCTTCCTCCTTCTGTAGTCTTGAACTGAAAAAATTTAGCATCACTTCCCTGACAGTTAACTCTTAGATGTATCACATTTTCCCCAATAGTTGTAATCTAGTTTTATCTTTGTTTCTCCAGTGACTGTAATATATAATATATATGTGTGTACATATATATATTTGTCCTATGAATCCAACTCCCCCAACTCTAACATCTGTCCTCTTTGCAATGTACTACAGAAGATTTGAAAAGAAAATTCTTTGGGCTTTTATTTTGATTAAGAAGATAGAACACAGGGCAAAGAGAATTAAAAGAGTTTATTAAAGTACATCAAGGTAGCAATATATTGATAAGCTGATCAATGGCTTCAAGATGGGATGAACTTTTATTGATAACTTTCACAAAGAGATAAAGACAATTCAGATTGATCCACATCAGCAAAAAGGTATTGAATCTCAGGGACCAGCTAGGTGGTGCAGTGGATAGAGCACCAGCCCTGAAGTCAGGAGGACCTGAGTTCAAATATGATCTCAGACACTTAACACTTCCTAGCTGTGTAATCCTAGCAAGTCACTTAACCTCAATTGTCGCAGGGAAAAAAAAAAAAAAAGGTATTGAATCTCAATTCTTCCTCATAGTAGAAGTACATGACAATTTCCAAGTACAAACAAGTAGGGACTTGACTTACTACATGAGGAACATCTGGTAATACAAAGCTGCAGACTGATACCTTCCCCTTCCTTGATTGACAAACAGGTTTGGGAATAAAGGGTCACTGGGTTAGCCTAATTTTCAATACAAGTATATCACTGAGATCACAGATCCATCCACTGGAAAGAATACTTGATTAAGAATCAGAGAACTTCAATAGTTATGGAACTTTGAGCAAGTTCTTTCCTTTTGGGGATTCAGTTTCTCATCTATTAAAAATGAAATTAAGGATTCTTTCCAGCCACATATCACTGGATCTTGCTTTAGCCCTCTCAAAAATATCAAGTGTTTAAAAGTAAGGAATTTGGGGGCAGTTGGAGGATGCACTGGTCCCAAAGTTAGGAGTTCCTGAATTCAAATCCAGCCACAGACACTTAACACATTCTAGTTTGTGAGCCTAGGCAAGTCACTTTAATTGCCTCAAGAAAAAAAATGAATTTCCAATTATGTATAGTAGGTATACCACCCACGTATGTACCAAAAGGAGCCAGGTATATCCCTCTTCCTCTCTACAATCTCTTGGATAAGGTGAGGATGCTCTAGAGAGGGTATGAATTCCCTAGCAATAAGAAATAGTCTTTGAAAAAAATATATATATGTACATATATATATTTAACAGATGAACATCCCTGGCATTTCTCAAATCACACCAGTAGTAACAACATCTGACATCAAGCCAGTAATCTGCCTTTCTTCTTTATGCTCTGATCCCCAGGTACCCAGTGCTCAGGGATGGCCTGCTTGACTAGAATTTATAAATGAGATTGAACAAGGAAAAAAAAAAATCCTCTCTCACATTGTGCTACATCCTTATGGTTTTGAGCTGAAATAGCCAGATCCTTGGCCCCCATTGGTCCTATCTGTCTCACACTTACTCCTTAAAGGTTTGTTTTGTAGCTAGCCATATGTCCTCTGCACAACCAGCTTGTTTCATTTTTTCTGATCCTGGCCTCCACTTTCTCTGCAGTGAGTTAAATCAGACCAAGGTTATTTATGTATACAATTTTCTCTTCCACATCATGAAGGTAAAGGGACTTGACGCCCACATGATCTGGAAAGCATGGGTAAATTTTTGTGACCCTCCTTTCCAACCAAAGAAGAACTCTGAATTAATTTCTTTTTCTTTTAAAAAGAGTGTTTAAAGTAACTTATTGTAAAATTTGGGTTAAGTACTTGGTCATACACTCTGTGTCATCTGCTGGCCTTTGCATGGTGTCTGAAGCTTCTGCAAAACTTCCCCCAAAATTCCCATTTAATTTCTTATGCCAACTCACTATATATTTTATGAGAAAAGTTGAAATGTGGAAGAGATAACTGTAATGTGGAAATAAATATTATATTGGACTGAACACTAAAGATAAAAAAATTATATCAATAACCATAATCATCCAAACCTGGGCACCTAACCATGTCAGCTGGTGTACTATTGAAAAGTTATGACTAAACTGAACTTTTATAAAACAAATTACATTTTACATGCACTAGTGGAGCTTATTATTCAAATGAGACCTTTGATTAAATCTTTTGTAAAGTGAATAATTCCTTTATAATGTAAATAATCTGCAATTAATGTATCAGTTTTCTAACTTGGGATTTTTACATTCTGGATTTTTTTAAAGCAAACATTCCTAAATTATAATACCTTCCCTTTTTAAATGAAACTTGATAGTTTTCTAAGCTCATGTCAATTATCTCATCAAATCTAGAGTTATACATTTTGAGCTTCCAAGTTCTTCAGAAACCCAATGCCAGAATTTGAACTCAGGACCACTGACTCCATATCCATTATATCATGCTTTATCCATTATATTATGCTGCCTGCATCATAGCAAGCATGTGAGATAAATAAGCAAAGCAGGTCCATTTGATATATGAGGAAAAGTATGTCTCAGAGAGTTTATATGAATGTTCAAGTTCACATGGCTAATTAGTAACAAAGCCAAGATGGACCCCAAGTCTACTAGATCTTGGTCCAATTATTTTTCCATTATTAATAAACTAGAAGGATTATATAAAATTTTTATTTGATAAGCAAACTTTTACAGGTGCCTTCTCTGGGTCTCCTATGTACCCCACCATCACCAGCAACAGCAGCATTAGTTTTTTTCAGATCTGGATGCTCTCTCTACTCTTTTAAATTTCCTGACTTTACCCAACTCTAGTTTCCATTGCTTTGGTCTCCCAAAGATCATCCATAATTTCTTGAATCATTTAGTTCCATGGTCCATTTGTTATGTTTACTATAAATAATAATAATAATAATTGACTTTCAAATAATGCTTAAAAGATTATATATATATATAATTTGATATTCATAATTATGTGTATTTGAAATATGCATAAATATATTTTATATATGAATTATATATGCACATATACACTTATTGACCCTTGCAATTGCCCTGTGAAGAATTCACTAAAGGTCATATTATTCTCATTTTAAAGATGAAGAAATAGAGCCACAGTGAGATTGTCATTAGCCTATCGTCATTCATTTATTCATTCAACAAGGATTTATTAGGTTACTACTATGTTTCTAAGTACTATACTAGGCACAGGAGATATAAAAAGAAAACCAAATTAGCCCCTGCTCTCAAGGAGGGAATAGCATAAACCCAGATAAGTCAGAACAAGATTTATACAAAGGAAATATAAAGCCACTTCCAGGAGTGTGTGAGGGTACTAAAAACTAAAAACTTCAGTGTAGTCCTCCTGCTGGACAAGGGCTTTTGAGCTGAAATTTGAAGAAAGCTTGGGACTCTCTCCAAGGTAAAAATAAGGAGGTGATGCATTCCAGATATAAAAAACAAGCTGAATAAAAAGGCAGAGGTTGGAGAATAAATGTTTCGTATGGAGATAGCTATTTTGACTAGAAGGAGTTAATGCACAATAAAAAAAATTACAATCAACAAGCATTTATTAAGAATCTACTATGTGGGGCAGCTAGGTGGCGCAGTGGATAGAGCACCAGCCCTGAAGTCAGGAAGACCTGAGTTCAAATCTAGTCTCAGACACATAACATTCCCTAGCTGTGTGACCCTGGGCAAGTCACTTAACCTCAATTGCCTCAGCAAAAAAAGCAAAAAAAAAAAAAAAAAGAATCTACTATGTGAGAGGCACTATCTTAGGTACTGAGGATAAAAGTACAAAGAATAAAACAGTTCCTGCCCTTTTATATTCTAAAGCCTAGAAAGATAGGTTGGAAGAGCTTTCAGTACCAAAGAGGAGTTTTTGTTTCATCTGAGAGGCAATTGCAAGCTGCTGGAGCTTCTTGAACAGATTGGTGACACGCTCAAACCTGTGCTAAAGGAAGATGATTTTGACAGGTGGAGCAAGGATTGGTAAGGACAGAAAATGGAGATATGGGACCAATTAGGGGGCTGGGCAATAGTCCAAGAAAGGTACTATGCTGAAAAGTGGTCATCTGACCTCTGCTGGGAAGAGGATAGGGGAATGAGAAGGGAAAGGGAAAGGGGAAAGAGAAGAGAAAGGGGAAGATGATAGGGGAAGGGGAAGAAATAGGGAAAGGGGAAGAAGATGGGGAAACGGGGGAAGGGGAAGAAACAAAAAGGGAAAAGGGAAGGGAAAGGGGAAGAAAAGAGGAAGGGAAAGAGGAAAATGACAGGGGAAGGAGAAGAAGAGGATAGGAGAAGGAGAAGGAAAAAGAGAAAGGAAAGGTGATAGCAAAAAAGAAAGGGATAGGGGAAGGTAAGGAGAGGGGAAGGGGAAAGAGAAGAGAAAGGAGAAGGGAAGGAAATAGAGAAAGGGTAAGAGATGGGGAAAGGGGGAAAGGGGAAGGGGAAAATGACAGAGGAAGGAGAGGGGAAGGAGAAAAGGAAGAAGAGAGGAGAAGGGGGAAATGGGAAGAGGATAGGGGAATGTGAAGTAAAAGGGGAAAGGGAAGATGATAGCAGAAGGGAAAGGGATAAGGGAAGGGGAAAAGGGAAGAGGAAGGAAAAGAAAAAGAGGAAGGAAAATGGAAAGTCAAAGAGGATAGGGGAAGGTAAAAGGGAAAGAGACAGGAAGGGGGGGGGAGAAAGAAATGTCCAATGATGGGGAATTCATCCCCATCAATGATAAAGTTCATTTTATTTGGGATAATTGTAATCATTAGGAATCTATCTCATATTTTGGACTGAAATCTCCTTTCCTGTACTTGTACAAATAAATTCTTAATTCTCCATCAAGCAGAATAAGTATAGTACTACTTCCACATGATTGCCCTTTAAATCTCTGACGATGGAGATCATGTCCCAACCTTCCACCAAATCTTTTATTCAGGATTAGCACTCCTAATGCCTTCAGTAGCATCTCCTAGAATATGGTTTTGAGATCCCTCACCATACTATCTCATCCTCCTTTAGACATGTTACTTCCTGGAGAAGTTCAAATTACCTCAGAATGGCATTAAATAACTGGCTTTCTCTCCCCCCTCCCAAGAAGTGTGTGTCTTTTGGATCTTTCTTCAAAACCAGAAGACAGATAGTGAATAACAGGAACTGATAAACCCACATCCCACTCTCTCAGGATGTGCCACAGATAGTCTGGAGACTCAGCTTGGATGCCAGAGAACACAAGGCTGAAGAGGCAGCTGGGATGAGACCAGCCACAAGTGGCCACAGTTTTTTATCTGGGCTAAGACTATTTAGGATCCCAGGCAGCAAGAGACCTTCATATGTCCATTTTCCTAGTTACTGAAAATGGTTAGTAAGGAGTTGTGAAGCCAACCATTCTGGAAAACTATCTGGAACGAGGAAGGGAAAAAAAGGAGGGAGGAAGAGATAGATGAAGGGAAAGGTGGAAGGAAGTAAGAAAGGAAGGAAGGAAGGAAGGAAGGAAGGAAGGAAGGAAGGAAGGAAGGAAGGAAGGAAGGAAGGAAGGAAGGAAGGAAGGAAGGAAGGAAGGAAGGAAAGAAGGAAGGAAGGAAAGAAGGAAATAATTATATACATATAAGATATATACAATGGATTGATTAGAGAAATTCAAATTAAAACAATCTCACATCCATCAGACTGACTAATATGACAGGAAAGAAAATTATAAATGTTGGAGAAAATGTGGGAAAATTGGAATACTAATTCATTGTTGATGGAGTTATGAATTGATCCAGTCATTCTGGGGAACAGTTTGGAACTATAACCAAAGGGCTATAAAACTGCATACCCTTTGATTTAGAAATACCATAACTAGGTCTATATCCCAAAAAGATCATACAAACGGGGAAAAAATCCACAAGTACAAAAATACTTTTAGCAGCTTTTTTATGGCAGCAAAAAATGAGAAATTGAGAGGATGCCTATCAATTGGGCAATGGTTGACTAAGTTTGGTCTCTGAATGTAATGGAATACTCTGGTGCTATAAGAAATGGTAAACAAGTAGATTTCAGAAAAACCTGGAAAGACTTACATGAACGGATACTGAGTAAAGTGTGCCGAAACAGGAGAACATTGTAGACAGTAATAGTAACATGGTGTGATGATCAACTATCATAGTTCTTCTCACTGTATAGCTCTTCTCAGCTATACAGTGATATAAAACAATTTTAAAAGACTCATGATGGAAAATGTTCTCCATATCCAGAGAAAGAAATATGGAATCTTAAATAAGATTAAAGCATATCTTTTCTACTTTTTTGTGGTTGGTTTTTTTCCTTCGTGTGGTTTTTTCCTTTTGTTCTTCTTTCACAACACAACTAATGTGGAAATATATTTAATATGATTGTCTATGCATAACCTATATCAGATTGTTTGCTGTCTTGGGGAGAAAAGGGAGAGGACAGAAAAAAATGGAATTTAAAATCTTATAAAAGTGAATGTTGAGGCCTAACTTTGCATGTAATTGGAAAAAATAAAATACTATGGGGGGAGGATTTAAAAAATAATCAATTAATTTTAAAAATTAAAGATTTACCTCAAAGGAAAAAATAGTATATTTGTAGATATATATATACATATATAGATATATATATATCTTACATATACATACATGGTTATATATGGAGATGTCTCTTTCTCACACCCACAAACCAATATGGACAATATATTTACACATATAGTTGATTGCATTAATCAGCAAAAAATGCAATATTGAAGAAATTCTGAAGAACATGCTATAGATAACAAAAAATGTTTTAAATAGTTTAATGAAGCTGTAAAAAAATTTCAAAAATAAGATACATAGAGTGAGAATGGAAGGTATCCCAGAGGGGAAGGCTATAGCAATAGAGGGGACCTTCCTGCAGAAGGTGAGATCTGAGCAGTGTCTTGCAAAAAGCCAAGAAGCAGAGGAGAAGATAGAGAGCATTACCTATCATGGGGGACATTCAGTGAAAAGACCACAGCATTCAGAGACAGTGTCCTGTGTGAAGAATAACAAGTAGGGTACAGAGAGGAATAAAATCTAAAAAACTGGAAAACCAGGAAAGTGGTTATGAAGGGCTATCCCTTCCCTCAGTGGAATTCTACATTCCATGCTACAAGGATTCTTATGACCTGGATCATATTCTGCCTCTGGAGCAATATAATAGGACAAGGGGTTCAGAGAGGAGAGCCTGGAAAGCCCTTAATTATCAAATTATTTTAGGTTTGGTTTTAGGCCAATTCATAATTTGGAGAGTGTGGAGGAATGGGAAATAGAAGTCTCAGCATTTCAAGTTATCTATATTTTGACCATAGTAGATGAACCTCAGATTTTAGCAAGATTGCTGCTAAGGGTATGCTCACTCTGCCTTCCCCACCTGCACAGCATCCAATTAAGTGGTCCCCACTGGAGAAAACAAGAAATGAAAGGAGCAGTGCTTACCCTGAAGGAGTTTATAGACTAGCTGAAGGAAGGAGGGAGAGGGAATATCCACCAGTATTTCAATTGAAGGACCTTTTTACAAGGCAAAACAAAAACAATAAAATAAAATATGTGTAAATCAATATATAGTACAGTGCAAACTAAATCAAAAGAACAAGTGAGGAAATCTTTCAGAAATTGTTTCAGTCTGTTCTCAATGTCCTTCTTCCTCACTTACAGTACTGCCATAGACAGACTAGAAATTTCACAGTCAATTTGGTAATTGCTTCTTGCCTTTCCCTCAGCCCCCAAATCCAATCAGTTGCTGTGTCCTGTCAATCCTGCCTCCTAAGTATCTTTCAAATTCTTCATTTCTATTCCCACTGCTACCATATTAGCCGAGGACTCATTGTCTCTTACCTGGATGATCATAACAATTGATCATTGTCTCTGCCTTCAGGCTCTCTTTAAAATCTATCATTTACAATCATTCTAATTCTAATTAATGCCTACTATGTGCATATTATACATTCTATAAGCAGTCCCTACTATGTGCACAGTATATATATATATATATATATATATATATATATATATATATATATATATATATATATTAGATTTTAGGAGAAAGGAGTATGAGAAGGTCTTTGAAAGTCCACGTGCTGACTGATATGGAAATATGTTTTAAATGATTGTATATATGTAACATATCAGATTGCTTGCTGTCTTGGGGAGGGGAGAGATAAAGAAGAGAGAGGGAAAAAAATCGGAACTCAAAATCTTACACAAATGAATGCTAAAAATTATCTTTACATGTAACTGGAAAAATAAGAAAATATTGATATTTTTTAAATGCAAACTGCTGTTATTATTATCACTGTTGTTGTTGTTTCCATTATTATTTCATTAGTATTGGGAATCTCGAGTAAGGAAACTTTCTCTGACCATACAAACTGGAGGCTACCCTGCAACTTACAAAATTAGAAGAATTGATCATGGGCAAAAGGAGGTTAAATGACTGGACCAGAGTGACATAAGTAATAGATGTGAAAAAGTGAAATTTGAACTTAGTTGCTGATTCTAAGAAGGACTCTCTATTCAGCCACGTTTTCTTTTACACAGATGATGATGATGATAATGATGTTGCCAGTTCATATTAATATGAGTCTTTAAGCTTTGCAAAGAACTTTATGCACATTATGTCACTGAATGATAAATAATTCTTAAATATTATGTGACAGGAAAATAAAATATTCCAAAGTCAAAAATAAATAAAACCTATGTACACAGCTAGAACTTATCATAGACACAGTACATGTTAGGCTCTAATGAAAGGGATTATGAAAAAAAAAACTATTAAAGCCTTTTAGAAGCTACTCTTTCAGAATATTATGCATTACTTCCTAAACTCCATGGTCCAGCTGGCTTCCTTTCTGTTCCTCATTCCATCTCTTCTCTCCCAGTTTCTACACTGCCTAGAATGAACTCCCTCCTCCCCTCTGCCTTGTAGAATCCTTTACTTCTTTGAAGATACTGATATTGAACTTGTCTTTTAATATTTCATCCAATATTTTCCACAATAACCTGCTGTTTGCACATATACATTCTCAACCTTCCGTGCTGTTCTGTGCTCACCTTGATCTATAAATCTTGTCTAGGATTTTCCCTAGGGCTAAATATGTGTATAATATAAGAAAGCTGCTGGGTCATTTGCATATTATTTATGTGACATTTTTATATTCCTGCTCCAATTGTAAATAGGTGATTTCTGTTTTTTCCCTCCAGCTCCTGCCCTCTCTTATCACTCAGGAAATGCATGCATGTGTCTGGCAGATTCTTTAGTGAACCTCAAGAAAGAATTTGTGCTATTACTCAGATTAGCCTCATTTAAACCTGTCACTTTCTTCCCACTCACTTGACTCCCTGACTGCCTACAGTTATCTGTTCTGAAAAGCACTTAAAGAATTTCTCATTTTATACATCGATTTTCTCAGCTCTTTCTAATTGAACATATTCCTCTGACTTTTCTGTTGTTTCCCCCCAGAATTTACTGAAGGGCACTGAGTCATCTCTGTTTTTCCAGAATATCTTTTCTCACTTCTACAAATGTTTGTAGTGATGGTAGAAATGGACACACCCTAAGATCATTATAGAATCATTAGCTTTTTAGAGGTGGAAGTTACTTTAGGGATCATGGAGTCATAGATTGGAGCTAGAAAAAACTTCAGAGGTCATTTACTCCAACTATATTTTACAAGTGATGAAACTGGGACCCAATGGTATTAAACAATTTTCCCAAGGGAAAAAAAAAATCTGAACAACTTCAGAACACAGATTAATGGAATAACTAATTAGGACTTTAGAAGACTGAAGCTGAGACATATTTCCCAGTTTCATCAGAAAAATGGTAGACTAGAGACATGGAATAAGGCAAACATTTTTAGAAGTGACCAATGTGTTGATTTGTTTTGCTTAATTATATTTATTAATTACAAAGAAAGTTCTGTGTGATTTGGGGAGTAAATGCAAATTAAAGTAATGCAAAAAAGAAAAAGAGCATGAAGAAAAACTTTTTTTAAGTAGCTACTCCCATTACTGTGACTTGTAGTGCAATAGGCCCTTAGGGTAACTAGATTCCACCGTAGTACACATAGAGTGCTGGGCCTGGAGTGAGGTTCATCTCCCGGAGTTTAAATTTGACCTCAAGCATTTTAGTAGCTGTGTGACTGGGCAAGTCACTCAATCTAGTTTGCCTCAATTTTGTTACTTATCTCATTTTCATGGTCAAGTGGAATGATTTTTGGAGTAGATTTTTTTAAAAGTCAGAGCAAGAATGGCTAATAAGAACTGGAAACATTACTTTAATGTTAAAATAAGTAAAGTTACTTTGACATTAATTGCTTCTATTGTTTAAAGGAATAGCTTACATTTACACAGTGTTAATAACTGAATGTTTGTTTTTATTTTTCAAGACTGTGGTTGTTTTAAGGCTAAGTAATTTGTGATGCTATATCAAAGATTCTACCACTTAGCAATTTAAAGAACTTCTAAGAGAAGTTTTTTAGATTTCTGGTAAACTGCAAATTCTCTGAAAATGGTTATTTCAAAACCCATTCAGCAAATTATCTAATTTATTAAGTGCATCATGGTCTCATTGTCTAATGAATATGATAGAAGATAATTTGAAACTGACAGTCTGGTTTTGGCTTTGATCTGCAGGCACATACAATTAGGATCTAAAATCTCTGGCCAATCTATTGGTCTTTCCCAGTCCATCCAACAACAGATCTTGGAAAGAGGGGGAATATCTTTATTAAAAAAAAAAAAAAAAGAAAAGAAAAAACTAGCAGAGAGGCTTTACACATATGCCTCTTGTAGAAATTTGGGTTAATCTCTTTATCTCAATATTCTGCTTTTGACAAGTAAATGAGACTTGTTAATGAAGGATTTTGTGAATACCTCATTTATTCTGATGGGATTTCCTTTCCCCTTTTCTCAAAATTGCTTTTGGTTTATAATGTAATCCCTATTTTAAAAAAAAAAAATGATGCTTAACTAGTTATTTGCAGAATCTTCAAGGAAAGTATAAGCACACCTCCCAAGAATAAGGGTTCTGCTCTTTGCATTTGCTCTTTCTCTCAGTTCTCTTAGGTTTGTTTTCCTCTAGGGTTTGAGCAAATCACTTTCAAGTGACCAGCACTAAACAGCTATATTGATCAACTTCAGGGGTCTGACTCGACTCATTAGATCTTCAATCAGCTCAAGCCCCTCCAAATGGGACTCCGTAGGATGACCCAACTCAATGCCCGTTCTCAGTGGGAAGTAGTTTCAGAAGATGAAATCATTGTCTCATAACCCAAAGGACTTGGGACTCCATTTGTTTGGGAAGGAACTGGAACTGGTTGGTGAATGGACCCCAAATTACCCATTGTCTGAGTGGGTTTCTTGTAAGGAGTCCATCAATCCTGTAAAGGGGGAAGGTTATTTATTAATGCTACTCCCCTGTTACAATAGTATTTGGGGCTTAGGATGGGGATATCAGATTAAGATTTGGGTTAATATTACTGGGAAAGATACCCCATAAACAATTCAGTTGGAGGTTTGTTGAATTATAGAGGCTTGACTAGCCATAGATAAGTGTTAGTGTCCTGATAGAGAAAAAGAGGATTTATGGAACTGACTGTCCAATTTGGAATAATGTTTAGTTTGCTACAAGGGTTGGATATTTAGAAAATGCAGATCAAACAGTAATTTGTAATAGGTATAGATCTCTTAGGAAGCTTTGGAATCAAGTTAAAGACTTAATGCAAGTTGATAGACATCAATACTTGGGTAGAATTGGTAAAATATTCTGTAAAGAGTCTGAACAAAAAGCAATTTCTGTATCTATAAACTACAAGTTGCCCCATGCCAGATAGTACCATTCCCTTTGAGTATGGAAAAACATGAGAGAGAATTCCTCCTGTTCTCAAAATAACATTCCTGGAGAGAATTTCAGTGCTTTGTTCTACCTTTCCCTTCTGTAAGAGAATAAATCAGACTATACTAGCCCCTTAACTCAAGAGGTTAATCAGCTTACCTCTCACGGGGTGAAAGATTCCAAAAATTAGGCACTATAATGGCATGTATGAGGGTAGCTCTGGCAATTTCTCAGGGATGATCATATCCTAACATTGGGTCGTATTGTAGAGATAGTACTCTCAAACCTGCTTTGCATGGGCACTGAGTGGGCACCTGTGCACTGATCCAATTGACTATTCCTTTTACCCTGGCATTCAATGAAGTAAAAAAGACTGAATCAGGAAGAATTATGTCAAGGACAGTAATTGATGAATTCAAGGCTAGAAATGTAGTTCTGGATTTGAGTCATTCCCACTCTGGTGAGTAAATACTATTGAATAAGTTATACCAGAAAAGAAGTGAAGGAAATACCAGAATAGTTAGATACTACTAGCAGAATGGCATGGGAAAATAGAATGACTCTAGAAAGGTTATTGGCAGGAAAAGAAAAAACATGTGTTACAATTGGCAGTTTCACTACTAGTACAGCCCTATCAGAAGAATTAGCAGAGAATTCAGGGATTGATTATCCATCCTGTGTAAGGAAATCTGGGTAGAGCTTAATACACTTTTATGAAGTGGGATGTGAAAATTATTCACATTTGAGGGGTTAGAAAAGAATGTGGAAATCAAATTATTAAAAAGAAAAAAAGGGGTGTCCCTCCCCTGCTTTCCCATTAATTGGATGTTACAGAAATTACATGACATGAATCTCCACCTTTCATTATATGGCCAATCCCGGCTGCTTGGAGGGTTAAGGACAAAGAATAAAAGATGCTTTTCAAATCTCAGGAGACCACCCTTTATTACAAAAGCCAATTCCTGCTCCTAAGGAGCTTATATTCTTTTGGGGGAAGATAAACCTCTACCCTTGATTATTCCTTGATGTCCTTATGAGTTTCAGTTTCACCTCTCCAATTTAATTTTCAAAGCTGGAAACCCAAAATGTCCATCCATTTCTCACATTCAGAAATGGCTGAGTAACCAATCAATCATTGAACATTTATCAAGTGCTTACTATATTCCAGGCACTATGCTAAGCACTAGGGATACAAAGAAAGACAAGGAGCTCAATCTAAGACAGAACAATCTTCAAACAACTTTGTACAAAGATGAATACTGGATAAATTGGGTGTAATCTCAGAAGAAAGATGGTAAGATTGTGAACGGATCCAACCATTCTGGAGAGTAATTTGGAGCTATGCTCAAAAATTTATCAAACTGTGCATACCCTTTGACCCAGCAGTGTTTCTATTGGGCTTATATCCCAAAGAGATCTTAGAGGAGGGAAAGGAACCCACATGTGCAAAAATGTTTGTGGCAGCCCTTTTTGTAGTGGCTAGAAACTGGAAACTGAAGGGATGCCCATCAATTGGAGAGTGGCTGAATAAATTATGGAATATGAATGTTATGGAATAATATTGTTCTGTAAGAAACGACCAGCAGGATGATTTCAGAGAGGCCTGGAGAGACTTGTATGAACTGATGCTGAGTGAAACGAGCAGAACCAGGAGATCATCATACACAGCAACAACAGTATTACATGATGATCAATTCTGATGGACATGGCTCTCTGCAACAAAGAATTGTCTCAAACCAGTTCCAATTGTTCACTGAAGAAGACCATATACATCCAGAGAGAGGGATATGAAATATGGACCACAACATAACATTTTCATGCTCTCTATTGACATTTGCTTGCATTGTGTTTCCTTTCTCTGATTTTCTTTTTTTTTTCTTGTAGATAGGATTTTTCTTGCACAACTTGTCAAGTATTTCAACATTATTAACATATAGTAGACTTCCTGCCATCTAGGGGAGGGGAGGGGACTGGGGGAAAAATTTGAAATGGAAAGCTTTGTAAAGATCAATGCTGGGGAACTACCCATACATATGTTATACAAATAAAAAGCTTTAATAAAAAAATTTTAAAAAGAAAGAAAGATACTAAGATTAAGGAGGATCGAAAAAAGGTTTCTTATAGAAGGTGAGACTTTATCTGAGACTTGAAAAAAGCCAGAAAAGCCAAAAGGGAGAAATAGGAGAGAGAGCATTCCAGGCATGGGAAACAACTATTAGAGATGTGAGTGCTACATTTAAGGAACAGCAAGTAGGACAGTGTCATTGAATTGCAGATTACATAGCGGGGAATAAGGTATAAGATTGGAAACATAACAGGGGGGCAAGTTATGAAAGGCTTTGAACAGCAAATAGAGGATTTCACATTTGATCCTGGAGGTAATAGGGAACCAGTGGAGTTTACATAAAGGGAATGGGTCAGATCTACATTTTAGGAAAATCAGCTGGACATGTGAGTAGAAGAAGGAATGAGTGATGGAGAAAGAGAGGAGTCAAGGAGACTTCTTGACTACTGTTCAATATGGAGAAAAGAGAGAAAGAGAGAGTTAAGAATCAAGGATGACAACTAGTTTGCTAGGCCCCAGACTAGTTGCCCACAACTGAGACTATAATGGTACCCACAACAGCAAAAGGAAATTTAACGAGAGAGGAGAGTTAGGAGAAAAGCTTTGTTGTTGTTTAGTTGTTTTTCAGTTATGTCTAACTCTTCATAATCCTTTTTGGGGTTTTCTTGGCAAATACACTGGAGTGGTTTGCCATTTCTTTCTCCATTTCACTTCACAGATAGGAAACAGAGACAAACAAGTCCCTTGCAGAGAGTCACAAAACTAGAAAGTATTTGAAACCACATTTCCTGACTCCAGCTCTGACTGTCTATCCACTGTGCCACCTAGTTGTCTGAAAAAGATAATTAATTCTATTTTTGACATGTTGAATTTAAAATATCTATGGAAGGTACAGAATCTAAAAAAATAATTGGAAATGTGAGCCTGGAGATCAGAAGAGGGGATAAGGCTGGACAAATAGATCTGAAAGTTATCTGTATAAGGATAATAATTGAAACCATGAGAGCTAATGAGATGACCAAGTGAAATAGTGTAGAGGGAGATGAAAGGAGAATAAAGGACAGAGAATAGAACCTTGTAGAACCCCAACTATTATTAGATTTAGGTTTCACCCTAGTCAATTAAAGGCAAACTCAGGAAATAAGACAAAAGAAGTATACTGGTGCTTCAAAGTATCAGTTAGAGTAGAGCCTTAGACACCAAATCCAAATTCCAGTATGCTTTTATAGGCAAAAATAGAGCAATTTACATATAAAAAATTAATTCCAATTAATAGAAGTTTTAATGATCTCAGCTTACCTTACATTATCATTGGGAGATGGGAACAGTCGTTCACAGGTGATGGGATTATTTTAATTTAATTATGTTAAAGGGGACCTCATCCTCTCACATAGGGAGTCATTCAGATTATATTCTGCCCAGTGGCCTGATTTTGTGTAATCCCTGCTTTGATGTCAATCATATTCATAGTGTTGTACCACCATTGGATTTATATTATTCTTCTTTCCTCAACTGCATCATCCTAATCTCTGCTACTCATTCCAAACAATTTGAATGAGCATCAGTGGCTATAAACCAGGGGACTTAAACTTGCAATAGGACACGTGTCCCATGGCTATGAGTATTATAAAAGTTATAATCCAACATTGTCATAAAAATTAAACAAATTTAATTAAACAGAGTCATAACATCAAGTCTCCTTATAATCTATTAACTAACTCCAGTTCATTTAATCAACACATTTCATCATGAGTCCCAGATGTCCCCTGCAGTGAAAGATCTTCTCTTGGACATTCTGGAATAGGTCTCATTCTTAGGGAAGATTTGAAGAGACTTCCTCACAGTAGATCAGCTTTTAATAGCTTACCTAATGGGGAGTTAGCAGGATGTTTACTCTGCCCCAATTCCATAATAATATCCTATAGTCTTTGTCTTTCTGTCAGTAACCTGGTATCAGGCAAAACTAGCTACTTATCTTTGCCTTCTTCCTGCATATCTTTTCTTTTCTTCATGCACAAATGAGAAAGAATAGGTTGTGGGGTTTGGGTCTATTTCTCCTTATCCTTCTTTATTTGGGAAGTTTAATCCTCCAGTCACTTCATGGCTAAATAACTTCCAAGAGAGCCCACTCAGACTTACAATCGGACAAAAAGGAACATGCCCACTGGTGGGCTCACTCAGTGAGAAACACGCAAGCAAAAAGTTCCTTTGTGTTCACCAAAATTGTTTAAAGAAAAATTTTGGAAAAAAAAAAGAAACAAATCTGGTTCAGGCTTTGCCCTGGTTAATTAAAAGAAAACTCAGGAAATAGGACAAGAGGAGTTCATTGGCACCCCAAGGCATCAAGAAATGGGGATCAGTCACCAGATCCAAGCTTCAACCAGTTTTCATAGACTGTAGTAAACAACTTAAATATAAGTGCAAGATAATCTCAATTGATACATAAGTGTCATACTCTGGGATACCACTACACACCTGTCAGACTAGCTAAGAGGAAAAGATAATGACAAATGTTGGAGGGGATGTGGGAAAACTGGGACACTGATACATTGTTGGTGGAACTGTGAACGGATCCAACCATTCTGGAGAGTAATTTGGAGCTATGCTCAAAAAGTTATCAAACTGTGCATACCCTTTGACCCAGCAGTGTTTCTATTGGGCTTATATCCTAAAGGAAAGGAAGGAAAGGGCCCCACATGTGCAAGAATGTTTGTGGCAGCTCTTTCTGTAGTGGCTAGAAACTGGAAACTGAGTGGATGCCCATCAATTGGAGAGTGGCTGAATAAATTATGGTATATGACTGTCATGGAATATTATTGCTGTCAGAAATGACCAGCAGGACGATTTCAGAGAGGCCTGGAGAGACTTGCATGAGCTGATGCTGAGTGAAATGAGCAGAACCAAGAGATCATTATACACGGCAACAACAAGACTATATGATGATCAATTCTGATGGACATGGTTCTCTTCAACAATGATGTGATTCAAACCAGTTCCTATTGTTCAGCGATGAAGATAGTCATATACATCCAGAGAAAGGCCTGAGGGAACTGAGTGTGAACCACAACACAGCATTTTAAAGCTTTCTGTGAATATTTCCATGCATTTTGTTTTCCTTCTTAGGTTGTTTTTTTTTTTTCTCTCTTTCTAGATCTGATGTTTCTAGTGCAGTAAGATAACTGTATAGATATGTATACATATAATGGATTTGTCATATAATTTAACATATTTAGCATATATTAGATTACCTGTCATCTAGGGGTGGGGGGTGGGGGAAAGGAGGGGAAAAACTTGGTACAAAAAAAAAGTTTTGCAAAGGTCAATGTAGAAAAATCACTCCTATGTTTTGTAAATAAAAAGCTTTTAATAGTAATAATAAAAAAAGATAGATAACTGTCATCTCAACTCCTTAACATTAAATCACCATTAGGAGATAAAATTAGTTCTCAGATCTTAGTCCTTAGATGATGGGAATAATCTGCAAAGATTAGTCTATCTACATTCTGGCTGAGTTCACTTCCCAAAAGTTGAACCAGGTTAAAGTATGGAAAGGGAGAAGATACTCAGACTATATTTTGCCCAGTGGCCACACTTTGTACATTATGTGTTATCTGGATGAACATACAGCAAAGGAGATTGGCAGGGAGCAGTCAGATAGGTAAGAAGATTAGAAAAACAAAAACAAAACACTTCTATATTGAAGGATTTTATTGAGAATATAAGAAAGTGGATATCTATCTTGATTTATTTAAGACCCCTTCCCTTGCCTCTCTACTGCCTTGATCTTTAGTCAGTTTAAAGATAATAATTCACAGTTTTAATCCCAATTTAATCCCTATGTGTTATGGGACAAATTCTGTCCCACCAAGGCCTTAGTTTTTTTGGAAACTGGAACAAGTGGTAATGTTCTAGATCAATTTTAGGGGACAGTGCTGCAAACTAGTATGACTGAAAATGAGGTAAGAGATGTCAAAATGTTTTGAGAGTGAAAGCAAGCTCTTGATGTTATTATTATTACTATTATTGTAAAATTCTCTGCAGGCATAAAAACTAACAAAAAGAGAAATAAAAATAGCCATCTACCAACTTTTAAAATGTCTCATACCTTCCTCAAAACTTCAATAGCTTTTATTAGCTAGAACAAGCCTATCACAGAAGTACAATGTATAGAAACTCTCTCCTAGCTCAGTTCCTTATCACCACATCTACTTTATAATAATGTATGAGCTAATGGGATTGAAATGAATGGCCATGCTCAGCAGGGACACCCACACAGCAACCCACCCACACCAGGGGATCTCTCCTCTTGCCAGAGCCAGAGAATAGCTCTAACAGCAGGATTATCATATGCTTTTTTGGAAATGGCTCTCAAACCCACAAAGCCCACCTACTACAAACAGGAGGGAGCTCAGTGCTCATTTGCTGGAGTAAAGGTAAGCACTGAAATGAGTCTCCATGATCACATTTAATGCTATTCAGTGCTACCTTTATTGGTGGGCTGAGAATCTGGAATCTCAGTTTCCCTCAACTCTTCTCTCTTCACCCAATAATGTGTTCAGTGAACTTGGACTAATCAGGGACTCTACTTCTACGTGACTCCATGAACTTAGCAATAAAATGGTGTTAGTTTGCTGTTATAAGCACAGCCTTTCCTAAGTATTTTGAATTCTCTGATCAATGATGTACAGCAAGTACAAAGTAATTTTTTTTAAAAAATGATAGTTCTAAACACCATTTTTAGTTATTGGTGGGCAAATAGAAGTCAAGGATAAGAGATTTACCTAAGTCTCCAGGCAATCCAAAGAGAAACTTCCACAGGGCTTGTACTGAATGAATCCAGTCTAAGGATGGACCCAGATTAAGTCCTGCTTTCCCTTTATTCTTTATAGGATTTTC
Organism: Myrmecobius fasciatus; assembly: GCA_023553655.1. Lineage (NCBI taxonomy): Eukaryota > Metazoa > Chordata > Mammalia > Dasyuromorphia > Myrmecobiidae > Myrmecobius > Myrmecobius fasciatus. Next base: position 307,499 of record JAJPUD010001895.1, read on the forward strand.
TTCTCTTTTTTATTTTTTTAAATTTAAAATAAAGTATAGGTATCTGGTTGGGACAGAGTACTTCAAAAAGCATTTATTCTCAGTTAGATGTGAACCCAAATTCCAGAGAAAGGCTTTATTTTACAATTTCTTTTCAAATGTCTCTTTCCATTTCATAAGAAATGGTTCCAATCAGCCAGGTCATTAGCTCATTAGACCAGAGCTTCTTAAGCTTTTTCCACTCATGACCCTTTTTATCCACAATAGGTATAGATATACAAATCAAACATTTACTAATAATAAATCATAATTTCATGACTCCCACATTCAGTTGCAAGACTCTATATGGGTTCATGACCATAGTTTTAAGAAGCTGAGCATGAGGGCAGTTCATTTTTGGATTAGAAATTTCTGAATGACAAAAATTTGCTAGTTTTCCATCTTTCACTCTTCACATTTGCTAGCACAAAAACGCAAATCTATTGTCACAATTGAGATATAAATAAAAGGGCAAACTAAGGTAGACCTCCAAACAAGGTAATATTTATTAGCATGAGCATGCTGTCAATAAACGGATTAATTGATTGCCTTCATTAATATCAAAGACCCAAACAAAAGGATGGTTCACCTTTTATAAGTTCTGGGAAGTAAAGAACAGAACAGAGTAGATGACATCATGAAATTAGGGGTAGCATGATTGGTTACAGAACTGAGGCATTGGGAACCACCAGATTGGTTGGAAGTTTGGTAACAGGAGATAGCAATGATGTCCACTCCCCTCCCATCTCCTTTTATTTTTTTCATGGGAATAAGAAGTGTTCTTTATTTGATTCCAAGTGTGAGACAGTGGCCTAGATTTTTGGACAACAAACTAGACATCCTTGAAGAATGGCATAAAGATATCAGGCCTGATTCCCTTTCTTTTCACACATTTCCCAAGTTAGCAAAATTCCTTGAGACAAGAATAGATGGATTTTTAAATTTAACCCATTACAGACCACCTGAACTCTGAACTAAGTTCAGAGACAAAGAATAATGACTTGAGCAGTTACAAGACAAAGTAACTAGTGGGCAAAACAAATTACTTGTAAATAGGATCAATAAAAATGATACAGGACCAATTTTAATCTTTTCACTATGAAGGACCTGTGATTTGGCAACATAGGAAACTCCCCTTTCTTTACAGATTACAACTTGCCTACAGCACAGTACATGAATTTAGTGGGTTTATTTAAAGCACATAGAGGTTAAATGACTCACTTTTTCTGAGTCGCACAGCTAGTAAGAGTGTAGGAGGTAAGGTCTGAACTCATGGCCTCTTGATTCCAAACCCAAAAGACCAAGCATTACTCTGTGCTACATGACACATAGTATTGTAGAAGCAAACAAAAGCCCCAATTATTCCATCTTTTAGAAAAATTAATAAAGCATATAAAATATTCTAGTCTAAAGCTTTTGGACCACTCTAAAGAGAAACCCTTATCAGACTTTTTCTAACTATTGATTCCAAAACAAAGTTCTGCTTAGCTCTCTCTGATTAGCCCAGAAAGGATTCCTCTCTGAAATAATTAAGCTAGTATCTAGACAAGGGCAAATAGTCCTTGAATGCTTTACCCTGAAAGGATTAGGGTAATGATCAGAAGGAAGAAGTCTATTGGATTACTTCAATTAATGGAAATATTTTTTGATTTTACCTTTGACCAACTGGGAAGAAAAATACTTAAAGAAAGTGGTCATAAAGGGATTAAGTGATTTTAGAAGATTATTCTTCAAGGGTATATGAAAGTTAAGAGATTATTATCCTATTTGATGAATTAAAATGCTAACTTAACTTTACCCAGAATGTTATGACCATGTTTTAATTACTTATGAAATTTCTCTACTGTACAGGAATGTATTAATTGTAACTTCAAAATATCTAAGATTGGTGAGATATTTGCAGCAAAATTGGGGGTAGTTTTCTTCATCTTTGGTTTTCTCCCTAAGCAGAAATGCTTAGATTTAGAACACTCTAAATTAATATAAATTATTTCTGGCAGATTTGTGCCTAAAATGCAACGTATGGATTTTTTTCCACAATAAATAGTTAATAAATGTTCATTGGTTAATTGTTACTTAATTGCATACAACATGCAAATAGGCAACCAATGTATATTCTATGATGATAAGTCTAGCATAAAGGACTACAATCCAGACAGCATCTGGAGTCCTATATGATTCTATATACAAGAGGTGTTTCAGGGAAATCATATTAAAATATAATTGGAAAATATTTAACAATAATAATAGTAATAATAATAATGTGTAATCATGTCCAACTATTCATGACCCTATTTGGGATTTTCTTGGTAAAGATTCTGGAGTGGTTTGCCATTTCCTTCCCAAGTTCATTTTACAGATGAGGAAACTGAGGCAAACAGATTTAAGTGACATTTAAGTGGCCAGTAAGGCCAGATTTGAATTCAGGAAAGATAGTCTTCCTGCCTTCAGGTACAGTGCTCTGTGCACTATGGCACCACTAACTGCCCAAATAATAATAATAGCTAATATTAATATAGCACCTCCTATGTACCAGACATTGTGCTAAGTGCTTTATAATTATTTTTTCTTGATTTTCACAACAACCCTGAGAAGTTAAATGCTACTACTGTCCCCACTGAGGCAAACAGAGATTAAGTGATTTGTCTGAGGTCACAGAGCTCTAGTAAATGTCTGAATCAGGATTTCCTGCTCTCCAGGCCTGAAACTCTATGTGCTATGCAGTCCCTAATGACAAAATAAATTAAAATCCAATAAAGCTTAGATAATGTTAATATGTGATTTTCTAAGTTAGTATGTGGCCCATGAGCATCCTTACGGAGGGTTTCTATTTCAGTATACCCAGTCATTGAAGTTCTGGACTATCTGTATTGCTTGCAAAGCCTTCCTCTAAGTAGGGAAATTAGACTCCCGTCTCTCACACTCAAAGATCCATGTTTATATCCCAAGGACAATGCTAATTATAGATTGAGTTACAGCTTCTATCTGGATGTCACCAAAAATGGGAGTAAAAGATCTATCCAATGCACAGTGTAAATTAGTCACACACCTTGCAGGTAAGCCAACTTAGCTAAAGCAGGAAGCCTCTCTGAAGGTACCATAGGAGACATGTCAGGCAAACTACCATTAACTATCCCCTTAACCACCATCTCTCTCAGACTCTGATAGAGATATACCAGGAAGCCCAAATGTTTGGGGAATAACAATGCTCTCCAACCCTCAGGCAACTAGATCTACTTCCATTCCAGCTCCCACCATAAAGTTTCAGGAGTGAAACCATTGTGAAGGAAGGACCAATGTTCCTCATTATCACTAGTGAAAACTGCTGACCAGCCTCCATCATCAGTCAGATGGACACAAGATCCAAAGGAGTGGTAGAATCCCACCCCCAGTACCAATCCTACTGCCAGCCCAATCCTCACAGAGAGTATCTGGGAAAATAGCTCCCACCGCCACCTCCTTGACCCTACTCAAAACCTGATGGAGACAGCCCAAGACCCTAGACCCAAGAGCCTTGGGAACAGCCATGCTTCCAGCCCAGTACCCTGATAGATACAGATACATATCCTGGATAGATATAACCTGGCAACTGCTCTTGCAGGTGCTACAGTCACAGCTCCTGAAGACCCAGAAAAGAAAGCTCTTGCCACTAGAGTCCATAGCACTGTCAAATGGTTCAATATCAGAAATTGATATGATTTTTATCAATAGAAATAGCATTAAGAAGAAGCATCACCTGATTCAGGTCAGTTCCAACGATCTTGTGATAAAGAGAGCCATCTACACCTAGAGAGAGGAGTTTAGGAACAGAGTGTGGATCAGAATATAACATTCTCACTCTTTTTGTTGTTGTTTGCTTGCATTTTATTTTCTTTCTCATTTTTTTCTGGTTTGATCTGATTCTTCTTGTACAGCAAGATAATTATATAAATATATATGCATATTGGATTTAACATATATTTCTACCATATTTAATACATATTGGACTACTTGCCATCTAGGGGAGGGAGTTGGGGGAAGAGGGGGAAATTGGAACACAAGGTTTTGCAAGGATTAATGTTGAAGAATTATCCATGTATGTGTTTTGAAAAATAAAAAGCTTTAATTTAAAAAAAAAAGAAAGAAGAGGAGGAAGAGGAGGAGAAAGAGAAGTAGAGAAGAAGAAGCAGAAGAAGAAGCAGAAGAAGAAGAAGAAGAAGAAGAAGAAGAAGAAGAAGAAGAAGAAG
>JAJPUD010001895.1:311752-356060 GCA_023553655.1 Myrmecobius fasciatus
AAGAAGAAGAAGAAGAAGAAGAAGAAGAAGAAGAAGAAGAAGAAGAAAAGAAAGAAGAAGAAGAAATATCCCCATCTGCATTGGCTGCTTCCAAAGTCCCAAAAAACTTAACCATTTAACTTGCAAATTGAATCTTTCATATGTGTTGTCTCCTCCTTTAGAATGAGCTCTTTATGAGTAGAAACTGTCTCACTTTTCCTCTTGTATTCCCAGAAATTGTTCTCTAAAAGGACCATGACATGACCACTGGCGATGGCCCTGGATGCAGTGGGACACCTTGGCCTTTTTATGCATTCAGTGATTAAGGCTACGTAGTAATTGAGGCAGGGTTTAGTACGATGCAGTTTTTTCTTACACAGAAAAAGGAATTCTAAATATAAAAAGGTTACAACACAAATTAACAGAATGATGAGAACAGAATTTGGAAACAACTCACGATTTTGTTTACACTAGGTCTGGAGGCTAATATATAAATTTCATTAGGACATAATACAGTTTTGCAATATTCTTAATTAGGCCTTCTACATTTCATCTCAACACTGCATTGTTCACTTTGCTGGTGAAAGCCGTCAGACAAAACAGCCAAAGAAAGCCAAACATCTTTCTCTTTATGATAGAAGTGATTCTCCTGTTGTCATCCACTGCTGCTCCAAGGATACTACAGTTGCCAAATCCCAGACATCTCAGAACTCATAGGATGACCTTCCACTCCTGTGCAATCCATCACAGGATTCTTAATTAATCTAAGATAGAAGTGGGGAAGACAATAGGGGCAGAAGTGACCCTATGTGAAACGTGGCAATTGCCCTTTCTCCCCATAACTCTCAAGATTCAGCTTTAGATAGATAACACACTTTATAGCCACAAAGAAGGATCTGAAAAACACAATCCCTTTTTTTTTTATATGCCTGAAGTCACTAGTAATTCTGGCTCAGCAGCCAAGTTTTGACACAGTCCACTAGGACCAGATACAGTTGTCCAAGCAATGATTCCTGTGGATCACTTCATCCATGTTTCACTTCATGTATGCCATTGTGTTGGTTTCTTTCTTAATGCAGCCTGATTTATGAGGGTGGAAGTTTCCTTTGCCCATTTCTCCATTCACCAAGGCCTGCCCATTACAAAACTGGAACCACAGAAGCCTGAGAGAAAATTGGAGCTGAAACCCCAGAAGCAGTGACCTAAGAGCTACAGGACTCTCTAAAAATGGCAGAGCTGAGGAGAGTAAGATGGTGATAAGGACTGGTAACTGCTAGAGATATTGAGGCACAAAGAGCACAACCATTCAGAGATGGCCAGGCCTGCCATCATGCTGTATACCAGGAGAGGAGGATTCTCTTCTCAGGTCTCTAAGAGTTCAGTTAGGAAGAAAGGAAGGAAGGAAGGAAATAAGCATTTATTATGCACCTACTATGTGCTAAACACTCTTTAAAAATATTATCTCATGATTCAGGTCAGTTCCAATGATCTTGTGATGATGAGAGCCATCAACACCCAGAGAGAGGAGTGTGGGAACTGAATGTGAATCATAACATAGTATTTCACTCTTTTTGTTATGGTTTGCTTGAATTTTATTTTCTTTCTCTCTTTTTTTTTTTTACTTTTTGATCTGACTTTTCTTGTTCAGAATGATAAATGTGGAAATATGTTTAGAAAAATTGCATATATTTAACATATATTGGATTACTTGCTGCCTTAGGAGAGAGTGGGGGGGAAGTAAAGGAAAAAAAATTTGCAACACAAGATAATTGTATAAATATATATGCCTATTTGGGATTTAAGATATATATTTTACCGTGTTTAACATATATTGGATTACATGCCATCTAAGGGAGGATATGGAGAGAAGTCGGGGAGGGGATTGGAACACAAGATTTTATAAGGGTCAATATTGAAAAAAATTATCTTTGCACATGACCTGAAGTCAGGAGGACCTGATCTCAGATACTTAATATTTCTTAGCTGTGCAACCCTGGGCAAGTCACTTAACCCCAATTACCTCAGCAAAAAATAAAAATAAAGATAATTTAAAACTTGAATTTAAAAAGTATTATGTTTAAAAATAAATAAATAAAAGTATTATCTCAGCAATTTGGAACTATGCCCAAAGGACTATCAAATTGTGCATACTCTTTGACCCAGCAATGTCTCTACTGGGTCAGTATCTCAAAGAGATCAAAAAAGAAGGAAAGGGACCCACAAGTGCAAAAATGTTATAGCAGTGGGGAAGGAATTGGAAACTGAGTGGATGCACCAGTTGGGAAGTAGCTAAGAAAGTTATTGTATATGAATGTTATGGAATATTATCATTTTATAAGAAATGCTGAGAAGGCTGATTTCAGAAAAGCCTGCAAAGATTTATATGAACTGATGAATGCTGAGTGAAGTGAGCAGAACCAAAAGAACATTATACACAGCAACAACCAATCACCTCTGATGGACGTGGCTCTTTTTAACAATGAAATGATTCAGGCCAATTCCAATGGTCTTGTGATGGAAAGAGCCATTTGCATCGGGATAGAATTATGGGAACTGAATATGAATCACAACATAGTATTTTCACCTTTTTGTAATTTGCTTGATTTTTTTCTATCATTTTGTTTTTGTTTTTTGATCTGACTTTTCTTGTGCAGTATAATAAATGTGTAAATATGTTTAGAAGAATTGCACATATTTAACATATATTGGATTACTTGCTGCCTTAGGGGAGAGAGTGAGGGGAAGTAAAGGAAAAAAAATTGTAACACAAGGTTTTGCAAAGGTGAATATTGAAAACTATCTTTGCATGAATTTTAAAAAAAAAAAGTTGTTATGAGTATCACTTGATACTCATAATAACCTCAAGAAGTATTATCCCCCATTTTACAATTGAGGAAACTGAGGCTGAAAAACAGAAGTGATGTGACTTGCCCAGCTAGTAAGTATCCAAGGCCAGGTTTGAATGCAGGAATTCCTAACTCCAGACCCAGAGCTCTGTCCACTATACCATTTAGCTAAGCCTGTCTTAAATGATAAAGAGAAGACAAGACTTGTCTGTCATAGCCAGAGATGAAGCAAGTTCATTGTGTCTACAGTAGGAATTTCCGAAATCCTGGAGGATGACAGAGCCATATAAATATGGTAAGATGAGTTAGTGGAGGAGGTCATCACTTAACCTCTCTGAGGTCCCATAGTCTCATCTCTAAAATGAGGAGTGGGGATGTGACAACCTCTAAGCTCCCTTTCTCAATTTAATTCTGTGATTCTAGGACCCCAAGAAAAGACTAAATGAGGACAGGGAATTGTCTGAAGTATTTAATGGACTGGGGTTAGGAAGATGTTCCTCCCCCAGTGGGCATTCCAGTTAATAGATATGAAAATTTGATTTCTTTTTAGATTATGAGGTCCTTGAGTTCAAGGACTATATCTTACATAAACTTTGTATTTCTCTCAGTATCTAATTCTTTTTTTTTTTTGCACAGTGGATCCTTAATAAATGTTTGTTATTGTTGATCCTCCTGCTGTTGTAGTTTACCTAGAAATAATGAGCCCCTGGTCAATTGACTCATACCAGCCATGCTCCCACAAAGCTATTGTAAGAGTCAGAATGTCAATTTATTTCCTTTCAGTGGAAAATAAGCTATGGAATTGGAAAAAATATTAGAAGACTTATGCCAGCCAGTTGGAGAAAAAACTTTTCTTGGTAGGAAAAAATAATCTGCTGTGAAAATGAATTAACATCAGGAAATTAGATGAATTTGAAATGATATCCATGAGAATTAAGTGGTTTTTAAAGTATATTTTCACCAAAGTAGATAACATGATCAGTCAAACTTCACCAACAAGGCTCATAACAGCAAAAGATCATGGGGTTCCTCTATCCTGAAGAGGGCTAGAAACACATTGACGAAATTCTATTTATTAATACTATTATTGTAGCACATCCCATCTAGCCAATTAAATATTTTCTGCGTCATTTTATTTCTCTCTGTATGGAGCTCATAGACCCTTACAAAGCTACTTTGGATTCAAAGTACTTTGCCACACTGTGCATACCCTTTGACCCAGCAGTGTTTCTATTGGGCTTATATCCCAAAGAGATCTTAAAGGAAGAAAAGGAACCCACATGTGCAAGAATGTTTGTGGCAGCCCTTTTTGTAGTGGCTAGAAACTGGAAACTGAAGGGATGTCCATCAATTGGAGAGTGGCTGAATAAATTATGGAATATGAATGTTATGGAATAATATTGTTCTGTAAGAAACGACCAGCAGGATGATTTCAGAGAGGCCTGGAGAGACTTGCATGAACTGATGATGAGTGAAACGAGCAGAACCAGGAGATCATTATACACAGCAACAACAATATTACATGATGATCAATTCTGATGGACATGACTCTCTGCAACAAAGAATTGTTTGAAACTAGTTCCAATTGTTCATTGAAGAAAACCATATACACCCAGAGAGAGGGATATGAAATATGGACCACAACATAACATTTTCCTGATCTCTATTGATATTTGCTTGCATTGTGTTGCCTTTCTCTGATTTTCTTTTTTTTCTTTTAGATAGGATTTTTCTTGCACAACTTGTCAAGCATTTCAACATTATTAACATGTAGTGGACTTCCTGCCATCTAGGGGAGGGGAGGGGACTGAGGGTAAAATTTGTAATGGAAAGCTTTGTAAAGATCAATGCTGGGGAACTACCCATACATACGTTATACAAATAAAAAGCTTTAATAAAAAAAAAAAGTACTTTGCCACTACAAAAGTTTATTTTTATATAAGCCAACCAGAAAAGACACATTAGTTCAAAGCAAATATATTTAATCAAACAATAACAAAATTAAATAACAAAAAAGATCCACATATTATTTATATGTACATATATACATGTATGTATGTGTATACACAAACAAGAGCATATCCTGACACAGATGGGCACACATTTAGAAAATATATATGAGAGGATCATGGAGGCATGCATAAAGACACATGCACTTGGAATACATGTATGGCTAGACCAAACGATATCTCCAATGCTTTCAAGATGTCATTGTGGGGGCAGCTGGGTGGTTCAGTGGATAGAGCACCAGCCCTGAAGTCAGGAGGTCCTGAGTTCAAATCTGGTCTCAGACACTTAACATTCCCTAGCTGTGTGACCCTGGGCAAGTCACTTAACCCCAAATGCCTCAGCCAAAAAAAAAAAAAAAAAGATGTCACTGTGCTATTTTGTCATCATAACACTGTCACTCAGTATCATTCCTCTGGATATGGAATGTCTGTGAAGAATAGTAAGGAGGCAAAATCACTGAATTGAATACTAAGTAGGGGTGAGTAGAGAATAAGAAGATTGAAAAGGTAAGTCAAGGCAAAGTTATTAAATGCCAAACAGAATATTTTATATTTGATCCTAGAGGTAATAGGGAGCCACTGGAGTTTAATGAATAGGAGAGTGACATGATTAGATGAGTGCTTTAGGGGATTAATTAGACAGCTAGATGGAAGATAATCTGGAATAGAAAAAAGACTTTTCCACAGTACTATGATTTACAGTATCTCCTTTACAGGAGGATGATGAGCTCTTGCACATGACATTTTAGGTGTATGACTTCCCCATACCCAACCAGGTAGCTGATAATCAGCAGAAATGCCCAACTTGGATTGTCTTTAAAAAAAAAAAAAAAGACCCCATTTCTCTACTGCCTCCTCAGACTTCCTTAAGTCTGAATATCATTTGAGCAAGAGTCACCAAAAACTTTTTTTAGTTTTTACCAAGTAATTCAATTTACTCATTTCCCATGACCCATCAACACAGATAAAGTCATACCCTTGAGCTTGCTATTATCTACCACTATACCAACCACTTCCATGTTTATTAAACTATGAAATTCCCTTCTTTGATCACAGTCAGTTGTCATTCCACTTCTACCTTTGTTTTTCAACCCCAAAGTATGTTCTTCATCACCATGGCCTCCATTCTCTAGTTCTTCCCCAGATCATCACCCCTATTGTTTCTTTACTGTCCTCCTTCACCCTCTTATTAAAGCAGTTCAATTCTATTTTTCCTTTCCTATATCCCTTTGTCCCCATCAGAAATCTCTCATGTACACTACCTTCTCTCTTCTGACACTGCAACTACCCTAATATAGGAACCCATCACCTCATTCCTAATTGTTTTAATAATCTGCTACTGGCCTCCATATCTCATATCTCTTCCTGTTCTAGTCCATCCTCCACTCAACTGTCAAATTTCAAAATTTCAACTTTCCAAAGTACACTGACCCTCTCATCTCCCTACTCGATAAACTCCAGAGACTCCCAAATAGGATCAAATATAAAATCCTCTATTTGTCATTCAAAGCCCCTCATAGCCTATTCCCCTCTTATCTTTCCAGTTTTCTTACATCTTATATACCCCAACATATTCTTAAATTTAATAACATTGTTCTTATTCTTCCTCTCAAGAACATTCCATCTCCAGACCCCAAGAATTTTTACTGACTGTTCCCCATACATAGAATGATCTCTGCCTCTTAGTTTCCTTCAAGTTTCAGCAAAAAATCCACATTCCAAAGAAATTTTTCGTAGTCCCCCTTAGTACTAATACCTTTCTTAGATTGATTATTTACAATGTATCCTGCACATATAACTTTTACAAAGTTGTTTCTATATTGTCTCCCCCACTAAACTGTGAGCTTCTTGAGACCAGGGACTATCTTTTGTCTTTCTTTGTATGCCCAGAATTTAGCATTTTGTTTAGTTGTTTTCAGTTGTGTCTAATTCTTCTTGACCTTATTTAGGGCTTTCTTGGCAGGGATACTGGTGTTGTTTGCCATTTCCTTCTCCAGCTCATTTTACAGATGAAAAACTGAAGCAGACAGGATTAAGTAATTTGTCCAGGGTCACACAGTAAGTATATGAGGCCAGATTTGAATTTGGATGGATAAATCTTCCTAATTCTAGACTCAATACTCTAATGTGCTGGCCAGGTGCCCACGGTTTAGCATAATGTCGGACAAATAGTAGCTTGTTGGCTAACTGGTTTTCTTACATTTAATTTTGGGTTTTTTTGTTTTATTTTAAGTTCTGACCTGTCTCCCTCCTTCCTTTCCATTTCGCCCTGTATTATAAAAGGCTACCATTTGACACAGATTTATAAATATATGTAAAACCACACTATGCATACTTCTATTTATCTATTCTTTCTCTGGAGATAGATACATCTTCCTTCATAGGTCCTTTATAGGTGATCTGTGCATTTATAATAGAACTTAGAATAACTTGATTGTCCACAGTGATTCTTTGAACAACATTGCTGTTGCTATATATAATGTTCTCTTGGTGCTGCTCATTTCACTTTTCCTTATTTCATACATGTTTCCATGTCATCATTTCTTTTTTTTTTCTTTTTCTTTATTTGCATAACATATGTATGGGTAGTTCCTCAGCATTGATCTTTACAAAGCTTTCCGTTATAAATTTTATCCCCAGTCCCCACCCCTCCCCTAGATGGCAAGATATCCACTACATGTTAATTATGTTAAAATACTTGACAAATCGAATATATGTATACATATTTCCACGCTTATCATTGTTGTGCAAGAAAAATCATATCTACAAGAAAGAAAAATCAGATAAAGGAAACACAATGCAAGCAAACATCAATCGAGATCATGAAAATGTTATGTTGCGGTCCACATTTCACATCCCTCTCTCTGGGTGTATATGGCTTTCTTCAGTGAACAATTGGAAGTGGTTTGAAACATTTCATTGTTGAAGAGAGCCATGTCCATCAGAATTGATCGTCATATAGTCTTGTTGTTGCTGTGTATAATGATCTCCTGGTTCTGCTCATTTCACTCAGCATCAGTTCATGCAAGTCTCTTCAGGCCTCTCTGAAATCATCCTGCTGGTCATTTCTTACAGAACAATAATATTCCATGACATTCATATACCATAATTTATTTAGCCATTTGTCACTTGATGGGCATCCACTCAGTTTCCATTTCCTTGACACTACAAAAAGGGCTGCCACAAACATTCTTGCACGTGTGGGGCCCTTTCCTTCCTTTATGATTTCTTTGGGATATAAGCCCAATAGAAATGCTGCTAGGTCAAAGGGTATGCACAGTTTGATAACTTTTTGAGCATAGTTCCAAATTGCTCTCCAGAATGGCTGGATCTGTTCACAGCTCCACCAACAATGCATCAGTGTCCCAGCCTTCCCACATCCCCTCCAACATTCATCATTATCTTTTCCTGTCATTTTAGCCAATCTGACAGGTGTGCATGTTATCATTTCTTATAGCACACTGGTATTCCATCACAATCATGTACCACAACTTGTTTGGCCATTCTGCAATTGATGGCATCCCTTCAATTTTTTATTCTTTACCACTACAAAGATAACTTCTGTAAATATTTTAGAACATGTAGTTTCTTATTCTTTTTTCTTGATAACCTTAGGAAAAAGACTTAATAGTCTGGATCAAAAAGTATACATGGTTTTATAACTCTTCTACAATCTTTCAGATTGCTCTCCAAAAATGGTTGGATCAGTTCACAATTCTACCAACATTGTATTAATGTCCCAATTTTTCCATATTCTTTCCAACATTAGTCATTTTTTTTCATCTATCATTTTAGCCAGTATGATAGGTTTGAGACAATCATCTCAAAGCTATTTTAATATGAATTTCTCTAATCAATAATGATTTAGAACATTTTATGACTATATATACTTTTGATTTCTTCATTGAAAAAGTGCCTATTCATATCCTTTGACCATTTATTCATTGGAGAATGACTCATATTCTTATACATTTGACAAAGTTCTCTATATATTTGAGCTATAAAACTTTTATCCAAGAAACTGTGTATAAAAAGTTTCCCCCCAATTTTCTGCTTTCCTTCTAAAATTGTCTATATTTGTTTTATTTGTATCAAAACTTATTTAATGTGATCAAAAATATCCATTTTATATCTCATAATGCTCTGTATCTCCTTTACTCATAAATTCTCCTCCTATCCATAAATCTAATAGATAATGTATTCCATGTTGTTTTAACTGTCCTATGACATCTCCCTTTATATTTAAGTCATAAATCCATTTTGACCTTATCTTGGTAAGCTGGATAAGAAATTATTCTATATCCAATTTCTGCCAGATTGCGTTCTGATTTTCCCAATAACTTTTTTACCAAATAGTATGTTTATATCCCAAAGCTTAGATCTTTATATTTGTCAAACACAGTTACTATAATAATTTATTTTTATGTATTATATGACTACTCTGTTAAACTGACCCACCTTTCTGTTTCTTAGCCAATAGTAATTTTGATAATTACTGTCTTGTAATATATTTAAGTACTGCTGACCCTTTTTCCTTCATTTTTCTAGTTCGATAAAAATGTTTGGTAATTTGATTGGAATAGCATTGAATAAATAGATTAGATAGAATTGTTATTTTTATCCACATCTATGAACAATGAATATTTCTCCAATTATTTATGTCGGAATTTATTCAGATAAAAAATGTTTTACAATTATGTTCACGTAGTTCCTGGGTTTATCTTGGCAGGTATTCTCCTAGGTATTTTATAAAGTATATAGTTATTTTTAAATAGGGCATCTTTTATTATTTCTTCTTACAATGTTTTAATGTAATATATAGAAATAATGATGATTTATGGGAGTTTTATTTTATATTCTACTACTTTGCTAACATTATTGTTTCAACTAATTTTTAGTTGAATCTCTAAAATTTTCCAAGTATATCATCATATTGTTTACAGAGAGAGAATTTTATTACCTCATTTCCCATTCTGATTCCTTCAATGTTCTTTTGTTCTCTTATTGTTTTTTTCCTAGCACTTCTTTTTTTAACTTAATAATATTTTGCTTTTTTCAACTACGTTTAGATAATTTTCAACATTCAACATTCTGAGTTACAAATTTTTCTCCTTCTTTCTCTCCTTTCCCCCTTTCCCAAAACAGCAAACAATCTGATATAAGTTATACATGTACAAAATCATATTAATCATATTTCCACATTTATTCCTAGCATACAATACTGAATAATATTAGTGTTAATGGGCATCCTTGTTTCATTCAATCTTATTGGGAAGACTTCCAACTTATCTGCATTGCAAATCATGTTTGTTGATGGTTTTAGATAGATGCTTCTTATCATTTTAAGGAAAAAAAATCCATTTATGCCCATGTTTTTGAATGTTTTTAATAGGAAAGAGTGTTATATTTAATTAAAAAGCTACTTTCTGTATCTATTGATATAATCATGATTTTTGTTACTTTTACTATAGATATATTCAATTATGTTAATAGGTTTATTATTCCAGGTATAAATCCCACTTGGCCACCATATATAATCTTTGTGCTGTGTTGTTGTAGTCTGCTAGCTAGTATTTTATTTGGAGGGGAGGGGTTGCAACCATATTCATTAATGAAATAGATCTATAATTTTCTTTCTGTGTTTTTGTTCTTCCTGGTTTAGGTATCAGCACCATATTTGATCATATGATCAGCATCATAAAAGGGATTTGGTGGGATTCTCTCTTTGCCTATCATTCAAAATAATTTATTTAATACTGGAATCAGTTAAATGTTTGGTAGAATTGACGTGTAAATCCATCTGGTCCTGATGTTTTTTTCTTAGGAAGTTTATTTATGGCCTGTTCAATTACTTTTCCTAAAATAGGTTTATTTAGATATTCTATTTCCTCTTCTGTTAATCTAGGCAGTTTTTATTTTTGCAAATATTCTTTTCATTTAAACTTTTAAATTTATTGGCATATAATTGGGCAAAATAGCTCCTAAAAACTGCTTTGATTTCATCTTCATTAGAGATATATTCACCCTTTTCTTTTTTGATACTAGTAATCTGGTTCTCTCTCTCTTTATAAATATATATACATATATATATATATATATATATTCTTTCTCACATTAACCAATGGTTTATCAATTTTATTGTTTCATAAAACCAGCTTCTAATTTTATTTATTAATTCAATAGTTTTCTTACATTGAGTTTATCCATCTTACCTTTAATTGTTAGGATTTGCAATTTGTTCTTTAATTGGGGGGTTTTAATTTGTTCTTTTTCTAATTTTTTTTTTAAATTGCATCCCCAATTCACTGATCTGCTCTTTTTCTATTTTATTGGTGTAAGTACTTAGAGATATAAATTTTCCTCTGCTGATTTTGCGGCATTCCATAGGTTTTTATATGTAATTTCATGATTATAATTCTCTTTGATAAAATTATTGATTGTTTCTTTAACTTATTCTTTAACACACTCTTTCTTTAAGATTCTTTAAAGTTGTACTTACTTAGTCTCCAATTAATTTTTAATCTGTGTTTCCATGGACCCTTATTAAATATAATTTTATTACATTATGATTTGAAAGGGACACATTCAATATTTCTGCTTTTCCATATTTAACTATAAAATTTTTACACCTTAATATATTGTCAATTTTTGTAAAAGAACAATGTACCACTGGAGGAGAAAGGGTATCTTCTTTTCTATTTCCATTCAATTTTCTCCAGATATAAATTATATTTAACATCTGAGATTCTATCCATCTCCTTAACTTCTTTCTTATTTAGTTTTGATTAGATTTATCTAGTTCTGAGAAGGGAAGACTGAAGTCCCACAGTATTATTTTCCTTTAATATGTAACATTTGTTAC
Organism: Myrmecobius fasciatus; assembly: GCA_023553655.1. Lineage (NCBI taxonomy): Eukaryota > Metazoa > Chordata > Mammalia > Dasyuromorphia > Myrmecobiidae > Myrmecobius > Myrmecobius fasciatus. The sequence goes on from JAJPUD010001895.1 coordinate 323,449, forward strand.
ACATAGGTTTAGTATTGATACTATTTCGTTTTTAATGGTGCCTTTTATTATAGTTTCCTGTTTCTCTCTTTTAATTAAATCTATTTTACCTTTAACTTTGTCTGAGATCATGGTTGCTACCCCTGCTTTTTTATTTTTTACATCAGCTGAAACATAAAAAATTCTACTCCAGCTCTTTATGTTTGCTGTATGTGTAGCTCTCATTTTTAAAGGTGTTTCTTATAAATCACATTTTCAGATTCTAGCTTTTAATCCATTCTGCTATTCATTTTCATTTTATGAGTGAGTTCATCCCATTCACATTCAAAGGTATTATAATTAATTGTAAATTTTTCTTCATTCTATTTTTCAACACTGTTTATCTTTCTCTCTTTTTTTAATTCCTCCTCAAATAGCTAAATGACTTCTAACTATTGCCTCTCTAATCAGTACTCCCTTATTCTCTTCTTCCTTTTAAGAATCCCTTCCTTTTTATTTCCCCTTATCCTCTATTTCTTAATCTGCACACCCTTCTAAAAGTCTCTTCCCTATCCTATCCCATCACCCTCCTATTTCTCTGTAAGTTAAGAAAACTTTTATATTCTAGATGTATATTATTCACTCTTTAACCCAGTTCTAAGAAGAATAAGGCTCTCTAGCACTACCAGTCCTCCACCTTCTCTTGCCTCCATTGTAATAGTTCTTCCGTTTGTGCTTCATTTATTTGAAATGATTGCTCCATTTTGTCTCTCTCTATTCAATTTTATTTTTTAGAATATTCCATCATATTCAACTTAACCCCTTCCCTTCTATCTGTGTTTTTTTTCCCAAATTACCAAAGGAATGACAACATCCTTAAGCATTATAGATAACATTTTCCCATATAAGAAGTAAAGATTTTGACCTTTATAATTGGTCTTTAATGTTTATATTCTTGTGTTTCTCCTGTATCTAGTAGGTCAAATTTTCCATCCATTTTTGGTCCTTTCCACATAAATAATTTGAAAGTCTTTTAGCTCATTAAATATCCATTTTTTTCCCATAAAGAATTATACCCTGCTTTTGTTGGGCAAATTATTCTTAGTTGTAAACCCAGTTCCTTTGATCTTCATATTATATTGTCCATTGCTCTTCAGTCTTTTAATGTAAAAGCTGCTAAATCTTGTCTATCCTAAATGTAGCTCCACAGTTTTAATGTTTTTTCTAATTGCTTATAGTATTTTCTCCTAGATCTGAAAGCTTGAAATTTAGCTGTGATCTGTGAGTTTTCATCTTGGGATCTCTATAAGGTGAGATAATTGGTAGGGTTTTTTTCTGTTTCTGTTTTAATCTCTCATTCTGAAACTTTAGGGCAATTTTCCTTAATAATCTCTTGAATTATAGTATCTAGACTTTCTTTTTTAACATAACTTTTAGATAGGCTAGGAATTCCTATATTGCATTTCTTTAATTTGTTCTCTAGTCCAGTTGTTTTTCTAATGAGATGTTTTCACATTCTCTTATTTTTTCATTCTTTTGATTTTATTATTTCTTGGTGTCTTATGGAGTCATTAGCTTCCCTTTACTCAATTCTAATTTTTTATTCTATAAGTTCTTGGAGCTCTTTTTCTAATTGGTTGACTTTCTTTTCATATTTTCTTGATTTTCTTGCATTATTTTGTGGGACCCACCTGAGCACCTCATCACCTGAAGAACACCAAAAACTTGGACTGGCCAATCAGCCCTTCTAGCCTGACATATCAACAATCCTCTGCAATGCTTTCTGAATGAATCCTAAATCCTCCTGCTGTGTCAGCAACCACAAGATCAGATATACTGAGTCAGAAGCACTTCCTTGCTTTATGACTTTATAATTCCTCTCAACTCACCCTTTCAAGAGCTCAATTTAATCTGCAACTCCACATGCATGCTGCCAGTTTAAGAAAAATAAATCACTCTTATAGTCTGATACTCTTTTGTCTTTCTTATACCAAACTATGGGGAAAAGTTGGAAATTCTTTTTTTCTACTAATTTTTCCTCAATCTCTCTTATTTGAGGTCCTTTTTTAAAGGATCTTTTTTAAGTTTTCCAAGTTTTTTTTTTCTTTTTTGGAGCTTGTGACCATTTTGCTTTTGAGATAGAAGTAGCTGTTTTAACTTTATTATCTCCTGAATTTGAACTCAAATCTTCTCTATCACCATAGTAGCTATCTATGGTTGGGTTGTTTATCTTTTGCTTATTCATTTGCTTATTTCTTTTCTGTTTACTTGAGTTACAAGTTGGATTCTAGTCCCAAGGTGTGGAGGATAACTAAGGCTTCAGGTTTTTTGTGACTTAAGGTATTCTCTTTAACCCTGAGCCATGACCATGGTCCCTTGCAATGCTATTATTGCAAACACGCTTGTCCCTGCAGTCCCTCCTACAGTTTGCAAGCTTCAGCTCACCCCTTCCAATACCCAGCTGAGAGTATTTGGTTTCCTCATCTGAAAAATTAATATATTAATAGTACTCACCAGTGTATGTTTGCTCCTCCTCACCCACAGCCACAACCCATGACTAAGTCAGGTACTGAAAGTACCAAGACTGACCTCATGCAGGAGTTGGCACTTGAACTAAACCTTACAATGAGGTTTATGTACGAGGGAGGTTCCCCCTCACCCTACAGATGAGAAAACTGAAATTGAAGTTAAATGTTTTATCCAGAGTCACAGAGATAGTGTCTAAGTCAAGATTAGGATGCAGGTCTCATGACTCCAAATTCATCCTATCTTCTATTATATCATATTGTCTGCCATGGTGTAAATTGCAATGACCAGAACTAGAAGACTCATGAATAAATCAAACCCAGTTATTAATCAATCAATGAACATTTATTAATCATCTACTATTTGCCAGGCATAGTTTTAAGTGCTAGAGATATAATGAGAAGCAAAAGACAATCCCTGCCTTTAATCTAATGGGAAAGACAACATGCAAACAAATATATACAAAGCCAGCTATATACAGATATATATAGATATAGATATAGATATATATGACATTTATGGTAGACACATATATGTATATATATATAGTTATATATATGTAAATGCATACATATATATGTATGTGTGTGTGTATAATTACAAAATTTAAAGGGATTGAGAAAGCTTTCCTATTAAAGATAAGATTGTAGTTGGGACTTAAAGGTTCTAAAACTAAATCTAATCAACATGACCTCTCCCCTGTAAAAAGCCAGATACCCTCATGTCCTGCCTTTAGCTTCAAACTCTTCAACTATTTTCAATTTCTGGATGATTCTCTGCAATAATATGGCACTGGAATTGACCTTCTGGATCAGCCACTAATTAGCAAAAAATATCTATTCCTCTCTCCCCTGGCATGCCAACTCAGCAAGAAATCAGAGGAAAAGAAGGAAAAACCTATCACATGGAGTTCCCTGGGGACACATTTTTATTTCCCATTCAATTAATGCTTTTCAAAAGATGTTTCCTTGGGTTTCTAGGAAAGCCTTTTGCATCTTATCAAGACCTGCAAATCAATAAAAGATGCCGCCTACTCAGCTTCCTGGGGTCTCCCTTCTCTGAAGTGATGAGTCAAGGTTGCTCTTGATCAGAACAGCTTGACTACCTGAAGAGCCATTTAGCACCACAAATGGAAAAAAGTTGCTTTACTCCTTGTTACTTCAGTTTTTCCCTCTACAAAGCAAGGATTGTGGTCCTTCCTAATAGGGTTATTATAATGAATGAACTTGATCCTCTTCACACAGCAGGGAAACTCCCTTAGACTTTTTTGGGAGTCATCGTCAATATCCCATGGCATTGCCCAATCACTTAATGAAAGACCATAGGGTCATTTACATTGGTATGACTCAGAAGAACTGTGCCAGGGCCTGGACCTGGCATCCAATGCCACTTGTTTGGAGCTCTCCCCTTGCCAGAGTAGTCATTGCCCTGTCCCCTGAACCAGCCTCCCTATACCTACCTTATGTGGTTTATAATTCATTCTGTAGAGCAGCATCATATACAGTCTATTACCCTGACACATCCTCTCACAGCATGTCAACATATATCAAGATACCTCACCAAAAATTTGGAGGGAGAAAAGGATTTCAACAAGTAGAGATATGAAAAAGTGCTTTCTATGCAAGGAGGACAGCCTAAATGAATTGGGGGAAAAGGGGAACAAGACAAGGATAAGACCAAGAAACAGATGTTGCTTTGTTCAATCAGTTCAGTCATGTCTGGTTTTGTGACCCCATTTGGGTTTTCTTGGCAAAGATACTGGAGTAGCTTGGCGTTTCCTTCTCCAGCTCATTTTATAGATGAGGAAATTGAAGCAAATAGAATTAAGTGACGTTCCCAGAGTCACACAGCTAGTAAGTGTCTGAGGCTGGATTTGAATTTAGGAAGAGAGGTCTTTCCACAGCTCTAGCTATTACATTACCTAGCTGCTTAAGAAACAGCTAGCAATTTAATTTAGTTGGCACATACAGTGTGTACAAAGGGAAATAATATGAAATAAGACTGTAAAGGTAGGTTTGAAGCTACACTATCACCTTGCCTACTGAGAGGTACCTCCTCTCTCTAACCTTTGGGAAGAAGGACAAAGGAATCCTTTCCCTCGACATTTAGAGAGCCAGAGAGGAAGACCACCTGAAGAATTCCTAAATAAACCACCCTGGGTTTATAATCAATAAATCACCTCTAATCAAAAGTGATAAACATAGATCTTTACAAATAATTTCATTTGAGATGCATTTTCTTTCATAGGCAGCTCCAGGCTTCATTAGTATGTAGGAGGCTTCAAAACCCAAAATTCCCTGCTGAGCCTCTGACTAACTGGAAATTGATCACTGCTTTTGAGGGGGAGAAAGTTGATTTTCCAAGCAGGGGAAAAGCTCAGGAGGACATGTAGCTATTTCTAAAGAAGAGACCAGGAGGTCCTTAGACTGCCAGCTATTGGAATTAAAAGATCCAGTTCAAATCTGAGTAGCCCCTGAGACCAAGTAGAGAAGGTGGTACCTTTCCTCTTCTTAAGAGAGAACAATAGCTTCAGCAAGATGCATGGGCTGTGAGTTGTTTGTCTATAAGAGGTCGTGAGTTTATGCTGAGCCTCTATTTCTATATTGCTGGGGAGAGTGAAGAGGATACAGGATCATGGGACTTTCAAAACATCAAGTCCAACTTTTACCAATTTGACCAGGGTCACATAGTTAATAAGGTAGGAATGGGATTCAAGTTTTCCTTACTCTGTCATATTTTCTATCCAGTGTGCTACCTAGTTGCCCTGAGGTTGGAATCAGCCATACTGTCCAGCAATTGTGGAATAAAATTAAATTAAGTGGGCCCCATGGGAATTAAACCCTCAAAGCTTCTTACTAGAGTTGTCATAGTGTGAGCTCTATAAAGAAAAATCACTAGTATACACAGAAAAGAACAGAATAGGTTCAAGAGACCTAGACAAGCAAGATTGTCTCAAAACTAATTGAATTTATTATATGCCTTATAAAAGTACACTTTTCTATAATGAATGTTTTTAAAATGTAAACTATGATTGAGATTTATGGTATTATATACATCCTTCTTACAATCCTTCATATATTGAAATGCTTATATTTCTTGAAGTTTGTCAAACTCAAAAAATAAAAATAAAAATATTGCACACTTTCATCTCAACCCCCCCCCAAAAAAAGCTTCAAAAAGAAAAGCACTCTAGAAGTACCCTCTTCTTTCATCACCTTGCATCAAGCCACTGAATTTCTGGCACAAAGTTGTAAATGCTGAGTGGACATGAAACCATTCAACTGGACCCCCCTTCAGCTGTCAAATATGATCCCAGGTTAATGAGATCAGTCATATGTCATTTAATGCATATGACACTGTCATTTAATGCAAAGCCTTTACTACTACCAGGGCTATTTCTCAGGACGGAAAGGGGGAACCCCCCAAAAAAGGATTGATGATTTCTCCACTTCCCCCAACTAACCCATCACAGTACTTCCTGTCTAATCTCTGGAATGAGGCAGAGAAGTCATCATTTTTAAGAGATAGACACCCCACATCCAGTGAAAAAGAATAAGAGGTTTTTGTCTTTAGTGCTAATAAATAAGTATCCTGATTTCCTCCTAAATTTCAATTCTCTTGACTTCTCCTCAGTTTTGGCAGAAGTGAAGTCATCTCTCTCGACCTTCCCAAAATGTTATCACCAAAGAAAGACAGAATTTTCTCTGTCAAGGCTATTATAATGATGATGATGATGATGATGATGATGATGATGATGATGGCATTTATTTAGTACTTTAAGATTTGTAAATCATTTTACATATATTATCTCATATGATCCTCACAACAATTCTGTAAAGTAGATGCTATGATTTTCCAGACTAAGGAATTAACTACTAACAATTAATTAATTAAGGAATTGAGGTTAAATGACTTGTCAACCATAACAGTTATCAGATATCTAAAGCATTATTTGAATCCCACATCTTCCTAACTGCAAATCAAGCACTCTGAAAGTTATGCAATACTGATAGAGTGACCTGCCTTTTGTTCCTCTCTCAAGGTGTCTTTTCAAATCTTATCTCACTGCAGAATCCCTCCCTACTTCCTCTCTGTTGTTCTCCTCTCTTCTACCTCCATTTCCTAAGCCCTTCCTGTCCAATCATGTCTCAGAGTTGATTATTGGTTAAATGACTGAATACTTTATTTGCCCAATGATAACTTTACAACTCTGCTCTCAGCAATTCATGCTAGCATGTCTTACAGTTTTAAATAGATGGACAGAGTACATATACTAGTCACACATATGTGCATGTGTGTATATATATGTATATATACATTAGTGTGTGTGTATGTGTGTGTGTGTGTGTGTGTGTATATATATATATATATATATATATATATATATATATATATATATATATATCTCACTCACTGATATATGTTAGTTATGTGATTCTGGCCAAGTTACTCAGTCTCTCAATTCCCCCTGCCAACTCTCCAAGACTATATAGAAATTGAAAATAATTTTTTTAATTATAGCTTTTTGTTTTCAAAACATATACATGGATAATTTTTAACATTCACTCCTATAAAACTCTATATCCTAATTTATTTCCCTTCCTTCACTTCCCCTCCTGCAGTCAGCAAGCGTTCCATTATGTCAAACATGTGCAATTCCTCTATACATATTTCCACAAATATCATGCAAAACAACTTCTAAACTACAGCTAATCAAATAAGCATTTATTAAGCTTCCTAAGATTCAGGCACTCGAAGTATTAAGCGCTGGGGATACAAAGAAACTCTAAAGATAGTGCCTGTCCTCAAGGAGTTTCCATTCTAATACAGAAATGACAAATACGTAACTAGATACAATGTAATATTAATAAAGAAGTCATTATTAGCTGAGGGGACTGGGAAAGGCTTTTTGTAAAAGGTAGTTTTTAAGCAGAGTTTTAAAGTAATCCATTGCCTGAGGAAGTTCCTGGTTAAGAACTCTTTCTAATCTTAAACTAATAAAATCATAGAAAATATTATATATATATACATATATATTATATAATATGTAAAACTATTTTATATATTTATATACACATACATATATATATATATATATCTTCCTGATGCCAAGACCAGTTCTCTATGCACCCTACTATATATGGCATTAAAAATAAAGTTTGGCATGAAATCCTTGGAAAGCATCCTGCTAACCCAGGACCAAGGACAATAGTGATAAAAAAACAAACAAACAAACAAAAAAAAAAAACCTGATACATTGGAATCATCCCTAGTTCTGGAGTCAGAAGTTTTAGAATGGAATATTGGTTCTCTTTATTACTTATATGACCTTAGGCAAGTCCCAAAATACTTTGCATGTAACAGGAGCATAATACCTGTTTGTTGAATTGAATTTAATCATTCAATGCCTCAGTTTTCTCATCTCTAAAATGAGGTTTAGATTTTTTATAAAGATCCCTCTAAATTCTTTTTTTGTCTTTTTTTTAATTAAAGCTTTTTATTTACAGAACATACGAGTAATTTTTCAACATGGACCTTTGCAAAACTTTATGTTCTAAATTTTTCCCTCTTTTCCCCCATCCCCTCCCCTAGATGGGAGGTAGTTTAATACATGTTAAATATGTTAAAATATATGATAAATCCAATATATGTATACATAGCTATACAGTTATCTTGCAGCACAAGAAAAATCAGGTCTAGAAAGAGAAAAAAAAAACCTAAGAAGGAAAACAAAATGCAAGCAAACAACAGAAAGCATTAAAATGCTATTTTGTGGTCCACACTCAATTCCCACAGGCCTCTCTCTCTGGGTGTAGATGGCTTTCTTCATCACTGAACAATAGGAATTAGTTTGAATCACCTCATTGTTGAAGAGAACCATGTCCAAGAGAATTGATTAGCATATAGTCTTGTTGTTGCAGTGTATAATGATCTCCTGGTTTTACTGATTTCGCTTAGTATCAGTTCATGTAGGTCTCCCTAAATCCCTCTAAAATCTAAATCCTACACATAATGATGTGGCTCTACATCTATAAGATACAACTTCCTAATCAAGCAATAATCGATAAGCATTTATTAAGCACCTACTAAATAGTAAGCACTGTTAGCCACTGAAGATATTGCAAAACTAAAATAGTCTTTGTCTTAACATATGCATGTATAGATCCTTTGGCTAGCTGTCATGTAAAGGGAAGAAATACAGCTCCCAGGATCTTTAGCAACTTGGACCCATTTGTAAGACAGGTCAGTCTAAGACTTACCAGAAAGACAGTTATAGTCATATATACAAAACACACATAAGATAATATTGTGGGGTAACTGGGCAAATAGGGAGAACAAGAAAGGAGAACAAGAACTGAGCTGATCTAAAAACTGAGGACTATAAGAGGTACAGGTAGGGAAGGATTACATTCCAGGAAAGAGGTATGGTCTTTCAAAGTTACAGACCCAGGGAATAAAGTATCACATGGCAAGAAAGGCAGTATGGCTAGACCAAAGAATGAGTGAAGGAGAATAATGTGTAATAATATATAATCCATACATACATACTTGGTGATTGCCTAGCAAATATATTCAGGTATTTGCATTAATAAGAAGAGAAGATGGGAACAAACCCAAAAAATACACAGTCCAGATCCCACTTTTTGAAAGATAGGCAAGGCCAAGAACTTTGAATAGATTCAACAATTAGAGAATAATTTGCAACAACCCAATATAATTGTTCTTTGGTACCTGCTTCTGTAGAATAGAATTTGGAAGTTTCCTAAAGCAACAGGCCACCGCTGTAACTTCCCAGAGATTTGATCTACCCAAAGGGCAACTGGATATTTTCCGGAAGTCTATGAGCCGAAGTGTGAACAGATCTGCTCTGATGGAGGAGAGAAGACAGTCCCTGACAGTTGTCTAATGGTCTAACTTACCTAACCAAATCCATGTCTACTCAAAACAGCCTAATTCTACCCTACCTTACCATTAATGTGGTTCCCCAAACAAGAGCTAGACAGAGCTCTCTATAGTTCACATGAAAAGATCAGCAGCAAGGATGTGAGGCCATAATCTTAGCTTATCCGCTAGATGAATGATAAAGATGAAAGAACAGAGCAAAAAGTACAGAGAAAAGAAGATAAGCAAAAGCCTATAGCCATTATGATATTAAAAAAAAAAAGCACAGTATGAGACAAGAGAAGGGAAAACCTAATTCTACTAAAATTAGAAAAATCAAGTTGAGGGGCACAAAATTACAGAATCTCAGGCTTGGAAGGGGCCTTGAGACATTTAGTCTCACATAATTTTGCCTCCACTTGAAGAGCCTCAGGGATAGGGAATTAACTACCTATTGAGGCAGACCATTTTATTTGTGGACAGCTCTGATTTCTTAAGAAGTTTTTCATTAGGACCTGGAGCTAAAATCTGCCTCTATTTAATTTTCATGCACTAATTCGCTCCTGTATTACCAAGCAAGAACAATCCCTCTTGCACATGACCGCCCTCCAAAAGCCCAGATAGCCTGATCGTGTCATCTGGGAGCCTTTGTTTCTCTACACTAAACATTCTCAGTTCCCTTAATCCATCACAGAGTTTCTAGTCCTCTTGACATCCTGTTCATCATCACCTGGATACACCATCACTTGGTTATGGTTCTTCCCAAAAATGCAACCCCAAGAAGTAGACCTAATAGTCCAGATGTGGCTGACTAGTGCATCATCAGTACCTCACTTCCACTGTTTCAGACACAGTTTATTCACTATACCCACCTCAAAAGGTTTTTGTGAAGACTTGGAAATTGTTGGGAAGATTTAGGAGTTTTAGTACATAATAACTGTCAATTGTGATATAGGATGAAAAAGGTAATGTGAATATATATCACACAAAGAGAAAACAATCATAGTAATAACTACTGGTACTTAGTGCTTAAAAGATTTTTTTTCTTTTAGCTTATACTAATGGCTTTTATATTTACATCACATTCTTTTATGAATATATCTCTCTCCCTATCTCCTACTCAATAAAACTTTCCTTGTAACAAAGATTAAAAGAGAAAAAGAAGGAAAAAACCCAGCTCAGCCCAATTTAACAATACAGTATGAGATAATGAATGAGATAATGTAGGGAAGGCACTTTTGCAAATGTTAAAACACTAACTATGCAGACTAAAATAAGCAGAACCAGGAAAATAATATCCACAGTGACTATGACAATGTAAATGGGAGGAACAATAAACCCAATTTATTATAGATAGAGTGATAGGCCTATCCTCAGGAGAACTTGAGTTTAAATCTGGCCTCAGACGTCAGCTGAGTGACCCTGGGCAAATCTGTTTGCCTGAGTTTCCTCATCCGTAAAATGGGGATAATACCTGCCACAGTTGTTGTGAAAATCAAATGAGGTAATATTTATAATATATGTGACTGGCATATAACAGATGCTACATACACATTAATTATTATTATTAATTGTAGTGACCAAATTTGTCCCCAGAGGAGAGTTGAGAAATACACCTGGCTCACATCCATGTTGTTGGTCAGGCTTGACTCAAGCTGGTCTGGTAATTTGGGTTTCGGACTAGAACAAAATAGCAATAATAGTAACAACATTTACAAAACAACTACTATATGCCAGGCACTGTGTTGAGTGTTTTATAATTATTATTCTGTTTGTTCCTCATAACAACCCTTTAGAGGTAAATGCTATTAATATACCCATTTTACAGATGGGGAAATTAAGGCAAAGCGAGGTTAAGTGACTTCTCAGAATCCCACAAGTTTCTGAGGTCATATTTTAGCACAGGCTTTCCTGGCTCTAACTACTATAACACCTAGCTACCCGATATGAGACACTTGTAGAAGAAAAGGAGACTACCAAAAAGAGATTTCCTTTGCCGTTTCATGGAAAGAATATTTAGCACGTGTATAGCATTGATTCACTTGGATATAGCTACCTTCCTTCTGTTATTTACTTTGGTAGGTGGGTACTAAGAGATGATAAGAGTACCAGGTCTGGAGTCAGAAAGTCATCTCTTCACAGACACTTACTAGCTGTGTGACCCTGGACAAGTCATCTAATTCTGTTTGCAGGAACTGTTTCTTGCTTCTTTTTTGAATCCCTAGGACTTAGCACAGTTCTTAGCACAAAGTAACATTAATATATTAATAATAAATATATATACATATACATCTATAACATATATGTGTGTTAATAAGTATATTATAATAAATAATAATGTTTATAATAAATGTTTATTGATTGGTTAGCCATTAACAAGGATGGCAATGGATAGGAGATTTGCCTGGCAATTCCAAAAACCTGGATTTAAGTGTTGCCTCTGGAAAGTGTGACCATGGAAATACTCAAACTATGAGTTGCTGATCTGCACTGGTGAAGGAACTTTCCCTATCAGGAACTCCCTATTCTAATGAAATTCTGATCTGGACCCATTTGGATTTGCAATCAAAGGACCACTTGACCTCTCTGAGGGTCACTTTCCTCATCTATAAAATGATGGGGTTGGACTAGGTGGCCCTTCCAGTTCCAGATTTATATATGGGTATAGATTTATATAACAATACATATGTCTATGTGATATATCAAGATGAACTTGAGAGGTGGGTGAGGGCTGGTTATAGCCAAAGATAGAGTAAGTCCTGAGTCTTTAATTAAATGATATCAGTAGGAATGATGGGATCTATTCCCCTACTCCCAAGGACACAAACAAACAAAAAAAGACTTAAGTCCTCATTTAGCCCTCTGTGGTTAAATTCTAACTTAAAAAATTCTACTTTGGGGACGACTAAGTGGCGCAGTGGATAGAGCACCAGCCCTGAAGTCAAGAAGACCTGAGTTCAAATCTGGTCTCAGACACTTAATACTCCCTAGCTGTGTGACCCTGGGCAAGTCACTTAACCCCAATTGCCTCAGCAAATCAAAATATATATGTATACTTTGTCCCTTTTGATTTGGAAATGGAGCAAGGAAGAGGTCCTCAGAGCCCCCCTTTTCCTCCCCCAAATTCAGAGTTTTTTCTGTTTTTTTCCCCTGAAGACCAAACAGCAGTAAGTCTGCATATTAATCAAGAAGTTCTTAATTCAGCCAGGAAGCAGCAGACAGAATAATAATTATGGTAATCATAAGAGGAAGAACATGTTCATTTACATAGCACAACAATATCATCTTTTCCATACAACGTGCCATGCATCTTCTCAAAGTAGTAGGGCACTGAAATGGTGTTGACTACTATTCCTGGGGGAAAATCAAACCCAAAGAAATTAGGGAATTTGTCTAAAGTTATACAGTGAGTCAATGGGAGATCAGCCTCTTGATTTACATCTGGTCTTCATAGTCTTCAAGAAAAAAGGATCAAGCATTTATTATCAAAGTGGTGGACTGACAACTTTATAAATATTATATCATTTGATCCTCACAAAAGCCTTAGGAGGGAGGAGCTATTATTATTATTCCCACTTTATAGATGAGGTTGACATTAAGCAACTTGCTCAGGATCATACAGCTAGGAAATGTCTGAATGTGAATTTGAATTCAGCACTCTATCCACCAACCCACGTAGCTGTCTCTGGACAAGGGAGAAAGTTCAAATGACCCTGCTTTTAGAACTGTGTTGGCCACCTCTAACAGTGGCTCATCTATTATAGCATCTGCTCTGGGACTGTAGTTTGATAGAAAATTATATTCTCTTATGAGATAATGCATGTAAAACATTTTTTAAAATTTAAAGCTCTATGTAAATGAGTTATTACTATTATTATTATTTCTGAGAGCCATAGAGAGTTTTTCTCTCAGCAGGTCTATTTAAATAAATTAGATATGAATAATTATCATGGGATGTCCGTGAGGAAAGAAGAAATGAACATTAAGTATCTACCGTGTGCCTTGAACTGATAAACATTTTACAAATATTATCTCACTTCATAACCAGTGCCCCATCATGCCAGTTGAATCTAGGATCAGTCTCATGACTATCAACCCCACATTGATGGTAAACTCACCAAAGGGAGCACCAATATCTAATCACATATACTTGCAAGTTGTATAGGAAGAAGTACCCAAAAGGAAAGAAAAAAAGGCAATCTCTAGCTTATTACTTTATTTCTTATTTAGTTATGTGTATTCCTCTCCCCATTTAGAATGTAAAGACAATGACTATGGAATTATTTTTTTTCTTTTTTGGAGGGGAAAAAATATTATATCCTTATAGCTCACTATGGCCAAAGTCCAGTTAAGATGGTGTTTTATAGCACTTTTTGAGGTGGCAAAGAATTGGAAATTGAAGCGTTGCCTATCAATTGGGGAAGGGCAGAACAGGCAATATATGCTTATGATGGAATACTTTTGTGATATAGGAAATAAGCAGAATGCTTTCAGAAAAACCTGGAAAAACTTACACGAACTGATATAAAGTGAAGTAAGCAGTACCAGGGGAACATTGTACACAATAAAAGCAATATTGTTCAATGATTATCTGTGAATGGCTCAGCTAATTCTCAGCAATATAACGATCTGAGACAATTCCAAAGAACTTACAATTTAAAAAAAAAAATTGCTATCCATCTCCAGAGAAAGAACTGATGAAGTTTAAATGCAGATCAAAGCATTTTTTTCTTTGGGAATTTTTTATCTATGTTTTTATTTACAACATGGCTAATTCAGAAATATGTTTTGCATTCCTGCATATGTATAGCCTACCATAAAATTGCCTACCTTCTCAATTAGGAGAGAAGGGAGAGAATTTTGGAACTCAAAGTTTTTAAAAAAACAAGTGTTAAAATTGTTTTTACATGTAATTGGAAAAAATTAAATATTAGAGGAAAAAAAGATGACATGATTAACCACAGGATGAGTAACTATGGCCTCAATACTTTTCTCTAGCAGGAGTCCAAAAAGTGGAATTGATTCTCTCTGATTTGACTGATCCTTGGGGGCTACATATGGAAAAGCATAAAAAAAAGGTGGTAGCATGTAGAACATTGACTTTTGAGTTCAAATTCCAGTCTGTTCCTGAGTAACTGTGAGCAAGTCCTCAACTTCTTTAGGATTTACTTATCATAACCATAAAATAAAAGGACTGGATGATTTCTGAAGATCATTATCTAAATCTTTGTTTTGGCTGCCAGAGGAAGCTCAATTCTGTAACAATCAGTTGCACCAATCCCCAAAATATAGAATCAAAGAAATTGAGAGTTGGAAGGAGTGCCTGAGGTCTTGGTGGCCCAATGGTACCTGACTTAGAATCTTCCCTACAATAAAACTAATAAGTGGTCATCCAATTTCTATTTGTAGGAAATCTACTATCCACTGATGCAGCTCATGTCCACTTTTGGACTAACCTAAGATTTTTCCTTAAATAAAACCTAAATTTCCCCTTTGCTTCTAATTCTGTTACTAAACAAAATGATTTCTGGTTTTCTTATTTTCCAAAAGACTTCAGGGTCTCCTCTCTTTCCTTCAAGCATATCCCTGCTTTATCTACAATGTGTTATAACCTAAAATCTTGAGCTGGAAGGGACTTTGGAGGCCATCTAGTCCAATCCAATTATTTTGTAAATAAGGAAACTGAGGACCATTAAGGTTAACTTACCTAGATAATAAGCATTAGATAATAATAGTCACATAAATAAGCATTAGAAAGATGTTTTGGGCCAAGACCCTCCAGTTCTAAAGCCAGAGCTTTGCTTTTCCAGCTTTGAGCAACAACTTGCATTGTCCTGTATCTCAGGTTCCTCGCCATCTTGTTTTCCTATGGGAAAATAAACTGGATAATTTCTAAAATGGGTTTTAGTTCTAATCTATGATCCAAATAAGGCAGGCAGATCTGAGACCCTGCGGGAGACAGTTTATGGGTACTGAAATCTCTGTGTTTTGATCACCATCTAGTGGAAAATAAGACAACCTGCAGGAGCCTCTAAAACTTTCTAAACTTAAAAATAACCATCATTTTTTAAATGTAGCTTCCCCCATGTAGTGACAGGTGTCTAATTCCAAAACATATCCTTTTGCATTCAGGTCTGACAGTACGAGAGAAGCAGGTAGTGTGATGGAAAAAGTAATCTATGTGACTTATTGAACCAGAGATGCTAACACAAGAAGGCAAAATTGATCTCTATTTCCATCAAGTATAATTCAGTAGAATTGAAAACCATAATTGAAATGTGGTAGAGCTCATAATTCTAAATTAAATTTTTAAAAATTCTAAATTAAAATTCTAAAGCCATTGGTCTGATGCTCACTTTCTTTCACAGACAGCTAGGTTGTACAATAATAGATTGAGCTTGGAATCAGGAAGATCTGAGTTCAAATGTAGCTTCAAATGCTAGCTGTGTGGATAACAACCTGTTTGCCTCAGTTTTCGCATTTGTAAGATGGGGATAATAAAACCACCTATTTACCAGGTAAATAGGTTGTAGAGATCAAATGAGATAACATGTGTAAAGTGATCAGCACAGTACCTGGTATATAGAAGAAACTATATTAATATAAACTTATTATTAGTCCAACACTTTCCAAAGTTGGGGCTATGTCCCCATGGAAGGAAAGATGTGATTTGATTCTAAGGGATATGTTATTAACAAGTCTGAGGGTTGGAAGGTGAATTGCAGAAATCCCATCCTACCCTTCACAATGTGGTTTTCACCAGCTCCCTCATCCAGTCCAGTTAAATATCATCCCTCTCAAATTCCTTCCACCACTTAGCATCCCATGATTATACTGAGTATACGCCATTGTAATGGGAACAATACATTAATGAATATTCCTCATGTGGGTTTAGCCAGATATTTATTAAAAACTGTCCTTCAGATTTAGTTAATTTGAGGACTGAGCCGTGGTTAAAAGCTAAGTAGAGTTCCTACTGGGCCCAGATGATTGATGACTGGCCACTATTGATACTTCAGAGACAGAGGAACTATTCTTAACTGAACTGTGTCCTTACTGGAAATATTTCCCTTTCCTTAAGCAAATTTCATTTTGTTAAATGCTAAATGTTCCACAAGTATTATTTAATTTCAATCTAGAACCTTTAATTGGACCCAGATATTCCTACTGTAGCCCTTCAGGGCAATTATAAACTAATTCTCAACCAAGCTGTTCAAGCAAAATTCTTATACACACACATACACATAGAGTCTAGCACATAATAAATACATTAATAAATGTTTAATGACTGACATACATTCAAGACTTTCTCAAACACTGACCAGGACCCCAGCTACCCCAGGTACCCTCAGAAGGTGGACTTCTTATTTTAAGTCAGAAGCCAATAAGTCACTGTCAAGGACATCACTGTCTTTCTAATTACCCATATTTTCATCCTCATTGTCATGACTCTGACTGACAAAATACCTGAAACCTGGAAGTTGGGGCAGCCAATGAGTTTCTAAATAAATGGGGAATAGGGTCCTTGAATAACCAGTACCTCAGGTGTTGAATGCTAATGGCATCAAGCTAGAAAAGATAATAAACACATTGGATAAGTATGCAAAGTTAGCAAACATGCAAAAAGATTTCCACAAAACTATTCCATAAACATTGGATCCAATCTGGTAAAAGGTACTGGTTATCAAAGAGTACAAGGTTATCAAGAAGAAATAAATTAAACTCATGAGTGGAGGAATAAAGTGTCTTTAATCAAGATAACAGGGTAGCAAGCTTCCCACCCTGAGGGATGTCCCACCAATTGCCCTTGGCATTCATTCTGGCTCTTTTGCCCTTCATACCATGAACCCAATGGAAGGAGGCTATCACATTAGGAGCCACTTTGGAAATTGGTCAACACAAGCTGGTTTTATTTACAGAGTAAGAGTTCCAGGGTGGGACTTGGAGTGCAGTTAGGTTCAACCTAATAAAGAATAATTTTTTTAAAAAAACATATAAAAATGTTTAAAAAGAATAAATATTTTAAGAGTAGGAATACAAGGACATTATTGAAATTCTGACATTACTAGGATCATTTAAGGAAGTTGGCAAGCAATTCCACATTTGGTATTCAATTTTTTGTCATTTTATTAACAAATTTTCTATCAAAGGTAAAGTCTGGCATATGTGTTCAATCAAGTTAGAAAATAAAGGATAAGGAGGAAGAATACATAGACAATTGTTCAGTTGAAAATTATCTGCTAGTATGTTTAGTTAGTAACGTGAACAGTCTTTTAAGGTTTGCAAAATACTTTACAAATATCTCAATTTAACCTTACAACAAGGTCTTAAGTGGATAGGGAGAGGAAGGGAAGAAAAAAAAAGAAATTTATACAATAACTTTATTTTACACTTAAAAGGAATAGAAAGTTATACATAACAGATTTTTCATTTCATGTGCAATCATCTTTTTATTATATGTTATGGAAAAGTGTTTTATTCCATAAATTATAAATAAATAAATAGGTGATTTTTTAAGAAATTAACTTTGTGATTTGGCAGCCAAAGGAGTTAACTGATCATCAACTATGTTAAAAGAATCAGTTCTCGGGACTAAGAGGAATCTCTGCTGTACTTTATCCCACTCAAAATTCACCTAGGGGATTGTGTCAATTCTGGACAACACATTTTAGAAAAGACATTAATAAAGTGAAGAACTTCTGGAGGACAGCAAGAATAATAGCTGATCTTTCTACAGCCCTTTAAGACTTCCAAAGCATTGTACATGTACAATTATCCCTTCTATATTGCCACTTTCCCCTTCATAGCTTCAATATAATCACAGATTGGCATAAAAAATTAAATGTAAATTTTGGAGAAGTTTTGTGGAAGACAAGCAGATGACACAGAAAAAGCTTAGAAACTCAGAAATGCATAAAACATCTATAGAAAATTATTGTATAGAAAACAAGATTATACAAAGATCAATTCTGATGGACATGGCCCTTTTCAAGAATGAGATGATTGAGACCAGTTCCAATGATCTTGTGATGAAGAAAGCCATCTACATCCACAGAAAAGACTGTGGGGACTGAGTGTGGATCACAACATAGCATTTTCACTCTTTTTGTTACTGTTTGCTTGCACTTTGTTTTCTTTCTCATTTTTTTTCTTTTTTGATCTGATTTTTTTGTGCAGCACAAAAATTATATAAATATACATACATATATTGGATTTAACATATTTTAACATGTTTAACATATATTGGATTACTTGCCATCTGGGGAGAGGGTGGGAGGAAGGGGGGAAATTTGGAATACAAGGTTTCACAAGAGTCAGTGTTGAAAAATCATCCATGCATATGTTTTGAAAATAAAAGGCTTTAATAAAAAAATTTAAAATTATTGTATAATATCAAGATATTTTATCTTTTAATAACTCAGACTTCTTCTCTGATATGGAAGACCAAAACAATTTTACTTGGATTTTCTAGATAGTGGGGGGTGCCTTGCCCTAACTCCATGATGCAAAAGGGATAACTGCATTATCATCTTCACAGCAATCCTATGAAATAGGTATAATTATTATCCCAATTTTACAGAATGGAAAAGGGAGCTTTAAAGAAGTTTTTTCCAGCTCACACAAATAGTGACCAATGAGTCAAGAGACTCCTCAAGCCTAGTACTTTACTTTATTTACTCCCATATTTGAAGGAGGTAGCTAGGTAGTTCAGTGGGTAGAGTGGTAAATCTAGAGTAAGGAAGACCTGAGTTTAAATGTAACCTCAGATATGTCTAGTTGTGAGATTTGGGGCAAGTACTTAAGCTCTCTTAATATATGTAAGAGGGAGATGGAAAACTACTCCAGTACTTTTGCCAAGAAAGTTCAATAGATAGCAGGTCCGCTGGAACATGAAGAGGACATGATTGAACCACAACATACTTGAAGAAAAGAAGCCTTAAGGCTGAAAGTAGAAGGGTGATAGATAGTTAAGATATTTGCAAGTGTCTGAACTGTCTGAAATCAGTAGATAATTTCTGTTTTGCTCCTGAAGGTAGAATTAGAATCTATTTTGTATTGGTGAAAAGAAGACAGTCCTGATAAAACAAATTTTCTGAACATTAAGAGTTTATCCCACACTTAAATGAGCTATCTCAGGCTCTTAAAAAAAAATACTGCATACTGTACTTCCCCAGAGCTCTCCCTCCTCCATTCTTATTTACTGAGCTCCCTGGTTTACCTTAAATCCCAACCTTCTATAGGAAACCTTCTCTGACCCTTCAATTCTAGTTCACTCCCTCCATTATTTCCTATCTATCCTGTATATATTTGTTTTGTACATATTTGTTTACACATTGTCTTTCCCATTAGATTGTAAGCTCTTTGAATACAGGAAATGGAAATATCCTTTATTTTTTGCATCCCCAGTGTTTGGCACTTAAATAAATATTGACTGATTGTTTAGAATAGTCTCGGGGCATGAGGGGCTCCTGGAAAAAGTCATTTTGTGGTTCTAGAGTTGGACTAAGATCCCTTCCACAGAGATATTTCTCCTTCATTTCTAGTTTAAAAAAAAAAAAGGCCCTGAAGGGACCTTTAGAATAAGTGGGTGGATGTTACTAGAAGGTAGGGTCCCAATCAGCATAATTTCTTAACTTCATCTGGCACTGTTCAGTGGCACATGTATAGGAGCAGAGGAGCCAGCTGGCAGGAGCTTGGGGTTGGCAAGGCATAAGTGAAGATGTGACTAAACTTTGTGCAACTCTACCTCATTTAAATCCAATTCCTAAACAAGTCAAAAAAATCACCATAATGTCATCGGTCCTCTTGGACAGACAACAACTATTTTAAGGAAACAGGTCATAAAGTCAATACAGAAAAACTCTCTATTTCTAAATAATCCCTGGATTTCCTTGAACTCTGGAAATTACACATCTGCCTTTCAACTGGAGCCTTTAATAACAATAATAACATACAATTTAAAACTATTTACAGATTGCAGAGCACTTTCATATATCCATTATTTCACTCGACAAACCTGTAAGAGAAACAAAATAGTTCCTATTCACCCTGTTTGACAAGTGAAGAAAACTGAAATTCAGAGAATTTTTTTAAACATTTTATTGATACTCCTTTTTTTATCTTACTATCACTTCCCACTGATTTTCCATTGCCCTCACAAAAGGAATCCTAGCTGATAACAGAAATACCACTAGGTAAAACAAAGCAATACATTAGTCATGTCTGACAATATACGCTTCATCCTATACCTATTGAGAGGAAAGGGACAGGCTTTGCCAATGGTTCAATGAAGTCATAGCAAGTAGCTGCACTGATCAAAACCCTGAAGAGGTTTCTACATTGTTTGGTGGCTTTTTCTTTTAATTTCCATTATGGCCATTGTGCAAATTATTCTCTTGGTTCTACAAACTTTACTCAACATTAATTCATACAAATTTCCCCAAATTTCTCTTCACTCTTAATTTTTATAATTTCTTGCAGTACAATTACAGCCCATTCACATACAGTTTATTCAGGCATTCTACATATTCTACATAAGCACCTACATATTTCCCTTCTAGTTCTTTGTTATTACAAAATGTGTTGATGTGAATGTTTGTGTCTATGGGGCTCTTTACTTTACCTTTTGACTTCCTAGTTTGGCATCATGAAGTCTATAGATATGTTAAGTTTGGTGACTTTTTAAATTAAATTAAATTAAATTAAAGTTCCAAATGATTTTCCAGAAAGGCTGATTCAATTCACAGCTCCTCTAATGGTCCATTACCATATAAATCTTCTCACAGCCCCACTAACATTTATCATTTTGTCTTTGGTCATATTCTTCAATCTGATGGGTGTGATAAGAAACCTCAGAATTGTTTAAATTTTCATTTCTCCTATTATTAGTGACTTAAGAGTGTTCTATAATTTTCACTTGAGAGCCTCAAGGGAGGAGAGAAATCTGCTTTCTTATGCACACTCAATTATAGCTCAGTCTCTTCTGAATCATCAATCTTCTCAAGTCTGAAGCCAACTAGAAAATTTTTCATCATCACATAGAACCAACTCTGAGTTTTCATGGGTATCCAAATTTCCATGTTTTAGTTTGGAAATATCTGCACACATTTCATGTAACTCACCTAAAAGGCCAAAATGGAGAATGATCTAAAGACTTGGATGACAATTGTTCATATGTGTGTGCATGTGTGTATATATATATATATATGTATATATGTTTATATATGTAAATATCAGATATTTATCAAATATATTTGTCACAAAGATTTTCCCACATTAACTGCTCCTTTTCTATTCTAGTTGCATTCATTTTGTTCATGCAAAAGTTTTGCATTTTATATAATTGAAATTGTTCATTTTGTCCTCTGTGATCATCTTTGTCCCAAATTTAACCAATAATTTTATGCTAAGCATAGCAGTACAATGTATTTTCTTCATTGTTCTCTAATTTTTTAATGATGATCTTTTCTGTTTAGGTCATGTATCCATTTGGAGTTTACTATTGCATATGATATATAATATGAATTTGATATGGAATATATGATATTAAGCAGAGATTCTCAAACTTTTCTCAAACTCAGGATCCCTTTATATTCTTAAAAAATTATTCAGGACTCCTCCAAAGAGTTTCTATTTATGCGAATTAAATCTATATTTATCAAATGAAAAATTGGAATGTCTTCATATTATTATGAAAATAATCATGACTTTGTGAATCCCCTGAAAGAGTCTCAAGAGTCCTTAAAGGTCCCCAGACCACTGAGAACTTCCCTATTGACTTCTAGTTTTCTTAGTATTGTTTGCCGAGTTGTCTAGAATTCTTACCCCAGAATTTTGTAATCTTGGTTTTATGGAAGGCTTGGTTAAAGTGCTTTTGGGTCCTGCTTACCTCAGAATGAAACAGTTTTAATTCTTCCAGTGTGACATCATAGTGGGAGATCAACTCAGAGAAATTACATGCCTTTTTTAAAGGTTCACTAGCTATAAATAACAGCAGCTTAACTAAATCCATCACCTTCTGCTTTAGTCTAGGGTTCTTTATACCGCACTATCTTAATTTGTGTGTGGCACAAAGGAAGTATATGGAGATGAGTTACTTTAACTTTTTTCATAGTAACAGGTTTCATCCCAATTTAGTTCAGTCCTCTCATGAACATGGCTACTATCCTACCCTACCATCATTACTGGGAAACAAAAGATTTCTTATCTCCATTCATCATTCTCCAATATATCATTCTCCATTATTGTTGTTATTGTTCAACTGTATCTGACTCTCTGTAACCCCATTTTCTTGGCAAAGATACTGAAGTGGTTATTTGTAGCAGCTGTTTTTGTGGTGGCAAGGAATTGGAAATTGAATGGGTGCCAATCAATTGGGGAATGGCTAAATAAGTTGTGATATATGAATGTAATGGGATACCATTGTTCTCTAAGAAATTATGTACAGGCTGATTTCAGAAAAGCCTGGAGAGACTTACATAAACTGATGATATATAAAATGAACAGAATCAGGAGAACATTGTACACAGTAACAACAAGACTGTGTGATGATCAACTATGATAGGCTTAGCTTTTCTCAGCAATGCAGTGATCCAAGGCAATTTCAATAGACTGTGATAGAAAATTCCATATCCTGATAAAATTAAAACCATCTCTAGTCATATGAAAAGGTGCTCAAAATCACTATTGATCAGAGAAATGCAAATTAAGACAACTCTGAGGTACCACTACACACCTGTCAGATTGGCTAAAATGACAGGAAAAGATAACGATGAACGTTGGAGGGGATGTGGGAAAACTGGGACACTAATACATTGTTGGTGGAACTGTGAACGGATCCAACCATTCTGGAGAACAATTTGGAGCTATGCTCACAAAGTTATCAAACTGTGCATACCCTTTGACCCAGCAATGTTTCTATTGGGCCTATATCCCAAAGAGATCTTAGAGGAGGGAAAGGGACCCACATGTGCAAGAATGTTTGTGGCAGCTCTTTCCCTAGTGGCTAGAAACTGGAAACTGAATCGATGCCCATCAATTGGAGAATGGCTGAATAAATTATGGTATATGAATGTTATGGAATATTATTGCTCTGTAAGAAACGACCAGCAGGACGATTTCAGAGAGGCCTGGAGAGACTTGCATGAACTGATGCTGAGTGAAATAAGCAGAACCAGGAGATCATTAAACACAGCAACAACAATATTACATGATGATCAATTCTGATGGACATGGCTCTCTGCAACAAATAATTGTCTCAAACCAGTTCCAATTGTTCACTGAAGAAAACCATATACACCCAGAGAGTGGGATATGAAATATGGACCACAACGTAACATTTTCATGCTCTCTATTGAGGTTTGCTTGCACTGTGTTTCCTTTCTCTGATTTTCTTTTTTTTTCTTGTAGATAGGATTTTTCTTGCACAATTTGTCAAGTATTTCAACATTATTAACATGTAGTGGACTTCCTGCCATCTAGGGGAGGGGAGGGAACTGGGAGTAAAATTTGTAATGGAAAGCTTTGTAAAGATCAATGCTGGGAAACTATCCATACATATGTTATACAAATAAAAAGCTTTAATAAAAAAAAAAAGAAAAAGAAAATTCCGTCTATATTCAAAGAACGAACTATGGAGAGTGAATGCAGATCAAAGTGTACTATTTGTTGCTTTTTTCTTTCTCATGGTTTTTCCCTTTTTTGTTTTGATTTTTTATTTTACAACATGACTAATATGGAAATACATTTAAAATGACTGTACATATGTAACCTATATCAGATTGCTTGCTGTGTTGGGAAGAGGAAAGAGAGAGAAAAAAAATTTGGAACTCGAAATTTTACAAAAATGAATGTTGAAAATTATCTTTATATGTAACTGGAAAAATAAAATATTATTAAATGGAAAAAAAAAGATACTGTCATGGTATGCCATTTCCTCCTCCAGCTAATTTTAAAGATGAGGAAACTGGGGCAGAGTTAAGTGACTTGCTCAGGGTCACCCAGGGCCTGAAGCTAGATTTGAACTTACAAAGATGAGTTTTCTTGACTCCAGGTCCAGCATTCTATCCATCACACCACCTAGCCACCCCAATACTTTTATTATACTGCTCTTCCTACTATGCTGCCTCCCCAAATACTTTCCCTTCTTCCTTCTGACTAGCTAAATGCTGACTTTCCTTCAAGGTCTAGCTCAAGTCTTAAGCCCAATAGCAAACTTTCTATTATGAAGCCTTCTAAATCCTTTCTTCATCTTAAAAATCTATTGAATTTGAATCAATACCATCCTATTTAGCACTGACTTATGTTCTCATTGCATTATGTGAGTTGATATTTGGTCTTTCAATAAAATCCTACTCTTACATATTTATAGCTTCTCCCATACTGGGCAAGTAAACCACAAGCTCCTGGCAAGTTCTACCACACTGAAAAGGCTTTAAATATTGACCAGGGGTATATTATTTGTCTTTTGTCTAAGGACCAACCCTGTTAATAAAGAAAGGCTCATCAGCAGATGAAAATCAGATGAATAATTTTTAGGATCCATGAAATGGACAAAAGCACAGTTCTTTGAAATCCCCTTTTATTTTCAAAGTGATGGGACCAAGAGCAGAAAAAAGGGAGCAGTCCATATAAATCTACAAATATTATTTTTACTCTATAAATAGTAAAAAAAAAATGGCACTTTTATGTATAATTCTTTTCAGTGTCATTTCTTGGTTCATTAATTGTTATTTGGATTTCTATTTTTGAAAGTAACCAAGCAAATTCACCTTTGGATCCCCAAGGAATTCATTATGGACTTGAAAAAATATATGTATAAATGTAAATACATACATAAATGGCACATCTTGATGTCCTTCATATAGCATTGTAAAGCTATCAATTAATGCATCAAGGATGAATTATAGTAATTCAAGAATACCACCCATGTGTCATTACAAAGCTATTAACATAACATTACAAAATTCATATGTTGCAAAGATCTCACTCATGTGGTATTATAAATCCAATGTTCTTGCAACTATCTTCCTAGAGTACGCTCAATCTTCAGATAGAACTCCTACATGGCTGTCCCGTATTCCAAATCAAATAACCATTCCATATTTCAGTCTGTTATTTCTAAAATGGGGCTGATAATACTTGCACAACCAGCCTCACAAGGATTGCAAAAATCAACCAAGATAACATAAAGTACTTTGTAAACCTTATAAACTTTTATAAATCTGCATTGTAAATGTCAGCCAAAAAAAATCTGGTATATCTAAGACAATCCAGCACTTAGAACAACTCACATAGTGTAGGAGGGCATTCTTGTCACAGTTTATAAGGTCCTCAAAGATCTCCTGGTCATTTTACAGATAAGGAACTGAGGTTCTGAGCACAGTGATTTTACCAAAATCATACAGAGCATAGTAAGTAGTAGCTTCAGGTTTTCTGGCCTCAAATCTATTGCAATTTCCAAATCACCACACGGCTGTATTTCTACCCAAGTCCAAGTTGACCTTTTTGCAACTTCTACCATTTCTCCTAGTTATACTCCCTGGAGCCAAATAAAATAAATACAACCCCTTGTCTACATAAAATCCTTTAAATACTTAAAAACATTTATCATTTGTCCACTCCATCTCACCTCTCCTTCCCTCCAGTTTTTTGTTTGTTTATTTTCTTCAACATGCCCAGTTCCTTCACATGACATAGACTCAAGACCTTTCACCCTTCTCGAACACTCTCCAGAGGCAAACCATAGAATTCTAGTATAGGAGGGAAAGTTATTGGAGAAATAAATCAGAACAATTAAAAAATACTTCTGTGTGAGCATGCTTATGCAATTTCCCTGCTGATTAGCATTATATAACTATTGCCAAAGTGACTGTTTCATAAACAAAGAGATTCTCAGCAGAGCAATAATGGAGCTGTGGTTTTGTGAGCCTGTTTCCTTCTGGAAGTGCTGAGTTATCTGTAGCTTCATTTTCTTCACTCTCTCCTTGATGTGTATTTTAAAAGGAACAAAGGCATTAAAAAAGATATACTCAGTTATGGCAATAAGTGGAATGGATGAAATCATCTCCAAGGTCTTGCCCAGCAATAACAATTCAATGCCTCAATTCCTTAATAAGGTAAAAGATATAAAAACTAAAAGAAAAGAATGAGAAATGAGACTCATTTTTATACCAATTGATTTCCCAAAGCAATAGTCTCCCTATATGTCACATTATGATCTAACTGCCTTTATTTCCAAAGAGTTCAGTTTTATTGCAACAAAATCTTTTATCCTGACAGCAAAATCAGTATCCAGTACAATTGTGTGGGCTTGGAAAGGAATATAATTTTTTGAGACAGTTGTGGGTATCTTTAAGTTGGCTTTGAATTTTAAAATAACAATGTGTTTGTTTATTATATGGATAATTTGTTTAATAGTAACTGCTCTATGGATCATAGGTTAAGGGTGAGAAGGAATCTTAGTAATCATCTAATCCCAGAATCAGAATTTAAGAGTTGGAATAAAAGGAACCCCAACTATAACATACTTAAGTGGTTTGCTGGTCTCATATTGAAGGCAGGGGACCCAAACCACTTCCTGAGGCAACCTATTTCATTTATTATTATTATTATTATTCTAATTATTAGCTATAATTATTAGAAAATGTTTTCCTAAGGGAAAGGCAGAAAAAGGTATGGCATATAAATGTGATGGAAAACATAAGAAATAATGAAGGGGACAGATTCAAAGAAACCTGAGAAGATTTGTATTAACTGTTGCAAAGTAAAGTGTACAGAACCAGGAGAAAAGTTATAACAGTTAACAACATATTATACCTTACGTAATATATTTGTTATCATGTAACAATGATTACTTGTTATAATTAACAACTTTGAGATTTCACAAATATTAGAAAGTAGTGAACTCAAGTCTTTTGACCCCAAATACAGTGCTCTTTCCAAAATACCATATAGTTATGTTCCTTCCCAAATCTAATTGATCTCTTAGCAACTGCTCTCCATGGTTCCTAGTTCTGCCTTCATAGGGACACATAGTGACAGTCCATGTAACAATCCTTCAAATATCTGAACACAGCTGCCATTTCTCCTCCACCTCTCTTCTTCCCATCCTCCCATTCTCCAGGCCCAATTCTTTTAATCAATTTTTCTATATCATGGAGTTAAGGGAAATGAGAAAAACAAACAGGAAGGAAGAAGGACCAGCGAAATAGTAATTCTCAAATCAATATGGTACTAGTTTAAAAATAAATGGGAGTGGGGAAACAACTAGGTTAGGTGCAGAATGATTAGAGCACTGGCTCTGGAGTCAGGAGGACCTGAGTTGAAATGCTGCCTCAGATACTTACTAGCTTTGTGACCCTGGGCAGCCAAGCCATTTAACTCTGCCTCCTCACCCCCTTTCCCCAAAAATAACTAAATAATAAAGAGATAGAACAATGGACTAGAGTAGTACACCACACAGGTTTTAAATATGCCATATTAAAATAGTTGGAGACAGCCATCTCTTCCTTGGAGAGACAGAATCAAAGACTTAGAATGTGAAGGCTTACAGCGATCACTAGTCTCCAGTTTTTTAAACTGTGGGACACGATCCCATATGGGGTCTCATAAATGAATGTGGAGGTCATGAAATTATGATTTGTTATCAGTAAATGTTTGATTCATATACCTATTTTATATATCCATATACTCAGGATCATATAAAAATTTCTCAGACAAAAAGGGGTAATAAGTGGGAAAAAATTTAAGAAGCCCTGATCTGGTCTAAACTCACTTATTTTACAGATAAAGAAATTAATCTTAGAAAGTTATCTGACTCGGGGCAGCTAGGTAGTGCAGTGGATAGAGCACCAGCCCTGAAGTCAGGAGGACCTGAGTTCAAATCTGGTCTCAGACACTCAACATTCCCTAGCTGTGTGACCCTGGGCAAGTCACTTAACCCCAATTGCCTCAGCAAAAAAAAAAAAAAAAAAAAAAGTTACCTGACTTGCTGAATGTCACATAGATAAAAAATAGCAAAGAGAGTATTCATACTGTTTCCTTGACTCTGAATCTGACACACTCTCTGTCCTCCCTAACATCAACCCTCTTCCCCTTACATGTGCCAAATAAACACTAACAAATTCTTTTCTTACAGCTCCTTTTTCTAGATTTCATGTAAATATTTAATTATGCTATTACTCTGAGCATGTTTCAATAAATTAGGTTATTGCTTATGTCATATTAGTTATATTTTAGATTCTTATTTCTCTGGGAGGTAATTTGATGTACTTATTTCCCTTGGGAGATCCTTTGATGATTTAGAAAACACCTTGCTCTCTTTAATCAAATCTGGAATATATTATCTCAACAAGCCATTTATTAAACTCCTCAGAATGGATTAATTTTATACTTGGTTCATCATTTTCTCTTGATTCTAATTTATTTCATTTCAGAATATGGCATTAATATTCTGATGTGATGCTTCATGTAGGGCTAAACTTTTTTTTAATTAAAACTTTTTATTTGAAAAACATATATATGGGTAATTCTTCAACACTGATCCTTACAAAGCTTTCTGTTACAAAATTTTCCCCCCTAGTCCCCACCCCGCCCCTAGATGGCAGGAAGTCTACTACATGTTAATTATGTTAAAATACTTGACAAATTGAATCTATGTATGCATATTTCCACACTTATCATTGTTGTGCAAGAAAAATCAGATCTACAAGAAAAAAAAATCAGAGAAAGGAAACACAATGCAAGCAAACATCAATAGAGAGCATGAAAATGTTATGTTGTGGTTCACATTTCACATCCCTCTCTCTGGATATATATGGCTTTCTTCACTGAACAATTGGAACTAGTTTGAAACATTTCATTGTTGAAGAGAGCCATGGCCATGAGAATTGATCATCATATAGTATTGTTGTTGCCGTGTATAATGATCTGGTTCTGCTCACTTCGCTAAGCATCAATTCGTGCAAGTCTCTCCAGGCCTCTCTGAAATCATCCTGCTGGTCATTTCTTACAGAACAATAATATTCCATAACATTCATATACCATAATTTATTCATCCATTCAGTTTCCAGTTTCTAGTCACTACAAAAAGGGCTGCCACAAACGTTCTTGAACATGTGGGGTAGGGCTAAACTTTGATAAGGACTATAACGATGTTTACTTTAAACATCCACAAGTTAGCGGGTTTAAAGAAATCAGGCTCTGGGACAGAAAAAAAAAAAAGATATTTGTTTTTGGCAGTTAGGGACAATGGGCTGAGGACAGTGGCTCTAACACAGCCAATCATGAACTATCCTGTCTTTCTGGGCTATGTATAGAGGAAGTGGTATAGATGCTGCTGAGCTGTCTCAAACCTGCCAACTGGTAGTCACCTCTGATGACTTACACAGAAACAAATGACACTCCAAAAAGAAATCTGGAAAGGATTTTGTAATGATAAAGTCTTGGGAAGAAAATCAATGACTTTGGCAAAATGGGATTGTCAAAGGCATATTTAAAAACAAAAGCCATCAATAAACATGAAAAATACTGATTGGCAAAACGAGGGTAGGAATAATCCCACTGGATTTTGCCATCATTGTATCACATCTATGGAATTATTGTCACTTCTGGGTACCACCATTTGGGCATTTTAGAAATGTGAGATGTGTAAGTTCAAAGGCATTTCCACTCCAAATGTTCATATAGACTATATACCCGACTCATGATCTAGCCTTCCCTGCTAATATTGCTCTGATCAGCCACAGACACATGTTTACAACTAACTAGTTTGTATTAGCTGCTCAGTTTTTACCAAACTGAGAGTACACATGTTGGTCCACATGGTCTTCTGATTCTGTGCTGCTACATGGGAGGGTCACTAGGTAGAGCCACAACACTAATGCTAATTTTGCTAATTAGCTAATGCTAAACCTGAAGTCAGGAAGATTCTTCTGAGTTCAAATCTGAACTCAGACACATTTACTAGCTGGGTGACCCTGAATAAGTAACTTAACCCTATTTGCTTCTGTTTCCTCATCTGTAAAATGAACTAGAGAAGGAAATGGCAAATCATTCCAGTATCTTTGTCAAAAAAACTCCACATAAGCTCACAAAGTCAGATAGGATTGAAATAACTGAATAATTACAACATTTGTGTATTGACTTCTGAGGCCATTCATTTTTGCCGATTCCTTTTTGGGATTCCTCTAGTCTTTTTTTTTTTTTTTCCTCCAGTTACATGTAAAACAACATTTTTTAAAGCTATACAGGTACATTCATTTTTTACATATTTCCTTATAAATCACATTGGGAGAGAAAAATCAGAACAAAAGGTAAAAACCACGAGGAAAAAAAAGAAAAGAAAAAAAAGTGAGCATAGCATGTATTGATTTATATTCAGTCTCCATAGTGTACACGCTCTCTCTCTCTCTCCCTCTCTGGATATGATGGTGTTTTCCATCCAAAGTTTATTGGGATTGCCTTGGATCACCAAACTACTGAGAAGACCCAAGTTTATCATAGTCAATCATCACATAATCTTGCTATTGCTGTGTATGGTTTGCTCTCTTCTTAATGTGCTTCCTCCTTTCCACTCCTTTTTCCATTTTAAAGCCCTTTATATATGTTGATATTTCAAGATTTAAGAGGATTGGCATAGAAAGTCGTGATGGGAATTGAACGAACCACACATTATCTTGTGATTCAGTTCTGGAGCTAATTCAGTTTCCTTTCTATTCAGTTAGAGGTCTGGTCCAATTTCTGTCTCGTGAAAAAACTTTATTCAGTTGTAGGAATTATTGCATTGTCTGAATCTAGTATGGCTGGAAAACTGGACCACCTGTACCTGCTGTTTAGAGACTCTTAACTAAGGACCTTGGTTCTACTGACTAGAAACCCAATTAGATCTGAAGGTTGATAGAAGTTTTCTCATAATCATATCTCAAATAACCCATATGTCTTATCTGAAAAACTGACCCCTCTCTGATTAATCAGTTATTGTTTCCATAATCCTTTGATTGAATACAGACACATGAAGGGAATAATCCCCTCTTTTTCTGATTTCAGAGAATTGTACTTGTTCACTCTCCCCCTCCCAACTTGGAAAATCCCTAATCTTTCCTCTAATTAAAAATCAGATTACCTAATGTATCCTGGTTAATTGTTTCCTTTTAATTGGTCTAATTTGATTAATTGTTTTTAACTTATAAAAATCTGTTTTCCTTTTTATTCAGGGTCCAGTTCTGAGTTAAAGAAAGGACGTGGTCCCATTTGTTAAGCAAGTGGCATAAATTGCTTAATAAATCAATGTGCATAGAAGCTCAAACCTTCGTTTCCTTAGACATTTCATCTTTCACCCATCAGAATATACATTAAGAGGTCACATAGGACAACTGTCTTTAGCATATCTTTACCTGCATATATCATAAACTGGGCATATGGAAGACTGAATGCATCAATTTTCTTCCCTCAGACCAACTCACCTAGACTAACAATTTATCATTTTTGTCTTTTGCCTTCACATTTAGTCAATTATACTTGACCTGGGCAGGTCCAGTTTCCTCATCTATAAAGTTAAAAGCTGTCCCTCTCCTTTCTATTGCCTTCCTAACTTTCCTTGTTCAAGTCCTTACTACCCCTTTTTAGAGTGATGAGAATAGAGAGCCTCCTGATTACTCCCTTTCTAATCTATCCTTTACATGATAGCAAATGTAAACTTCCTAACAATCAGGTCAAAAACCTTCAGTGGCTCCCCATTGCCTTCAGAATAGAGTCAAAATGCCTTAACTTAAACCCCGCCTCCCCTTACACTGCCTCGGTAAACTATCTTTTAAAGATTTTAATTTATAGATTGCTTGCTGTCTGGGGGATCGGGTGAGAGTGAAAAATCTGGAACACAAAGTTTTGCAGGGGTAAATGTTAAAAACTATCTATACATATATTTTGAAAATAAAAAGCTTTAAAATTTTTAATTTAATTTTAAAGATTATCTCACTATTCTCTGTATATTCCACAATCTAACTATAAGGTACTATTCATTAACTTCTATCCTTATAGTTAGATTGTGGAATATACATTTGTTTAAAGATCTCCCTCTCTCTCTCCCTCCCCCCCCCCCCTTTTTCTTCCTCTGGAGGCAATCAGGGTTAAGTGGCTTGCTATACAACTAGTAAATGTCTAAGGGCAAATTTTTGCTTAAGTCCTCCTGACTCCAAGGCTCATCCCCATCCCCATCCCCATCCCCATCCCCATCCCCATCCCCATCC
>JAJPUD010001895.1:356070-376618 GCA_023553655.1 Myrmecobius fasciatus
TCCCCATCCCCATCCCCATCCCCATCCCCATCCCCATCCCCATCCCCTTCTAACTTGAAGAAATCCTTCCCTTTCTTCAAGGTTCATCTCAGGTGCTACCACTTCCATAAAGCTTTCCTTATTCTTCCCAGCTGGTTCTCTCTTGCCTTAAATTTCTCTCTCTCTTTTTGTATTAAAGCTTTTTATTTTCAAAACATAGGCATAGATAAGTTTTCAACATTGACCCTTGCAAAATCTTGTGTTCCAAATTTTCCCCTAGATGGCAGGTAATCCAATATATGCTAAACATGTTAAAATACGTTAAATCCAATATATGTATATATATTTATACAATTATCTTGCTGCACAAGAAAAACTAGATCAAAAAGGGAAAAAAATGAGAAAGAAGACAAAATGCAAGCAAACAACAACAAAAAGAGTGAAAATATTGTGTTGTGATCAACACTCAGTTCCCACAGTCCTCTCTCTGGGTGTAGATTTGCCTTAAATTTCTCAAAGCACTTTGGATCTCTCTTTCACACTTTCTACATTCTCCTTTGTAGAAACTTATGGAAGTTCTACTTTCCCAAATAGATTGTAAATTTCTTGATAGTAAGATGTTGCCACTTTATCTTTGATCTCAGAGACAAAGAACTATCAAAATAAACTTATGTGTACAGTTTTTTTACATTCAATCTTCTTGCATCCTACACCCCAAGAAATAGAAGAGAATTAGTTTAAAAAGTGTCCATAGAAAAGCTAACAAAGGAATAAAGGCATCTTGTTTTTGATTCAGGAAAACCAATCAAGGTTTTAGGAGCCTGGTGTAGTGAATCAAATAATAGATTTGGAATCAATAAAACCTGTATTGAAATCTCACCTCTGACATGAGATATATGATTATGAGTGGACAAATCAGTTTCTTCCAATAATCTCATTGTTAGCCAAATTTTTTTTAATTTTAATTTTTAATTTATTAAATGGGAACAAGCATTTCGGTAACACGGTAGAGTAAAAAGAAAATAATTGCACAAGAAACTGCAAATCTATAATATACAACTTCCTATTCCTTTTAAATATATAATAAATTTATCATGTAAATTTTTTTCCCCCTTTTTCCCCCTCTCCCTCCACCTTTTCTCTCCCATAGCTGAATGTAGATGTAGATGGTGGTCAGTTCCAGTGTTCACTACAGTGTTCCAGGCATGGTGCTAACCCATGGAAATTTCAAAACAAAGGCAAAAGACTTCCTACCTTCAAGAAGCTCACAGTCTAAAGGGGAACAAGTACATAAGCTATATACTAATAAGATATATACTGGATAAACTGGAGAAAATCAGTGGAGGAAAGACAGCATTAAAGAGGTTCTGAAAAGCCTTCATATAGAGAACAGGTTGCTAGGAAGCTCAAATGATGTGTCTGTAACCATCCCCCATCTTTACACAGGGAAAGTGCATTAGGGTCCTATTTAAACTTTCTACCTCTCCTCTCCTCCCTCCTTCCCCACAACTCTCACCCAGATAAGGAACGGCTGGTGGTGTCATTCCCATAAGTTTCCTCAGTATCAGTTATTATTATTATTGCCCTGATTGGTCAGAACTGCACTGCCCCAGAGAGCCCAGTTCATACACTCACTACTTTTTTTATAAAGGTAGCAAAAGGATTCTCTCAAGGTAGAGCAATGAGGGAACAGAGTAAAGTGTTTCTCATTTCCTCCCTCATTTTCTGTCTGTCTCTGATCCTCTGTCTGTCTGTCTCTCTCTCTTTCATACACACTCACTCTGCTGGACTTTGATGACTTTGAAAGGGACAGTGAGGCTGAAGAATTTGAGCCTTAATCGTCCAATTTGCCCATAGGGCAAGAAGACCTCATCCAGTGATGTCATTGATCCTTTTCCAATAACAAACATTCAATCATTGAGATCAATCATCAAGCAAATCAGCTTTTGGAGTTTTTACACACACACACACACACACCCTATAACTCCTGCATGCAGGAGTAGCAAGGTGGCTCAGTGAATAGAGAGAATGCTGGAGCTGGAATCATGAGGAGCTGACTTCAAATGCAGCCTCAGACACTTAATAGCTCTGTGACCCTATTTGCTTCACTTTGCCAAGAAAACCCCACATGGGATCAGGAAGAGGCGCATCGGACTGAGAATGACCAACAACTACTATAATGCCAGACGCTGTGCTAAGCAGTGGGGATGCAAAGAAATGGCAAATAATAATAATAAATAAGCAAACAAAACCAGTGCCCTCAAAGAGCTCCAAAGACACGCAAACAACTATGTACAAACAAGATAAAAAATAGCTGGGGGGGGGGGGGTAATCTCAGAGGGAAGGCATAAATCTCCTCCTCCTCCTCTTCCTCTTCCCTACCATTAAAATCAAATAGAAAATCCTGTCTGGCGTAGAAAGATCCTACTTTTCCAGTCTTGTCCTTTCACTTTCCTTCCCATCACCACCCTGATCACCAGGACACTAGCCTCCTTTCTCTCGTTTCTGGAAGATGCCGCATCTCCAGACCTTAGGGCCCGAGCCGTGCCCCGGTCCTGGAGTGGTATCCCTCTTTATGTCTTCCCGACTCCTGCTCCCTTCAAGTCCCAGCTACAATCCCACTTTCTACAGAACGCCTTTCCCCATCCCCCTCTTAATTCCTGTTGATTATTTCCAATTTATCCTGCATCTATCTCATCTGTATATAATTGTTTGCATGAGGTCTCCTCCATTGAAATAAGTGCTCCAGTAGAGTTCCCCCCTGCCTTTTTTTCTTTTTTTCCCCGAGGCAATTGGGGTTAAGTGACTTGCCCAGGGTCCCACAGCTAGGGAATGTTAAGTCTGAGACCAGATTTGAACTCAGGTCCTCCTGACTTCAGGGCTGGTGCTCTATCCACTGCGCCACCTAGCTGTCCCTGCCTTTTGTTTTTCTTTGCACTTAGCACTCAGCAGGCGCTTAATCAATGCTTTTGGACCCGACTCATTGGGCTAAATCCTAGATCTTCTGATGCAGGTCGGCACCTCTTCTGCAACTTGCAGCCCCAGTCGCTAGAACTCTGAAAATACAGGTGACTTGCCCAGGATCCCTCAGCCTCCTAGTTAAACGAGCTTTAGTGGGTACTTAACAAAAGCCAATTGAGTTGAATTACCCGGCTGAGGGGCGATTCCGGATCTCCCCGCCCGGGGGCGACTTACGCTTTCGGACCAACTCCCCGCCACACCCACCGAAGGGCGCCTACCGCCTAGGGAGGGGTTTCCCCTGCACCTCCTTCCCCCCCCCCCCCCGCCCCCAAGCCCCACGCGCAGGCATTAGCAATCTATCTTGAGAGAGCGGCGCAGCGCGCGCGGGGCTCTCGGCGCTCTCCACAGAGTTCACTCCCTGGGCCCTCCGCGGTAGGCGGGAGAAAGAGCAAGGCGCGCGAGAACCCGAGACAAGGAGGCACGCGGTGTGGGTGGGGACGAGCGGTGTTTCCCCTCCTCCTCTCCCCACATACACACACCGTGCCAGGCTCGGTAGCGCGCTTCTCTTCCACGCGTCCGAAGTGCAGAAAGAAGGAGGTGGGAGGATGGCGGAGCCGGCGGACAAGCCCTACCGGGCCGAGTACGCCAAAAGTGGGCGCGCCTCCTGCAAGAAATGCGGCGAGAGCATCGCCAAAGACTCACTCCGCTTAGCCATCATGGTGCAGGTAGGAGGACGGAGCCTGTGAGCCCCTGATGGCCTCCCTGACGGGCCTGGGGGAAACGAGCCCGGGGACGGGCCCTCCCCTCCCCCGCTTCCTCCTCCTCCTTTCCCAAGAGGCTTCGAACCTGCGGCGAGGGGTGGGGGCAGGGTGCCCTTGGCTTTTCAAATCTTCCCCTTACTCCTTTCCCTTCCCCCTCTCCCCCCCCCCACTCTGGGAAGGCGACTGCACCTCGGCTTTGTATGCACTTGCCTCAGTCGGGATCGGGACTGATTTTCCCTAACATATGGGGGGGGGGGGCTCTCAAACTTTCATTACGATATTTTCATAAACAATAATAATAATCTGAGTCCAGCCCGTTTAGTCCTGAGTGCAAAGCCTCAGCCTGGAGCCCCTGGGAGCGTGTGCCACCCTGCGGGCATTGGCACCCATCCGTGCCTGCTAATGGAGAGTCCCGAGGGACTTTGCCTACCCAGCAAGGAAGGCCTAATGGGCGAATCGAGCCCGGGTCCGTTAGGCGCCCTTTACGTTTGTTGGCACGCCGCGTGGGCAACGTGCGTGGGAGGCCGGAGACCAGCGGGAATCCACCTGCCACCGTGGGCATTTGGGGAGGGGCTTTCACCTATTCTGGGTTCTCCTCCCCTGTGGATTCTCCCACATTGTCGCTTAATTTTCCCTTTGAGAGAACTGAAGGAGTGGGTCCAACTTTGAGCCCCATCCGCGGGATTCCAACCCACCTTGGAAAGAGGGGGTTAAATTAAAAAAAAAAAAAGCTGAATGGCCTAATTTTTTGTCCTTTAAAATTGTTCTCTGGACATCTCTGTTTTCACTGCCATATTCCTGAGTTTGGGATGGGGAAAAGCTTCCTATAAAGGATTTTTTTTTTTAAATAAAGAATCCGGTTAATAAGTGCATATCTCATCTCCGAGAAATTGTTGTTCTTGACATGTAAATATTCCCTGATAAAGGACACAGCCTTGGGTGCCAGAAATGTACAGTGGGCACAGAATTCTCAAACTTTTAGCAGGATGCGCAGAGGGTTTGGCTCTGCCCGGGAAACAACGGAGGAAGGGGTGAGACTCCTAAGCAGGGAGCCTTGTTGGGCTATCCTTGTGATCTGTTCCTAAACAGGGAGGCTTCTGGGATCGCCAGGTGTTGTTATTTGAGACTGGCAACAGGACTTGCAAGCACTTTTCTAGTGGAAGATGGAACGAAGGGGATTGAAAGGGTACCAAAAGACCTTGAATGCACACCCAGTTGTTTGTGGCTCATCTGGGAAAGTGAAGGGTTGTTTGTTTCACTTAGAAGTTACTGATATTTCTCCAGTCTGTTCCTGAGGCTGCCACCAGCATTCAAAGGTGGTCATGTGCCTTTGTTTCTCCCATCTCCTAAACTATCTTTAAAGTTGAGATAGCATCCAACTTTTGTGGGTGACCAAGTGCTCAGTTAGGTGTTGAAATGGATAGTGTGCTGCTTGGAGTCTGGAAGACTCATTGAGTTTAAGGCTCTTCTTATCTGTGTGATGGGCAAGTCACTTAACCCTGTCTACCTCAGTTTCCTCATCTGTAAAATGAACTGGGGAGGGAAATGGCAGAACACTCTAGATCTTTGCCAAGAAAACCCCAAATGGGGTCATGAAGAGGAACACAATGAAAAATGACCTGTTACAGGATCTCATTCTTCCTGTATCTATTTTCTTATTCACTTCACTTGGAGTCATCCTCTTAACACCAAACCTCATTCGTTCATCCTAGAAATGTCATATTTTCACTTAAAACCTAAAATACCAACCCTGTATGCTAATCAGTTCATGTGTCTTAGTTTTGTCTCGGACTATTAAGATTTGTGGAGTCTCATGTAGTATTGTAGGAGAAGTTCTGACTGCACTCCAGAGACCAGGATTAAAACCCATCTCTGTGTGGCCCAACGCAAGCCACTTAAGCTGCAAAAATGAAAAGGCTGGACTTTGAGGTCCCTTCAGCATTCTTCTGGAATCCTTAAAAATCTTTGATAAAACCTGGAAGGAACCTCAGAAGAAACATTATTGCCAGAGCACCAGATTTGGAGATTCAATTCTAGATCTCACTTTTGTTCTCTGGAAAAGATAGGCATTGAATTTAATAGGTGGTGTCCAAGAGTCTTTCTAGAGTGAAGGTTTTGTGATTCTATGTAGTCCCAACACTACCCATCTTTAAAAAGGAGATGTGTCCAAGAAGAGAACTTTTTTTGAAGAGCATTGGGCAAAAAATTATCTTCAGGTAATTAAGAAACTGCTGATTAGTTTTAGAGGTTTAGTTTTAAAGATATAGATAGTTTTAAAGGTATAGAGATGGGACAATCATAGGATCATAAATTTAGAGCCAATAGAGGTTATGGAATTCAGTGCTTTAATTTTATAAATGACAAAACTGTGCTGCACTGAAGTGGTTGAGTTGCTCAAGGTCACACAATTTGGCCTTCCCAGCTCCTTAGTCCTGTGCTCCAGAATGCTGTGAATGCTCCTTCAGGTACAAGTACCATCTGATAAACTGTTAGGACCACCTTGGAGGTTATCTCATCCAATTCTCTTGTTTTACTGCTAAGGAAATGAAATAAAACTTTAAAATTCATAGATTCTCAAGCTCACATAGGCAGGAGATGGGCAGAGAAAGCAGGCATTCCTCTTACCCTAGATCCAGTGAGCCTTTCCTATTTCCCAGGGAAATGAGGCCAAGTGCCAAGATTTATGTTTCATCTGTCCTTGGGATACAGCCTGGTGGTTTATCTAATGCTCTGAGACAGGACTTTTTCTCTGCTTCTACTGTAGTAGTGTCTTTTATCATCTGACGTCGTGGTGGTAGAGGTTTCTGTTAACAAGACTGGTGGCTATGCTCGTTAAAGTTACTTGGGAGTCTTTTCCAACAAGCCTTTGCTTTTAAGGTCTTTTCAACATTTTTTCCTTTTTATTATAAATTTAACTAGCATTAACATTTTCATATGCAAAGAATAGAAAAGGAGGATTATGCAGAGTATCCCAAAAGTTTTAGTTCATTTTTAACTTTAAATTTAATAACTAAATAAAAATATAAAACCCATAAAAAATTATGGGTCTGTTTTTCTTTTTCTTTTTTTTCCCCCTGAGGTAATTCAGAGTTAAGTGACTTGCCCAGGATCACACAGCTAGGACGTGTTAAGTGTCCAAGATCACATTTGAACTCAGGTCCTCTTGACTTCAGGGCTGGTGCCCTATCCAGCTACCTAGCTGCCCCTAGGTCTGTTTTCTATACAGCTTTAAATGTGTCTCAGTTTAACTAGGTAAAATCGGCATTATTCTACTTGGCTTTCTGAACTTTCCCTGCTTTTTTGTATTATTGGTGTGTGTTTCTTTGAACCCTTTTTTTTCCTTCACTAATCTTAAATATGTCAAGTAAAGCAGATTGATACATTGGTTGAGTCTGTTAACTGCACTCTCCTTGCTCCATTATTCAATTTTTGTCCATCATTCCTTTGCCAAAATGTGGAAATCATGATTCATTTCAATCTTCTGGAGTTGGAATCAGTCCTTGAATTGATCAGTGTTCCTATGTCTTTCGGATTTGTTTTTCTTTTAGATTGATGTATTTATTATATACATATATATTATATACATATTATAATACATGTTATATATTGTTTAGCTCACTTCATCCTGCATCACTTCATACAAATCTTTCTAGATTTCTTTGAATCCATCCCCTTCATTTCTTACAGTGCAAAATAGCTTTTCTATTCATATACCATAATTTTCCCAATTGATGGATTCACTTTTATAAGCAGTTTTTTGGTAGCCCCCCCACCCCCAAAAAAAAATACTGCAGTAAATATCAAGTACATCTGGGTCTTTTCCCCTATTTTGACCTCTTTGAACCTAGTATTCTTAGTGGTATTCCTAGGTCAAAAGATATTTTATAGTTTCATGACTTCAAGTATAGTTAACAAATTGCTTTTCAGATGACTGGACCAATTAGCCATTAGTGTGCCTATCTTCCCAAAGCCCCTTCAACAATTGCCTTTTTTTTTTTTTTTTTTTTTTAGGTTTTTGCCCATCTGAAGGGCATAAAGTGGGACCCCACTGTTTTTTGTCATTTTAAAGAAGTTTTTGTGGATATCTTCACATTCTTACGTTATCACAGGTATCCCTGGTATCTCTCTTGCTGCTCCCATTCAGAGAACCATTCCATATAATAAATAGTTTTTTTCTAAAGAGGGAAAAATCAGCACAACTAAATCAAAAGTCTGGAAACTTGGGCAATATATAACACCTATAGACCTTCCCACCTCCACAAAGGAATGAATGAATTGGAATGCCTTCGTATCTCTTAGTCATGATTTTAATCTTTATATATTTTGCTGTTTTCATTTTGATTTTTTGGCAGTGAAGGAATGTGACTTAATATTTACTTTTGTAATTGTATATCTGCTTTATTCTGCATCAGTTAACATAGATCTTTCCATGCTTCTCTATTAATCATTTATATCTCTTACTGCACACATTCTTGTACCATAGTTGAGCCATTCTTCCAGTTGATGGGCATTCACTTTGTTTCCAATTCTTTGCTTTCGCAAAAAATACTGCTATAAATGTTTTAGTATATATGGAGACTTTTTTGATGATTTCCTTGGGACATAATCCTAGTAATGGAATCTCTGGTGTGAGGGGTGCCAACATATTTATTCTCTTGCATATTTCCAAATAGTCCTCTAAAATGCCTATGCCATTTTATTGCTCCAGCAACAACGTATTAGTGTGCTTGTCAATTCACAACCTCTCGTTATTGGCCATTGCCATTTTTTGTCATCTTTTCAAATTTGCAGGGTGTGAAATTGTTTTGCTTTGCCTTTCTTATATTAATGAGTTAGAGAATTCTTTCATATGGTTGTGGTTTTGTTGTTTGTGTTTTTCAATGCTTTTGAGAACTGTTCATATTTTTTGACCACTTATCTATTGGAGAGTAACTATTAGTCTCAAGCATTTATTTATAGTTTGTATATCTTGGATACCAAACTCTAATTAGAGAAATTTAATAAAAAGATTTCTTCCTGTTCAACCACTTTTTAACCTTGATGCCTTAATGTCTGTGTAGAAGCTTTTCAGTTTCAAATAATGAGTTATTTTACGTTTTGTAAGGAACCTCATATTAAATGTCTGCTATAGCCTTGTGTGCAGGTGATTCCCCCGCCTCTCCTCTCTTCCCCTTCCCCCCCAAGATTTAGGCTTGCCTTTATGGGTTGTTTTCAGTCCCTGTTTGTCATCTTGGCTAAGTTTCTGGTGTGGTTTGCCTTTTCCTTCCCTCATTTTACTGATGAAGAAATTGAGGCAAATGGGATTAAGTGGCCTGCCCGAGGTGTGAATGTCTTGAGTCTAGATTTGAATTTGGTAAGATTAGTCTTCCAGACTAAAGGCCCTATGCTTTATCCACTATGACACCAAGCTGTCTTCTTCATTTCCTCTCCCAATTTGAATTGGCCTTCCTAAATTTTCAGTGTGCAAAATTTAGAAAATCTTGAGTGCCTAAGAAATACTGGCGAGAAAAATTCTAAAAATGGGTACCATGGAAAGCTTTGAGTAAAATGTGTTTAATTGGAATTTCTGCTCTAAGAAGGGAGGACACTCTGCTCTTGGCCTCCAGTGGCTTGTTTTACATTTGTATGGAGCATAGTTTTTTGAAACCCAGTTTCTGCCACCTGATACTGGAGGTACAATTTACCTAGAGGCTAGAGGGAAGGGATGGACCTTATCAGGTTTCTTTTAGCCTGTCTGGAATGGGAATGGATAAAATGGTTCTTTTTATCACCTCCTTTGGATTTCATTCATTTATGTTTCCCTTCAAACTCTATCCCAAAGTCTGAATTGCCAGGTGAGGGCAATTTTCATTTCACAAAATGGAAGTTGCTATTATTGGTCTGTACTCCATTTGGAAAACAAAAGCTAAGTGGTTCTGGATTCCCCAGATGACTGCCTTCTATTGAATATTCCTATATTTGTGACCAGGCAGACTTTCCACTTAGTGAGCTGTTCCACTTAGCCAGTCAATAAATATTTAGTGAGCATCTGCTCTGGGACCAGCATTGTCTTCTACCCTTGAACATAAACTAACTGAGATACCCAGAGTTTGTGATTTGCATAATGATGCATTCAGACCAAAATTAGAACTCACTATCCCTAAGTTTCCACTTGATTGCTTTGCTTGAGATTAGAATTCAAAATGATATTTGGGGATCAAGTGAGATTTGTGCTAGAAACTTGTGGTGGGAGCTTCTTTTAGGTCCTTTAAAATTAAAAAAAAAAAAAAAAGGCAGGATTGTATTTTGCAGTAGAGCAGAAAAATAAGCTCATGTTTGAGTTCCGATCAGAGATTTAGATTAATGGAGGTAGAAGAATGACGTTTTCTTCTCATAAAATCAGGTGGTAAATTTGAATGTAAAAGCGTCAAATCCATTTTTAGAAAAGTCACAAGATCTCCGTCTCTTAAAATCTGGAGGTAAATTTGAATGTGAAACCATGCATCCAGTTTTAGAAGTGTCACCTTATGGGGGGAGGGGCATCTGTGTGTAAGACATGAAAGAGAATGGGAAAGAACACATGTGTGTGCACTAGAGCTACCCTGTTTTGAGAGCAATATAATAAATTCCTCTTCTCCCTTATACCCATGTAAATATCTCAACTTGAAATATCTGTTGAAGTTGAGATGAGGGTGAAGCCCCTGTTGTAAAATTTCATTTTCCTATAAATCTAGGTGAATTGGGATGCATTGCTATGGTTTTTCCTTCAAGATTCTCTTTTTCCCTTTGAATTTCTAATAGTAAATGCCTCAAGGTAGAAGTCCACTCATAAAACATTTGTCTCTCAAAAGAATACTTCTTAAAATGGTTTTTTAATTAAAAGGAATTAAATTTTTTTAAAAATTTATTTTGAATATTTTTACTTGAAAATTAGAGAGACTGTGACTGAGTTGTGAAAAATCACAAGATTACCTAGCTCTGGGATTTAGGTTTGTAATCTCAAATACTAGTCCTCCCTCTCCCCCTTATGACCTCTAAATCTATGATTCCATCTACATTCCTATTTTAGAGGTAGAGGAATTTAGGTTAGAAAGAATTGCAGGGATTAGCTCTTTGTTATACATCTACTTAGTGGCAGAATTAAGTCCAGATCCCAGATTTCCTGATATGGCTTTGTATCAGATTCATCCTATAGACTGTTTTGTGTATTTTTAAATATCATCACAGTCTCCAGCTTAAGAGGACTACTAGATGGTTGGTTCAGTGAATGGAGTATCAGCCTTGGAGTCAGAAGGACCTGAGTTCAAATTCGGCCTGACACTTGGTAACCAGCTGTGTGACCCTGGGCACTTTACTCCAATTGCCTTCC
Organism: Myrmecobius fasciatus; assembly: GCA_023553655.1. NCBI lineage: Eukaryota > Metazoa > Chordata > Mammalia > Dasyuromorphia > Myrmecobiidae > Myrmecobius > Myrmecobius fasciatus. Next base: position 367,120 of record JAJPUD010001895.1, read on the forward strand.
CTCCTCAACTCAAAATAAATAAATACTCAGTCTCCTGCTCAGTCTAGTTCCTTCTACAAATACCAGTGCTACTTTGTTCATGTTTCTACTCAGCATTAGCATTTTTCTGTTTTATAAACCAATGCTGGGGGCACATAATCTGATTGTGAGTATGAAAGAAGGAAAACTTCTAAAAGAAAGGGGAGGGAGAGGTCACACCAACTCTATGAGGGGACTATTCATATTTAGAATTTGAACTATGGTAATAAGCTAGGGCTGACTTTTCATTAATTTTCAAATGCTTGCTTACTCTTTCTAAATGATTTTTATTTTCTAGTATCTTGGTCTTTGCTAAATACTGAGAAATTAATTTGATTGTTTCTGACTAGCATATTTTCCTGCCCTGATAAATGTTATTTCCATTATGAATTCTAAACTACAAAAAAAGCATTTGTAGACACACATACCCCATTGCCCTTGCCCTCTCTTGAGGTAGACTCTCTGGCCCCTGACCTAAGCATGTTAACATTTCTAACCCCTGGATGGACCAATTGTTTATGCTTATTTCCCAGGCCCTTCAAATGAATTCTGTTACATATAACATGGCATACACTGGATCAGCTCAGCATGGTATAATGGAAAGGATGCTGGTGTCAGGAAATCTGGGTTCACAACCTAAGTCTGCCAGTTTACTACTTGAGTGCCCCCAGGTTCCTTACATCTCAAAGGAGAGCTAGACTAATCAATTTCCCTGCTCTTTTCCAATCAGACATCTCTGACCTACATATCTTCATAGAATTATATGGATCAAAAGCTGACCAGTCTCTAAAATGGTCCTCTTCTTTTCTTTAGTTACCAGCATGATAAAGGGATAATTTGTTCAGATGGAATAATGTAAGAGAAGTGTAGCCTCCAGATTAGCCTCAGGAAGTGAAATTCTTGGTAGGGAAATTTTCATTCACTTTCCAACTTCCTTGATGGAAAAATAGAATAGAAAATTAGCTCTGCCCATTTTAATGACTCAAGTACAGAATATCTAAAGCTCTCTATTCAGTGCAGAGGTGGGGTCCATAAACCTGCAAAGTCTATGGATAGATTTCAATGTTAGTGAACTTGAAACTAGAAACTAATCATTTCTGCTGTAGGATGATGAATTCATTCCTTAAAATTCCACAATAAAAGAAAATAGGATCAAGAACACAGTAATCATACCCATACATATGTTTTGCAAATAAAAAGTTTTAATTAAAAAAAAAGTTTTAAAAAAAATTTTTAAAAAGAACAGTAATCAAAACTATTAGTAATATCTTTTTTTTTAAAGAGGCAACTTAATAAAAACATCATCACAATTTTATGCACATTAAATAGTTAAGAAATAGATCAATAGTAATGTCTCTAGCCTTGGGCCACAGCTGGCCCATGGCCCTTTTTTCTGTGGGGCACAGAGAGGCAAAGTAAGGCCTACCAAAACTTGCAGGAGGCTGAGCAGAGCCTAAAGTTTGTGTAAGAGTATCTGGTAAGATATTGTGAAGTGGTACCCTTGTCTGTGTTTTCACCCATGCAATCTAAGGCAAGTACAGAATCTCTAATATACTCAAAATGCTCTTTAATATATCATCTGGATATATTTGGAACAAACCCGCACTTTACAAACAAGTATTATAGCAGAACTGACTGTATTTTACTTTACATATTTAAAAAGCATTCTAAAAGGGGTCCGTAGGTTATGCTGTGTTGCTGACGAGATCTGTGACCCCGAGAGGCTGAGAACTCTTGATTTTAAGTGAGACCCCTGTGTTAACCTCTTGTCTGTGTGTTGTGATTTCTGCTTTCTCCTCAGTCACCCATGTTTGACGGTAAGGTGCCAAACTGGCACCACTATGCTTGCTTCTGGAAGCGGGGGCTGGTCATCTCTCAGGCTGAGCTTGAAGTGGATGGGTTCTTGGAGCTGCGCTGGGACGACCAGCAGAAAATCAAGAAGACCATCGAGGCTGGAGGGCTGACAGGAGGTCTGTGGACGTGGTAGTGCCTACTAACATGCCCCATCATGGGCCTTGGGCTCCCTGGGGGGGGGGCGGCATCTCTAGGGGCATTGGCTGCAAAAGGAACTTGTATTCTACTCCTAGGATGCAGGGTGGGGGGCGCAGATAATTAAATGTACAAATACACCTGGGGCTGAGGGAGGGGGGAGGCCTGGCCTATGGAAAACCCTCAAGGACCTGGAGCTGTGCTCACGTGGCAGCTGGTGGCTAAGTCTGGGGAGGGCAAAAATATAGGATGCCTGGGGAAGTAGGGAGGCCCCAAAGGCCAGAAGGAAGAGCTTGTGTTGGGTCTGAAGCAGAAGGAAGTGACCCAAGATTTAGGGTCTCCCTTGAGCCATTTAGAGATTACCATAACCTCTTAGCTCTGGTTTTGCTTGCTTCACTCTGCACCAGTTCATTTGTGTCCTCCTGGGTTTCTCTGAGCTGAGTCTCTACATTTTGATAACATCAACTAGCATTTATGGCCCTTGAAGATTTGCAAAGCATTTTATAAATATGACTTCCCTTCATCCTCTCAGCAGTCCTGGGAGGCGGGGCTGTGACTGTCCCCATTTTACAGGCTAGGGAGTGAAGGCATAGAGTGCCTAGGGTTGCTGTCCCAGGTCTAGGCAGGGGCTGGCAGGCTTCCTGGCCCCGTGGCTTGTTCAGCCATTCCCGAATATCGGGTGCCCTGCCCTGATGACTCGTTCTCAGTCCAGTAGAAGTAGTGCTTGATTAAAAGGAGGCCAGGGCCCAATGTTGGTGTCAGGATGGACCTCTTAGAGAGTTTGTGTGTCTGACTGCATCCCTAACCCCTTTTCTAGTGCTGCCATACATAATCATTAAGCCCCTAAGGCAGGAGTGGAACTTGGGTTTTCTACATTGGAAGTCTATGTTCTCAGCACCTAGAGAAGCCATGGAGCTACTAAGATGGGCACTGTCCTGTGTTTTTGTCTAGGCAAAGGCGGGGGTCAAGATGGAGGTGGCAAAGGAGAGAAAACCCTCATCAACTTTGCAGCCGAGTACGCCAAATCCAACAGGAGTGCTTGCAAGGGGTGTCAGCAGAAAATAGAAAAGGTAAGCGTGGTGGCGGCAGTGGACCATGGGAGACCCTCCCCAAGGGCAGTCACTGAGAGGGTCAGATGAGATGAGGTTTGTGGGAAGGACTTTATAAAACCTAAAATGTCCTATAAATGTCACCTATTGTTATCCTCCTTGTACAGATAAGGAAAATGACAGCTAGTGAGTATCAGAGGTGGGACTTTTAACTCGGACCTTAGTCTCAAGTTCAATGCCCTTTCCAGTACTTGGGAATCCACACTTTGCTGGTGGTCTTCTGTGTGGAGTGAGGGTGGTCAGAGGCTAAAACCAGAGGGGTGGGCATTCCAAACCAGCCCGGGCCCAGCAGGAGGTCATGGCTTCAGGCCAGGCAGACCAGAGTGCACCAGCATCCAAGGGAGAGTGGGAGAGGGCTTCCGATGGCATTTTCTGGCCATGTCCTGAGATCTCAGAGTGGCCCTAGGCCCTGAGTTCAATCCTGACTCTGCTGCTGAGTGCTCATGTGCTTTGGTCAAGTCACTTGCTACCTCTAGGCCTCAGCTTCTTTAGCTGACTGACCCATGAAAAATAAGGAAGGAGCAAGATTTTGTTTTCAACTCTCCTCAAACCAAGAGCTCACTGAGCCTAGAGTGTAATGTCTTTTATGACTGGGGGGATAGAATGCTAGGGCAACCAGCTGGCTCAGTGGACCTGGACTCAAATCCCACCTCAGGCCCTGAGAGCTCTGTGACTCTGGAGAAGCCACTTAAGCTTGTCATCCTCAATTTCCTAATCTGTGTAAAAGGAATAATAATAGCATTTCCCGTCCAAAGTTGTTGTAAGAATAAAATGAGATAATGTCTGTAAAGTGCTTTGCTGATCCAACAGTGCTCTGATGATGATGTTTTCTTCCCTGAGATTTTGTCTAAGTGAACTGAAAAGAGGTGACCTTCAGGTTCCAATTCTCTACTTCCTAGACACATGACAGTAGGAAAAATTAGTTAATCAGAGGATCAAATTAATTGTAGAAAAAGGGCTCTACAAACCTACCAAGTGCTAAATAAATGTGAGCTATCTCATTTAACTTTGCAGGCCCTCATTTTCCTCATCTCATTTCCTCTAAAGGATTGTACTACTTAGACTTCCGAGGTCTATTAGGAGGAAAGTGCATTATAAGATAGGATGCTGTAGAATTATGAATTTCTAGGGGTTTTCCTCTCTTCTCAGCAAAGACATTTCATGTTCTAAAGTATGTAATCAATAATAGAATCATATTAAGCATTTTTGTTCCCATTTCTAAGACTTCCATATACTTGGCTCCCGATAAATAATTGTCTAACAAAATGGGAAAGGGCTACATCAGTCATTCACAGAGCTTTTGGGGGGAAGTTTTGATTTATAAAATGCTAGGCTCTTTTATTGAGGCATAAGGAGATGGTTGGATGGTTTCATCCTTCTCATGACAAAAATTCCTTCTACCCCATCCAATTTTTAAAAAAGAAAAAGAAAGCCCTTGAAATAGATACACATAGTTAAGCAGATAAATTCCTTTGTCCAAGCTTGTATGTCTCATTTTGCATCTTGAGTCTGTCATCTCTGGCAGGAAGTGGATAGCATTCTTCATCATCATCCCTTTGAAATCCTGATTCCTATAAGGTGGTTTGTTGGAAGGCTTATATGAGAGAACATGTAGAAAGTCCTTTGATAAAATCCTAAAATGTATATAAATGTTAAGTGTTCATTACTCTGAAATTAAATGCCCTTTGAGGCTGTTCAGGTGCTCTGAGTTCCCAGGACTAGCTACAGTGAGCCCATGTCTGCCAATCCTGGGATTTATGGAAACAAAGCAGATGTGCTGGCCTCTCAGCCTTCTTATCCTTAAGATGGAAGCTAAACATATCTACCCAAACAGTGTAGTTGTGAGACTCAAATTGGAGGAAAGCACTTTATCAGTTTGGACATCTAAATAAATATTAGCTATTAGCATTAAATTCAGAAGTTTTCCTGATAAAATAGAGTTGACCTCCCTCTGGGAACCCCTGGATTCAAGTGCTGCCTCTGAGAGACACTTACGGGTTGTATGATCTTGCATAAAATTACTTAACCTCTCAATTATCTAAGCACTTTTTGCATGTAGATATTTCAGAGCAGGTGCCAATCTGCTTCACTGGAGGGAGTTTCCTCCCCAAAAGTTCCTTAATATAGATAAAATCATGGAATCAGTCCAGAAAAATTATGGAAGCAACCAGGGAGACTGTCTTCATCCTGTGTCTGCACAAAGGTGTCATGATCACTTTTTTTACCCTGATTAATTTTTAATGTATCCCATATAGCCAGAGGACTCTTAGGTCATCTCTTAGAGCAGAAACCTCTAAGCAGTCACTAGATGTGTGCTGCTTAGATGGCCTAAGATGTTTTCTGGACTTAGAGGAGTAAACCAAGTTGCCTTGACACTAATGCCAATGTTGGGGGACTTTTTTCATTAACATTATTTTTTAAGTAAGTAATCCATTTGGGATAGAAACCAGTATATAAATTCCATCATGTCTAACCATAATACTTCAAGACTGTTAATGTTATGAGTAATACTGTGAGAGTTACTCCTTGGTGAAGTAGAAAGATGGCTGAATTTGGAGGTGGATCTGAGTGCCATTCCCTTTACTATGTGGCCTTGAGTAGCAAGTCCTCATTTTCTTAATCTGCTTTAGATCAGTGGTATTAAATTAAAATAGAAACAGATCCCTACCAGAAGCATATTGATTTAAAAAACCACAAAATAAAATTTGTCATGTCACTTATTTTTAGTCTTTAAAATTAAAAAAGCATAAATAATATTTTATGTGTGCTTTTTTTTCTTGCAAATAAAGAGAAAGCATGATGGTGTACCAATGGCTAGGAATAAGATTTTCTATAGGACTTCGATTCCACAGTGTTACTAACAGATCACATCTTTAAAAGATGACATTTCTTCTAAGGCAAGGAATTGGACAGTTTTAAGAATACTGCTCAAGTTTTTCATGATATGTGCAATCTGTGAAGTTTTCACTTATTTAATATAACAGCAAAGTTTGATCTCTAGTTTAGATGACTGTTTTCTAACTTTGACCCTGAATTTTAGATCCATTTATCCTGAGAATTATTAGGGAAGGAATGAGATTGGTTGAATTTATAAGTTATTTTTCATTACTGTTCCCTAGCAGTCTCAAGAATTAAACCTTCATTTAGGTCTCCTGTAAGATTGTTCTTTTCAAGTTAACTGACTGATCATATATCTGTCTCTCACTTCTGGTCCTGTTCATAGGGTCAGGTACGGTTGTCCAAGAAAATGATTGACCCAGAAAAGCCACAGCTGGGGATGATTGACCGCTGGTACCACCCAGACTGCTTTGTCAAATGTCGTGATGAACTGGGATTCCTGCCTCAGTACAGTGCTAGCCAGCTCAAAGGATTCAGCATCTTGCAGCCGGAGGACAAGGAGACTCTCAAGAAACAGCTCCCAGCAGTCAAGACTGAAGGGTGGGTGAGGGAAGGGCAAGCAGGGAAACAGCCCTGGCCAGGGACTCTAGAAAGGGGCCTGAGTTTGGGGCTTGGCCTGAGAATCAGCAGCAAAGCTCAACTATGAAGTCGTGCTTTGGAATGGAAACGGTACTTCTGTTCCCCTTTTGCCCATGGTGTGTAATAGGTACCTTTTAATTGTACACTATTATTTGCTCAATAGCAATGAGTTGATTTCTATGTGTTAGGCTTGAGGGAGACCCATGAGACTGCAGAGGGTGTGTCATGTATGAGAAACAGCAAAAGGGCTAGTTTGGCGGGGAACCCCCGCAGGCATAATGAGAGGAATGTTACTTAATAAATTTGGAAAGGTAGGGCAGGGCCAGGTTATAAAGAACTTTAAATGCTAAGTAGATGAGCTCATGTTTGATCCCAAGGGCAGTAGTAGCCATTGAGGTTTATTGAGCATGGCAGTGATGTGATTAGGGTTCTACTCCAGGAATACATGGGTAGTTGTATGGAGGGTGAAATTGGTGAGGAAAGAAAGTCAAGGTAGGGAGACCAAGGATAGTCCAGGTAAGAAGTGATGAGGGCATAAATTTGGGGTAGTGGTTACATAAGCAGGGAGAAGAGATGTCCTGAGAGAGAATGTCTAGACATGGATGTCAGATATGTTGGATGAGGAAGAATGAGAACTTGAAGACCTTGAGATTGCTACTTGGATAAATGGTAGGATCACAGAACCTTTACAGAAATAAGGAGGTTCAGGAGAAGGGTAGTTTTTACAAATACTAAAAACCAGAACTGCCTTTTCTGGTACAGATAGAGATAATCCAATTCAGAATTGAGCTTTCAAGAAGCTTAATCCCTAAGAGAAAATATATAGGTGCAAATAACTGAAACAAGGAAAGGTGGAATACCCACTTACAGCTAGATTATTGGAAAGAAGTCTAAACTTCTTTAAGAATGGCAATATTTTCCTTGCCAGGACAAAGAATATTTCTGGCTGTGCTGTAACATTATGCCAGGACTATATCATTATAATACGTTACTTCTGTCCAATTTCTACGTGCTAGATTCAAGAGAGGCTAGGGGGAAAGTGCCTCCCAGATTAGGAGATGAAACCTGGCCACTGGCCTCTGCTGCACCAAGAACCAACCCCCACTCTCCCTCCTCTCATTTGCATGAATGTTTTGAGAAAAGGGAGCTTCTGTCTACTACTGAGATGATGGGTTTAAATAGCAAAATGGACTTTCCCAATGTATGCGGAGTATGGCCATAAGAGGACACTTGTGACATAAAATGAGGCACAGGGAACAGCATAAAGCCCCCAGACGTCACCACTTCTTGCAAAGGAGCCCTGGTGTGTAGAAGTTTTGAGCTGTGTTTTTTTGTTTTTTAAACACATTTGTAAAATGGTATAAATACAGAATTAGTTGTGCTTTTGGATTGTGTGGCTCCTTTTATGTTCAGAGATTGTGCTGCTGGTATCACTTGGGAATTGGTGATGAAAGTCAGGATGACTTGACCCCATCCCTTGCTTTCCATCTGTGTTTTGCACATAGTATCAAATGTAGACCCAGAAAGAACCTTAAAGATCCTTCACTCCCATCCTCCCTATTTTGTGAATGAAGAACCGAAACTAAGAGAAGAAGAATAATTGTCCTCAGTCACATAGTAAGTGACAGCTAGGACACACTTAGAGCACTGCAGCATGCATTCTTTGCTTCTTCCTCAGGGCAATGCTTTCAGCCCCTGATTCTCTGGCTGTATGGACACCTCCATTTTTGGGGGCCCTCACTCTATGTCTTTCCTTTTCCCTGCATGAGGACTGGGGACCAATTCTGGCCTCTTCTCTGCCGATTCGTGTTTTACCAAACTCAGCCAGGTTCATTCCCTCCCTCTCTTCTTTCCCCTCAACCCTTGGCATGGTTGTCCATGAGGAAGCAACATTGAGGTAATGACCAAACTAGCCTTTGACAAGCTGGGACTACCTGGCGCTCAGTCCTTTTTCTGGTCAACAACTTTTTGTTGCTTTGCCACATATGACATCACTCATGTAGGGGTGTGAATTCTTGTGTCTCCGTGTTTTGTGACTTGAGCTTCCTGTTTTCTGTAGCTTTATGCAAATTCTGGCTTTCTTTGGACATCTAGGAATACTAAGAAAAAATGCATCTATATTTTGATTTAGAAGTTGATCTTGGCAAGGATCATATAGGACTTTATTCCATATGATTTGAATCCTCACAGCAGCATTATAGAAAAGTGCTAGAAGTGTTAGGGTTCCTCTTTTATGTAAGGAGACTGAGAAGTTAAGTGATCCACCTGCATCTGTTGTCAAAGGTGAGACTTGAACTCAAGACCTCTAAGCCCAATACACTTCACTAACTAAAAACTGGCCATCACCCCTCCCCCGCCAGAAGAACCCAGAGATTCTGTGCAGATAAGACGTGGAACAAGCTGTGGGTCACTGCAGGCCTGTGAGTTAATGGTCTGTGGTGGTGTGGGCAAGGTCCTCATGTCTGTGTCTCTTTCAGGAAGAGGAAAGGAGATGAGGTAGATGGAGACGATGTGGCTAAGAAGAAGGCCAAGAAGGAAAAGGACAAAGAAACAAAGCAGGAGAAGCTCTTCAAGGTTAGCGAGTTTTTTCTAATCCATGTCTCTGTCCTTTTCTGTCCTAAAGAAGTGTGAGGGGCACTTTTCCATCCAGCCATGTTCTTTTTAGGAAAGCCTTCTGAGGAGAAGGAAACTCCACTTTGCCTCCCACGTGGGCCAGACACACTTGTGCTGTGGGCATGTGTCTAGTGGAACAAAGCTCCTGCTTCACCTTTCTGTGTGGGCAGTGAATGCTTATTTAGCCTCATGGTTTTGGAGTTCAAGGCCTAAAAAGAAGTAATGTTTTATCTGATGTCAGCAGTTCCATGAAAATCTTAGTGTACATATCTTTGCAAAAAAAAAAAAAAAAA
>JAJPUD010001896.1:0-11780 GCA_023553655.1 Myrmecobius fasciatus
TTTTTTTAGGAATACTTTGGGCTAGATGGCCATAGAGACAAAAGTGATGTAAATAAACATTGTGCTTCAATATCTTTATCCAGAAAGCATGCAGGGGTTTGCTGGAGCCTGTTTGAGCCAGCTAATGAGTGATTGCTAAATCTTCATTGTGAGCATTTACATATCAGAAATCAATGGATCAAAGGCTTTATTTATTGTTTTGTTGATTACCTAGACTTAAGAAAGTGATGGAGAAAATATTAATAATACATATTTTCATATGTGTTGTGTACTTTTTTTGGAGAGACAGTTGCTAAACAGTAAATAGCACATTCCTGGTTATTAGTAAACACACTTGGATTTTTATTGTATTTTTTATTCTGGTCTCCTTTTCTATATCTTATATTTTATTATACCTTATGTATAAGGCTTCATCTTGTATTTTCTTTAAAATTACCCACATTGTTTTGGATGTACTTATGTATCTTTATAAGAAATATACAGTTGGGGCAGCTAGGTGGCGCAGTGGATAGATCATCAGTCCTGAAGTCAGGAGGACCTGAGTTCAAATGTGACCTCACACACTTAACATTCCCTAGCTGTGTGACTCTGGGCAAGTCACTTAACCTCAATTGCCTCAGCAAAAAGCAAAAGAGAGAGAGAGAGAGAGAGAGAGAGAGAGAGAGAGAGAGAGAGAGAGAGAGAGAGAGAGAGAGAGAGAGAGAGAGAGAGAGAGAAATATATAGTAATGAGACATAATATCTACATCCCTCCTGGAGGTCTTGATGCACTTCAGAAAGAAATGTAATCAACTAATCTAAGAGTGGGAAGCTGGGTCACAACCTATTTTCCCTGTGATACCCAACAATGGGACTGGTTTTCACCGAAACCACACTTACCTTTATCCCCTAGTCTTCTCCCCTCCTCCATATCCATTCTTTCCATTATGTGTAAATTCAAATCCTCCTCCCTTCTTCACTGGAAGTTGGCTCTTCAGGAAAAATCCCCCTACTCAGTCATTCCTGTCCTCTGTCTTTTAGGTCATTTCATTACTGCTATAGGGACTCTGGAGGTTATGGATGGATAGTTAGCAATTAGAGTCCTCTCCCCTCTTTTCATTTTAGGTATAACAGAATGAATCTGTACAAATTGAAAACAAAAACAAAAACATGGATGGATTACAGTATGCACAACTGATGTTACTCCATTAAATTTGTATGCACATCCCACTCTTCCTTCATACTTTTCTTTCAGTTACCACCATCCTTTTAGTCACCTAGGTTATCATCTAATCTTTCCTCCTTCCATATCTCTTATGTCTTTCCCATTACTCATACAATCACCAACCTCAGGCCCAAGTCACCTCTTCCCTGGACTATGACAATAGCCTCCTAAATGTCTTCCCTACCTTAGGTCAAGGTGATAACCCTTAACGATCATGTCACTATTCTACTTAGCAAACTCCAGTGACTCTCTAATGATTCTGGGATCAATTATCATTAACTCCTGTTTATCTGCTATGCTTTGTAGTTTTAAAATACACATCATTAATAGTATGATTTAGTGATCATGGTCAATTCATGTGATCTCTTTGAGCCTCTATTCTCTCAAAATGGGGATGATGCCAGTAATATCTCTCAAAGGATCATTCTGAACCTCAAATGGGAAAATATATTCAAGTGCTTTAAGGTTTGCCAAGTTCTGTATAAAAGTCAGCTATTATTGTTATAGAAGTATTTTTGTAATGTAAAAATCTTATCATCTGAGGAATAGTTGAATATACTCTTTTATTACTCTAATAGAATTGTTATATAATGGTTCAGTCATGTCTGATTCTTTGGGACTTCATGGATCATAGCATAACAATACTGTGCAAGGGATTTTTTTTTCTGACAAAGATAAAGGAGTGGTTTGCCATTTCCTTCTCCAGTGGATTAAGGCAAACAGGGTTAAATGACTTGCCCAGGGCCACACAACTAGTAAGTATCTGAGGCTGGATTCAAACTCAGGTACTCCTGATTCCAGGCCCAACACTATCCACTGAGATACTTAACTGCCTCCAAGGTTAAATGACTTGCCTAAGGTTACACAGGTAATAAGTGTGTGAGATTGGATTTGAACTCAGATCTTTCTCTAAACCTGGTGTTCTATTAATACACTGAGCCATCTACCTTCCTCACTAATTCATTCTAATGGAACACCATAATGCAATTAGGAATAATGTGAATGAAAAATATAGATACATATGGATATGTACATATAGATACATATGAAGTGAAATAACACAAAAAAAAGAATAATTTTGAAAGCACAAAGTAGGACTATTTTTTTTAAAATGTACACACATATCCATGAGTAAATATAGAAATAAAATAGTAGAAGACACTGGGCAAAACTGGTAAGGTCATTATGGCTATTTACAAGTTCTTTTCTAAAAGCAAAAGTAATTTAAAATTTATGGGGTTTTTTTGTTTGTTTTGTTATTGTTGTTGTTATTAAGAACAAGAATTTGTAAAGTTCAGTTCTGGAAGAGCTGCCCTTGATTTGCATGCATAACATAATCCACGCTGATTGTTGATATATTCAGGAATCTTAGCTCAAATTTTACTTTCTCTGCAAAGCCTTCCAAGAATGTCCCAACCCTCTGTGAACTTTCTTGCCTCTAAAATGTTCTGCTACTTATGGCCTATATAGCTTTTTTGGCATTTGCTGCCTTATATCATGTATTTTTTCATGTCTTATCTTTCCCTAGGCCCTGCCTTGGAATCTATTCCTAGTATAATACTTTATGCTAAATGGATACTCAGTATGGATTTGATGGTAGTGGTGGTCTCTAATATTTGAAATCTAGTATGTAACTATAAAGTAGGGGTTCTTAATTTAATATCCTCTGAACTCTTTAATATTGTGATAAAAAACTATTCTAATATAATAGATTCATTTTTTAATCCTATGCATTTTATTTTATGCATTTAAAACTATTATTCTGAGAAAGGATTCATAAGTTTTATTTGGTTTTGATAACATAAAAAATAAATATTAAAATTAATGACAGTATATAAAATAATGAGGCAGATTGTGTATGAAGCCAGTTTCATTGCTTTCTAGTCTCACATTATACTTGAATTACAATTTTTTTTAAAAATTTCAGAGAAGTACTCATGACCACAGTAGTGCATCTAGGGAGTATGGTGGAAGATGCATCAAGGATTTCTATACGATGCAAAAATGTAAGGACAGGGTTATAATCAGTTATAGCTCAATGCCTTTTCTGCAGATTTGAGAGTAGTAATCCTTTATCCATTATGTCTATTTCAGGTCTGTCCCTCTCCCCTACCTTCACTGTATCATCTAGATCTGAGCTAGCTTATACTAATTTAAAGACTCAGCAATTGTCACTTATTATTTAATCCATGCATCTCATATACTGACAAATGTGAACAAAACCTATTATTTGTATAAGCTTGAATTCAAAAATCGTATCAAAAACACTAAAAATGCTTACATTTTATTTTCTCTACATCCCCTGTTCAAACAGCCTGTCATATCCTTTAAAAGAGAATTTGAATAAATACAGCATCTGTTGGTGTCCCCATATTTTAGTCACTGTTGTGTTTTTGTTTCCATGTGAACATTGTTTTTTGTGCCTTTTGCTCCATGGTGAGGCCCAGCAACAAGTCTTTGTTCCAAAGAACAATATTTGCCCTACTTTAAAAAGGTGATTTAAGTTCTTTGTCGTAGAAGTTTTCCAAAGAAGTTGGTTCATGATTTTGGTTTTAGAATTTGAAAGTGCCTTGGGATCATGTCATTTTTCTTAGTAATCACTCACGAGATACAATGTACCATACTGGATAAAGGATCGGCCTTGCTCAAAAAGACTTTTGTTAAAGACCTACATCTAAATTAGCAATAAAGTTTTGTTGAATTGAATTGGGAAAATTACTTTGCAAAAACTAAAGGAATTGATTGTTCATTACTTTTACATATTAAGTTGATTTTTGGATGGCATTGGTCTAGATCAGAGCTTCTTACATTTTTTCTACTCATGACCCATTTTTGCTTGAGAAATTTTTAGGCAACCCTGGACATATAGATATATAAAGTAGGTATACAAATTTACTAATACTCAATTTTGTGATCCCTATATTCAATTAGAAAACTCCATATGGGGTCTCAAACCACCATTTAAGAACCTGGGCTCTAGTTATGCTATAAAATAGAATTCCAGACTTCTTGTTGAATTGGTCCCCTATATTTCAATGTTTAATGTTCCTTTCTTAGAATTTTACATATTTTGAAATCTTCCATATCTTTGCAAATATTCTTTAAACCAAAAAATGTGATCTAGTTGCAGAAACAGGTGGATATCATATAGTATTGGTTCTGGAATCAGGGAGGCCTGAGTTCAAATTCAGTCTCAGACAGATAAGTTACTTAACCTGTTTGTCTCAGCTCTCTCATCTGTACAATAGAGATAATAACAGTACTAATCTCCCACAGTTGTGAAATCAAATGAGATAATAATTGTAAAGTACTTAATATAGCTAGTTCCTGGTATATAGTAGGAGCCTAATAAATATCTTAATTTTTTTAAATTTTTTTTTGCATCATAGGAAAAAAAATGTATCAATTTTCTACATCAAATGACCACTTTATTATGTTACTCTCAGATATACCTGGGTTATCATGTTTTGGAAAGCAGAAGTTAAAAGATTAACAAAATTAGCCTGACTAATTTAGAATCTTGCTCTTTAAATAAGTTATTTTACTATCTTCTATTTTCACAGCTATTTACATTTTTACAATATTCCTTAGGAAATCTCTGTTAAAAATTATATCTTTTTCTGGTCCCCCTGACCACTCTCCCTTCTAGGCAACTTTGAAACTAAATTTATAAGTAGCCAGAATAAAGTAACAATAACAGAAAGTAAGATTGCAAAGCAGAACCTGGAAATCATGCAGGTTCAGTTTTTTCAGTCTTAAGACTCTCCATGACCCCATTTGGGATTTTCCTGGCAAAAATATTGCAGTGTTTTGCCATCTCCTTCTCCAACTCATTTTACAGATGAGGAAATTGAGGCAAACAGAATTAAATGTCTTGCTCAGGGTGGTAACAGCTAGTGTCTGAGTTCAGATTTTAACTTAAGGCTTCCTGATTCCAGGCCTAGTGCTCTGTTCATTCCTCCACCTGGCTGCTCAGAAATCTTCTACTAATATATTAATCTAAAATCACATCCTGGTGTTCCAAAAACAGGGGAAGCCATCTAGGCTTTGCTCTTCAGAACTTTTGGTTCTATGATATGATAGTCTCAGATAAACTCCAGAGATGTAGTAAGTCTAGCAGAACATCAAATAGTGCTGATAATTTTGAGATGATGTGCATTTGTCAACTTTGAAGTTTTGTTGGCAACTTTGAGGTGATCTGGACTAATGTTAATAAACTAACCCCGAAGTGGCACAGAGTTAGTCTGTTCTCCAAATATCCCAAGTAAAAATGAGACTTCAGATTCCTTCCCAGCCCTACCACCCCAACTCTCCAGAAAAAGCTAATAAACTACCTAAAGTAACGTGGATAGTAACAAAGCAAATCTAGTTTATTCTTACTTCATCTTAATGACCTTTCAATTAAGTAACATTGCCTTTTCAAACAGCCAATATAGCTTTCTTTTGTTGGTAATATATTTCTTAAAGTAGTCTGTTCAGATATATCTAAATGATTTTTAAGTGTCTTTAGTCAAATAAATTCTGTAGAGTCTGACTGTGGAGTCAGCACTAATTCTGACCTAAAATCAATGAGACAAAAGGCAATGATACAGATGAGTGGACTGAGGAGATTTGTCCAGGGCAATCAGTGTGTTGTGGTGGATTATTTTGTTTTGTTTTGTTTTCTCTCTCTTTTTTTTTCTCCTTCTCCTCTTCCCTTTCCCCTAGCTCTGAAACCTTTTGAGGCCTGCAATGATGGCAATTGGCCAGATTTTGTATCAAAACTACAGATTTCATTTTAAAATCAAGGATTGGCTTTAGCCAGTTGTTAATCTTGGGTTAAACTCTGCAAGTGATCACTTAATCTTGCTTCTTAAAAGCTGCCCTCTTATATTAGATCCCTTTCTCTACACTTTTACCTCATTTTGTGGATTGATTTTTGAACAAAAGCCTCCATCATGTCAAATGCTTGAAAGGAGCTTCGAGCCAACTAGCCTTTGAAAAATTAATGATGGACTTTGCAATACAAGGATGGTTTTATAAGAGCTTTTGAGCCTAAATTCGTGAAAAATGAATGTGGATATGCAGTAGTAAAAGCGCTCAACGTAACCATTCTTTCTAAAATATGTTCTTGGCATTTTCTCTATTATATGGCTACCTCTGATTCTACTGCTAGCAGTGCTGTTATTGTTCTTTTCTTTTTTTTAAATTGAGCTACAAAGTCATTGCAAAGATCATTTCTTTGTACTTTAACCTGCCTTGGCAGTCTTACACGACTTTTAAAGAACAAAATCGCTTTTTTGAATTGCTGAAAATATAAGCAAATTATGAAATACAGAGTATTCCAAAAATCTTATTGTAATTTCAAGCTTTGATAGTTTGAAAATAGTTTTTAATATATATTAATAAAATTAATATTAAAACAGAATATGGATATTAGTTGGAAGGTATTTATAAATGAAGCAACTAAAATGAGTTAAGAAATACTAATCCTGAAAATGGAGCATCTTGGGTTTTGATTACTTTAGGATCATAGAATGATTTGCCATCTTATAAACAAAAGAATGGAAAGCACCTAATTTTGAAACTACTTGAAGCTTTCCTTTTCCAGTTTCCCTATTTTATATGCTTGTGAGTGACACTAAAGATCAGTCTCCCAACTATCTATATTTCATATAATGATACAAATCCCTTTCTCTTATAGGATATGTCATTTCTAATTGGCCCCATTCAAAAAAATTGTGTTTTCAGTGGATTGGCATTAAGTGAGACTTAGATTTTTCATCAGAATGGGAAAAATTGATAAGTTATAATAGGAAATGATTGTGATGAATTCAGCATTTTTCTTCTTCAAAAAATGTTGTCTTTTATATTTACCCAAATAGATGTCTCCCTATATTTGTTTTCTTTTATTTGAAGTCTGTGAGTTGTATGTTTTCTCTTCCTCATCTAATTTTCCTTCTCCTTCAAATGAAAAACTCTGTCATATATAATTAAAATTTTTTCATATAGAAGGATCCTTGAGGATAACAAGGGATATACTTTACAATTAAATTACTAGAAAAAGTAGATGAACAAGTGTCTTGCTTTTCCAGGCTTTATGAAATTCTCTTTTCTCTTTCCCCTTTTAAAAATAATTCTATCTGAATTGAGTTCAGGATTCAAAATGCTTATCTTTTTTAATTGAATAAAATATTTTTTTCTTTGCCAGAATTTCATTGCAATTTATGTTAACCTCAAAAATTAATCATCTTTATACATATGGGCTAGTTTTAATTATCTCTTGTTCCATAATTGAAAGCATTTAATTCTTCAAGTACTTCATTCTGCTTATTTTCTTGTGCTTTGGAACCTTTGGTGAGTAGATCAGTGTGCTAGAAAAGAACATATGTTGAGGTAGTAAACTGTTAAGTATTATGATTTCAAGTTAGAGGATCTGATTACAAAAAAAATCTCTCTATTTTGGCATGGAATCACCTTTTTATAGCCTTGGGGTTCTTAACAGTCACTTCTTTGGGTTAAACCACAAAATCAGAGAATTGTGTCCAGAAAGCCAATATTTGAAAGCAATTGTATAAGCTGGGAGGAAGGAAAGGTAGGAAGAGAGAGAGCAGGCTCCTCAGAGCCTCAAAAAGTTTTAAAATCTTAGCATAGAAAGGAACCTTAGTCCAGCTCTCTAGCAAATGCATAAATCCCTGTATCTATAATAAATTATCTCAGGATGGGAGTATTTCCTCCATTGGTGCTAATGGCAATAGAACTATATCCTCTTTTGCATGTTTCTTGAGATCTTCTAGAGGATCACCTAACATGCTAGATATCTTTGTCTAAGTGTCTTTATGTTTTATGGGTACTCGTAAAGCACTTTGAGGATCTATTCTTTCATTTTGTTGACATGTGATCAATCTATGTCCTTCTCCAATCTCAAATTTATACAGTGATAGTTCCTGCAAATTTTCCCAAGTGAAGGTCACTGTTGGAAAACTGCTACATGAACTACATTGTTATAAAAATAAACTTCCTTGAATTTGCTTATTGAGAAATTTTAGAAACCTTGCGAAAAATATTCTACTTAGAAAGAACAAAGTATCTTTTTACTGATGAAATAAGGACTGAGATTTAGACATCCCAAGTTCTGGTCCTAGTTCTGTTAATAATTTGCTGCATAACCATGGGCACATTAATTCATCTCTTTGTGCCTCAGTTTCCTCATACCTAAATTAATAATATTGTAGCTTGCATTTCAAGGTTTGCAAAGTACTTTACAAATATTATCTCATTTCATCTTCAAAACAACCCTGAAGGGGCAGCTAGGTGGCGCAGTGGATAGAGCACCAGCCCTGAAGTCAGGAGTACCTGAGTTCAAATCTGGTCTCAGACACTTAACATTCCCTAGCTGTGTGACCATGGGCAAGTCACTTAACCCCAATTGCCTCAGCAAAAAGCAAAAAAAAAAAAAAAAAAAAATCCCTGGAAAGTAGATGTTTTATAGATGAGAAAACTGAGGCAGATAGACATTAAGTGATTTGCCCAAAGTCACATAGCTAGTTATCATCTTAGGCAGGTCTTGATCTATGAAGTCCTTTCTAGAGAACTACAATTCTAAACATTCAGAAGGTAATGAGCATTGACTTAATTTTTAAGTTCACTCCTCTCCTTGCCCACTTTAAAAAATGTAAATGGGGCAATGATTCTTCCATATATTTAACAGAAAAAATGCCATAGAAGATACTATGTCAGATAGCTACTAAACAGGCACAGTAGATAGAGTGCTGAGCCTGGAGTCAGGAAGACACAATTTAAATTTGACCTTAGACTTTTCTTAGCTTTGTGACTCTAAGAAAGTTACTAAATCTGTTTGCTTCAGTTTCCTCAATTGTAAAATGAACTGGAGAAGGAAATGGCAAATCATGCTAGTATCTTTTCCAATAAAAATTAAAAAGGGGGTCACAGATAGTTGTATATGACTGAAACAACTGGCCACCAAATATTATAGGGAAAACTTAAGTGGTTAGATGTTAGAAGGAAATATTACATGGAAAGGTAGTAAAAGTAACATATTCAGAAGTTACAGATTATGTTCTAACTTCCCATTTCATTTCCCTATTTGTCAATCCACTGGTTCTTCGTTGTTAGAAACTGGAAGGTGACTGCATTACCATATCTCTCCTGTAGTCAATGATGACAAGTGATTTCTATTAGACAGCCAAACCCCTGGTGGAGCTATTTGAGTAGTAATCATACTATGGTAATCATACTATTGGTAATTGAGTAGAAATGTTATTCTCTTTACCTTTTAATGATCACTATATTGAACCAAATCCTATGCTTAATTAAGACCCTTAAATACTTTATCAAGTCATCAGTAGGTGTACTCCTCCACTGATGTAAGTAAATCTTGCTCTTAAATCTCCTATCTTTTATCTGAAATCCGTAATGTGAAAAAGTATGCAATGGCAAATTTTAGCTAGGCATCGTGAATTATATGGGATATAAACTTGTGACTGCATAGATGAACATCAAAGTATTTTCTTGTATTTTTATTGCTGTGCTGGGAGCAAAATAAAAAGTTTGAAAATCTCTACCTTACCTAAATTGCCTATTTGGAAAGTATAGCTTTATTAAAATTCATTTTTTAAGGATCTGTCTTTATAAGTAGAAATCATGAATCAAATGGGTGTGATATCACACTAATTCTTTATCTACAAAGCATTTGTCCTTGAAGGTTTAACTATTACCATCTTTCATTTATCACTTGAGAGTTGTGAATCCTTGAAAATACTAGGAAAAGATGCACATGAAGAGACCAGCCATTAATTCTTCTGATTTTTTGGAATCAACTGTAGGTATTCTATTTGTACATATTAGTTCATTGTTCATCTACAGATGGCATCCATTAAGTCCAGCCAGATGCCTAGCAAATGTGTGCTCACACTGGGAATCATGAACAATTGTTGCAACTTCCAGAGAGGCAACTTCTAATACATACTCTACAGATACAGCTTTACCTTCATATAAAAAAATTCCCTTCCAACAAAGCATATCATAACCTCTCATAAATATAGTGCAACCTTTGTCCATATCCCTTCATAGTTCTTCATGGGAATTCACCTTGCAAGAGGTCCTCCTTGCCTCCTGTTCATTGCAGAGATACTTATGGAAAATACAAGCTGTAGCCAGGTGATAACTTCTTTGTCATTGATGTGTGATTAGATTGTCACCTCTTTTGATGATATATTTCTTAGATGACCCTTTTTACTCTTCTCCAAAATTCCTTTTTTGTAATATATCATAGCCTGCTCATTCTAGGATGAACCTCTCCTTTGCCTTTGGAGAATATTATAATTTTTACCATCTTCCCTTATGCCTACATACATAGGCATTAAAGTCACCAGGAATTGGTGTGTTAATTTAACTTGGATAACTCTCAAAAGTTCATAAAATTTCTCTACCTTTTCATTCCCAGCAACAGATATTGACATATAAGCTGCATTTCTTTCATGATTCTCTTTTTGTAGATATTTATTGTGGTCATTAGGTTATATGCATCTCCATTAGACTGTGAATTTATTGAGAGCTAGAACTTTTTTTTCCTGGTTCTTTGTATTCCTAGCACTATACATAATGCCATGCACATAATAAATGCTTACTAAACTATTAATTGACTGAACACTACAAAATTAGATGAGCAGATATCCTACAAAAAAAATGTTTCTTGCTGGTTTTGGATAAAAATAGCTTCACAAACTCCTTTAATTGTTTCCCCCAAAAGAATCTGTAATCTACTTTTATATTTGTCTGTAACTTTTTGTCTTTTGGTTTCATTTAACAAAATTATCACAAATGATAATAGTATGTCTGTTTCACTGGACACAGATTTTGGTATTGATAATGCTTATGTCTAAGACGTTTTATAAACTATTTAAAATGGTATAATTATTAGGATCCTTGGTCCCTTCTTTCCCCATTCTGCCATTATTGCTACAGAAACAGAAGGAGGGTCTATAGTGACTAGGGCCACTTTGTGTTTTTTCTGTGTTTTATGGACTACCATGACCAAAAAGTGCAAGGCTACATGGCCAGTCTACAAGTCTTTTGATTCTTGGGTAGTTGAACCACATTCAAAAATCTAGCTTTCTAGCAATGCCAAGCAGCAGGAGCAGCAGCAGTAGTAATAGTAGTAGTAGTAACAATAGAAGCAAGTAGTAGTAACAGTAGCAACAACAATAGCAGCAGAAGCAGTAGTAGTAGTAGTAGTAGCAGCAGCAGCAACAGTAGCAAGTAGTAGTAGTGGTAGCAGCAGCAGGAGCAGTAGCAGTAATAGGTATTAACAGTAGTAATAGCAGTAGTAGTAGCAGCAATAGTAGCACGTAGTATTAAAAGTAGCAGTAGAAGCAGCAGTAGCAGCATTAGGAACAGTAGTAGTAATCGTAATAATAGTAGCAAATAATAGCAGCAACAGCAACAAGTAGTAGTAGTAGCAGCAAACAGTAGTAGTAACACTACCACCAGCAGAAGCAATAATAGTAGTAGTAGTAGTAGTAGTAGTAATAGTAGTAGTAGTAGTAGTAGTAGTAGTAGTAGTAGTAGTAGTAGTA
>JAJPUD010001896.1:11790-97820 GCA_023553655.1 Myrmecobius fasciatus
TAGTAGTAGTAGTAGTAGTAGTAGTAGTAGTAGTAGTAGTAGTAGTAGTAGTAGTTTGAAAAGTAATTTGCAGAGCACTTTACAAATATGATCTCATTTTATCCTTATAACAATCCTATGAGATAGGTGCTCTTTTGAGTATCCCCATTTTTCAATCATTCCCCATTTTACAGATGAGAAAACTGAGACAGACAGAAGTTAAATAATTTGTCCAGGATCACAGCTAGTAAGTATTTGATGCTATATTTAAATTCATCTTCCTGACTCCAGCTCCACTATGCACCTTATTTGCCTGCTGGTTAGTAAAATAGGTTACATTTGTATAACATTTTATAAAAAGTCTTTAAAGTGCTTCACATAATTATCACATTGTATTTCCACAATAACCCAGTAGGTCTTATAAACCCCATTTTATAGATACAAAAAACGAGGTTCATAGAAATTGTCCAGGGCCTGAGTTTGTCCTGTTACTGTGGGACTCTTAGGTCTTCTGACTTTTGAGAACAGATCTCTTTCAGCTCCATCACATGGTTTCTTGTATACCACTATTCTCCTTTGGAAAGGACCTTAGAGATTATCTAATCTGCTTTAAAATGAGGAAACTGAAGCCTAGAAAGATTATGATTTCCCAAGTCAGTTGTAAATAAGATTTGAATCTAATATATAACTCTTTCCATTATAGGCTGCCTTTCTACAAATGTAATCAGTCATTATATCAGTTTCATATTCTCAGGTACCATATATACACATGATTTAAGGATGACATGTAAAGATGATGGATACTAAAAAAAGGGAAGAGTTAAGAAGTTGGATTCAGTCTGGTATCACTTCAGAGTTATAGCATCCAAGATCCAGAGCTTTTTAGCTCCCAGAGGCTATCTAGTCCAAGCATGCATTTTACAGAGAATCAAACTGAGACCAGAGAGATTAAATTAAAACAAGGAAAGTGTAAAGACAGGGAAAGTGGGAAAGAAACTGAGTTAGGAAGAGTTTTAAAAGGAAAACAGAGGAGTTTACATTTGATCTTGGAGGTAATAGGGAAACCACTGCAACTCCATAAGCAGTGTGCTTAGTCTGAGTCACAAGCCTTTCCATTTTTAATTTGGTCAGATCCACACCTAAGAAAAATCATGTTTTCTCTCATATGTGGAATACTCTCTTTTAACTTTTCCTCCTGACTTCTCAAGAGTTCTTCAAATTTCATTTCAAAACTTCATAAGACATCTTTCCTGGTTCCCATTATTGTTTAGTGCCTTTGAAATCTTTCACTTACATAGGATACATGGAATATATCCAGTATTTTGTAGGTTATATCACAGTGATAAGGTCAGAAAGAACTACGTTTTTTTTAAATCTCTAGCTTTTAGCATGTACATAAAGTAAGTAATTAATACACTCTTTTTGACTGTTGTATAATGAACAGAATAATAATTGTTGATATTTTGAAGAATACTGCTTAAATTCATAAAAGAAGTTTATTCTGTTAAGTACTTAAATATTGCTTAAAGTTTATATGGTTTATATGGCTGCTTAGCAAACATTATCCTTTGAAGTACAAAAGTAAACTACAGAAAAAGAATGAGTTAATCAGTTTTTAGGTATCTTTTAATTTCCTTTTTCAAAAATCTCATCAGTATACACCCCCACTTTCCTATTAAAACCTCTGTTCTAGACTGCCATTTCCCTGGGCTCTATTCATTGCAAGTTAAAGTGTTAATGGATGGTATTGGTTTAATGTGTTATACTTTTAACATAATATTTGTATTTTAATAGGGTCCTTTAATGTCTTAATTCAAGAAGAGTCACTAATGGCAGTAATTTCCTGAACCATAAAAGGTCCCTGGGTATGTGATTATGCTACTTTTTAATCCTACTTATTCCACATATGCAACTGCATCAGCTACCAAAGCATAGAGCTGTCCTTTTGCCTTTATTCAAATTATTTCTGAATTTTAATTGATTTTTATAAATTCAGCTTCTATTCTATGTCAAAAATCCAAATATAGTTAATTGATTTTATTAATGGTATATAATTAAGGCATGCTCTTAGATAAAGGAATAATAATTTTGACTTAAAATATGAACTGAAGCATAATAAATGAATTTAATGGTCATTTTTGTTGACTATGAATGTTATTAGATACTCTTCCCCCTTTAACCATGATATAGCCATGTTTTGACAATGTTCACTGAGAATGTGAGTTACTGGTAAACATATACTTATATCATTCTGTTTAATTGGTAGGAAATATAAACCTATATTCTCTAATTGATTCTGTGTTAGCAGCATAGACAAACTCAAGAAGATAGTAGCATTGAAATATTATTTTATATAACATATGTAAGATATGCTTTATAATTATTCAGCTGGATGAGACATGAGTGGCAGTGTTGGGGTTTTCAGATCTTTAATTAAGTGGCACAGGGGATGGAGTATTGCACCTAGAGTCTAGAAAACCTGAATTCAAATGTGATCTCAGACACTTAGAATATTTACTAGTAAGTCTCAGCAAATCTTTTAACCTTTCTCGGTCTCAGTTTTTTCATCTATGAAATGGGGATAATAATAATAGCAGTAATCTCATATAGCTGTGAGGATAGAATGAGGTATTTGTAAAGTGCTTTGCAAACCTTAAAGTGCTATGTAAATGCTAGCTTTTATACTTATTATTGTTATTAATATATTATTGCTAAATTGTGTATGTCAGTGCCTCCCAAACTTTTTGAGGGATATCCCTATAATTCCACAACTACTTTCCAGTTTCATATTACAATCTGTTGATAAGGAAAACAAAAGATGACAAAAAGCTATTACTATGAATTTGGGAATGCTTTTAAATGAACATGTATTTTAACAATCACAGAAACATCTATATACATTTGGAAAATAGTAATGCATATTTGCATAGTAGAAAATTTTTATTTCCTTTGCATTAGATTATCTCTGATATCTGACAAATATAAAAAACTAAAGAAATATCATAAAATCAAGAGTCATTCTCCCATGGACAAAGGATAGCAGCAAATATTCTCAAATTAAACATTATAAACTCTTATAGTAAGAAAAAGAAAAATAAAAGCAATTCTGAGGCTCACCTCATTTCCTAATAAATTGGCAAAGACCACAAAGTAAGATAGCAATTTATATTGAAGGGTTTATGAAAAGACAATTATACAAATATATTGTTAGGGGAGGAATGAATTAGACCAATCATTCTATAAAGCACTTTGAAATCATGATAAGAAAATTAGTAAATTTTAACCATTATCAGGCATATACTCCAAAAATGTCAATAGAAAAGACATTCCCATATATACCAAGATATTTATGGCAATATTATTATAGTTTTATGTTTGGAAAATGAAGAGTTGTGACTAGGAAGTCTTCAAGATCCCTTTTTGCTATAAAATTCCGTGATTTCATGGTCCTAGTTTGTAAATATTTCATTTATTTCATTTCTTTATCTAGTTAATAAACTGTTTCAGGGTAGTGACACAAGTTTCACACAGTTTTGCCTCCTCCAGGGCACCTTGCATAGAGTAAGAACTTAATAAATATTTATTGAATGAATAATCTAGTAATGTTGAAAAAGTCTGTCCCAGCAGCTCACTGTTTTTGTTGGCAATAATGGGAAAAATTAATTTTGCAAGGGAAAATAAAGAATTATTTTCATCATTCCTGAGATTTCAGTCATTCCTGAGATTTAGAAAGTAAAATGCAACAATATGATGAAAATGTTTGAATTACTGCTTTACATAGGCAAAGAAAATGGTACAAAATGAGGATAGATCAACATTTCCCAAATCATTTTGGCAATTTTAAGACTTGGAATATATTCTCAAAGCCCATAAATTAAGATCAATGGAACAATTCCCAGGTAAAAAGGGGTAAGCAAGGAAAATCTTCAGAAAAATTGAAAAAACATATTTTCCTGCCCCCAAAATTGCCACATTCAATAAACATTATTATGTATATACCATGTTTTATCAATACCCAGAACAATATAAACTATCCGCAGGGAAATCTATGGTGGTATAAAAGAAATTTATGTAACCAGACACACTGGAAGCACAAAATGGATGAAAAATTGTCAAATCTAATATGTAACTATATGAATAAGTCATCCAGAAGTATATACAAAAACCTACTTTATGAGAGGACCTGTTCTAAACAGTAAAATAAGCAAATAGAATTATATCATCAGTATGTATAATTTGGATTGGTACTTCAGATTGTAAATATCTAGAATATCAGAACTAAAAAGACATACACACACACATACACAAAAGAGCTATACACGTACTTATATGTATGTGTATATGTATATAATAAGATAGAGATACAGCAAAGCTAGACACCTGTTTTCTTTCTCTCCTATACACACACACACACATATACACACATTATATAAATATATATATATATATATATATATACACACACATATGTATATGTGTCTAAGTATGTGGATATGCATGGATAAGTGATTCTTTGTGTACAAATAGATTGAGAAAGAAGAATGAAAAGAAGGAAGGACAGAGGGGAGGGGAAGAAGAAGGAAAGGGAGAGAAAAAAGGGAAAGAAGCAAGGAGAAGAGACTGTCTCCCTTTCTTGATGTAAGACTAACTTGCCTTCTTTTTGAAGGGCATATACCTGTAAGTCAATTGTTTACAATACTGTCTCATTAGAATAAACTCCTTACAAGCTGAGGTTATTTTGTACCTTGTATTTATATCCTAACACTTAGCACAATGCCTGTCACATATCAGGTGTTTAATAAATATTTGCTGATTGTGTTAGGTGGATCCTTTATGGAGGATTTATGAGAAATATGAATGATAATCATAGAGAAGTAATTAGATTATGACCTAATTTGATGGAGGAGATATCTGTACTGAAGTTGTAAATCCATCAAAAGATGCAATTTCCTATTTAATATTATTTTATTCAACTAGGCCTGTGGTTTCACCAGTATAGGAAACACCTAATGAGAAATTTCTTGCACCAGTACATGTTGACAATTTATTAGAATTAGTCTTATAAAAATGTCTGAGAATTTAACAATTGAAGGAGTAATTTTTTTCACATTGAAATTTGTTCAGTCACATATAAAATAATTTAAAAGGCACTGGGATTATTATCATCTTTTCTTTAAAAAATGAATTTCAGGCCTCATTTCTTAAATATAGCCAAATTTGTAAGAATACAACTCCTTAATGATAAATGGAGAAAAAACCCACAAGTGATCCTTAAGTTTTGAGTTTAGGCAACTCAGAAGATGATAGTATCATGGACTTGAAAAACAGATCTCATCTCATACCTTTGAAATTGGCAAAAATGAGAGATGCTGGGAACACCCAATAGTAGAGGGGCTGAGGAAAGATACATATACACTAATGCTCTAATTTTTTTAATCCTAAGAAACAACTTCTAATTATAGAAGAAAAGTCACTAGATTATCCATAACTTTTGCTGGTGAATTGATAAGAAGAATAATAGTATCTGGCATTTATATAACAAAATTTGGAAAGTACTTTACATATATATATATATGTATATATATATTGCTTTGTTTGAGCTTCACAGTCACTCTAGAAGGTAAATATTATTATTATTCCCAATTTACAAGTAAGGAAACTGAAACTGAGAGAGGTTAAGTGATTTGCCCATTGTCAAATAGCTAGTAAGTGTCAAAAGCAGGATTTGAATTCAGGTTTTGTTGATTTCAAATCTAGTACTCCATCTACTTCACCACCTATCTGCCTGAGAAGAAGCAAGAATTAAAAAAAAAAAAAGTTTAGGAGGAGTGCGTCAATGAGAGAAGTGAAAAATCAGTAGGCTGTAATTAGAAAGAATAATTTCAGATTATCAAGATTTTGGAGGTGGAACAGTTTCAGGTGATAGTGAGAAGTAAGGTGCAACCACCCTGGGAGTGGCTCAAGTAAAGTAGAAATAAATTCTTGAGAGCTGAGGAAATTGCTAATCTGAAAGACCAGAATGTTTTGAATATTCATCACCATGAAGAAAGAGGTAGAAGTTGTGGTAGAGAAGAAGACTTAGAGCCAGGCCCTGAATTCATTGAGGAAGGAAGAAGAGAGAACTGGGAAGATCAAGAGAGGACAACAAGAAAGTGCAAGCAAGGTTCTCTAGTAGGTGGGTAAAGTATGAAAGGAACTGATTGGGATCAGAGGAAAATTTTCAAGGATAATGGGAAGCAGTAGGGTCCAGAAGGTATGGTAGAAAGGATGAGTAGAAGAAACTGGAGGGGAGAAGAGATTGAATGGGACACCTCTCCTTAAAAGGTTGGGATTTCGCAACTTAAATATCTCAATGATAATTTCAAAACAAGACAAATCTGGGGCAAATGGGAAAAATTGATTTGCAAGATATAGCAAACTGATTCAAATATTTTGTTTACAGACAAATTTTCTCCTCTTTGGCAATGGTTTTTCAGTGTTTTGGTGCATAAAGTTCTTTGATAAGGCAAAGACCTTGTAAACTATTTTATTCTCCCTTTTGTCATCACAGATAAAACCATGGGGATGGGTATTGTTGTTTGGCATATTTTATTCTTACTACATGAACTGTGTTAATTCAGACTGCAAAATAAGAGGTAAGGAATTGGGTTGGAGCTATAATCAAGGTTTTTGACCAAGAGTGATGAATAATTAAGGAGGAATAATAGAATTCTTGATATAAAGGAAAAATAATCTTTCATCTCTACCATGTACATTTTTCCTTTCCTCAATCAAGAATAGGAGGGAGAGAAGGGAAGATTAGAATCTACTGGTAGTCCTTTGACTACCATGCTGAGAATGATTAGTTTGTCTTATTATCTTTTAGATATAATCTCTCTAATTCCTGTAGGATTAAATTTCCCTAAATCATGTAGGATTTAATGCCATTCACAACCTGATTTGAGTTTATCTTCCTAGGTTTATTATGTGTCATTCCCCTTTACCACCTCTAAAATCCAGCCAAACTGATCTTTTTGCTATTTCTCACTATGCATATGTTGTCCCTCATTTCTGGAATGACTTCTTCACATATCAGAATCCCTAGTTTCCCTCAAAGCCTAAATCTAGGATCACCTCTTATCAGAGATATTTTTAAATCTCTTCCATGCTAATGCTTCTCTTTCCCATTGTCTTATAGATAATATTTCCTATATATTTTGTGTGTATAAACATAAATATGTATATGTGGGCATATGGGTATACATATATGCATGCACTGGTATGTTTATCTTTTCTATTGGAATCTAAGTTCCTAAGTTGAGGTAAGGGGTCTTACACATTTGTCTTTAAGTTTTCATGCCTAACAATGGCACTTTGACAATTTATTATTGCTTTATTAATAAATATTTGTTTTTTTCTTAAATACCATCATGGACCCCTTAAATAATCTAGTGAAGCCTATAGGTCTCTTCTCAGAATAATATTTTTAAATGTATAAATAAAATACATAGGTTGGCAAAAGAATCAATTATATTGAAATAGTTATCAAAATATTTTTTGAAGACAAGATCTTGAATTCTTGCTCTAATTTTTGCCCCTCTAATTATTTTCTCTTCCTTCTATAATCTATATTGTCACTCCTTACATGAGTAAGTCTCCCAATGCACAGCTAATGTACATGCCACTCCATATATTCTAAACCATAGTCTCCTCCTTTATTGCCTACTAAAATAAAGTATAGACTTCTTGTCCTAACATTTAAGATACTCCATAATCTCTCTCCAATCTATCTTTCCAAGCATTTTTCTTATTTCTTCTAGCTACTCTCTGTTCCAGACAGACTGTATTCTTCTCTCTATCCTGCCCACCATCTGATCTCTCTTTTCTCCATGACGTTGTTTAGTACTAGAATGACTTCTCTTTCCTTCTCCCCATTTTCCCCACTTCTACCCCCCAAAACCAGAAAGTCCTACTGTTGAAATTCTTCCATTCTTTCAAGATTCAGTTCATCCAAAAAGTCTCCCCTATTAAGAGATGTGGTAAGTTCCCCTTATTGCAGGTCTTTAAGTAGGGACTAGATGAAAATTTGTCTAGAATACTGGAGAAAGGATTCTTTTGGGTATATGAGTTGGATTGAATCAAGACTCCTTAACTTGGTATCTGTTAACTTTCTTTTTAATAGTTAGAGAGAATAATAATAACAGCTTATATTTATATAATGCTACCAAGTTTTTTCTTTTTAAAATATTTATTTATTTAAAACTAAATACAAAATAAGAAAAAACAAACTAGAAAAATAAAGACAGAAAAGGAAAACAAAACAAAACATTGTCATGTACCCAACAGAACATCAGGAAGGATTCAAAATACATAACAATAAATTTCCATTTGAAGAAAGCATATATAATAATAGAAGAGATTACATTCATAACTATCTTTTCTTTGCTTCCTTGTAGGTTATTCTTTTGTCCTCTGCTGTGTACTTTTTGCTTTATTCTTTTTTTCTCCTTTTCATTCCCTTAACCTCCCCCAAGCAGGCTATAGTTAAGTGTGGAGATACACATATACCAACATGCATAGATACATGCATATACATATATATGTATTTACCCATATGTAGACATGCATCTAAAATAATATTAATATGTCTGACATATAATGTAAATTTCTCTCTTGATTAAATCTTTAAGTCTAACTTTTTCTGAGATCAATAATTATTAGCCTTACTTTTTTTCCTAATAAATTCTATTCCTGATCCTTGTTGTAGTTCCTGTATATATCTCTTATTTGCTATCTCAGATTATTAATTTGATTTTTAATGCCTTAATTTTATTTCATTATATTTGGTTTCCTTTATAATCCTGTATATTTAAAGTATTATTCTAAGAATGAATGCACAGATTTCACCAGATTACTAAAAAGATCCCTGACACACAAAAGTTAAACCCTAGAGTAGCTGGCTGCCAAGGTCTCTTCCAATTTTGACATTTTGTGATCTTGAGATGAAACAAGAAGGTCCATATTCTTTTGAAAACTCATATAAAACTGAGAGGGAAACAATTCTGGGCTCTTCTCCCTCTGAATCTTTCAATGCATGGTCATTTAATTGAATCCCATTGTGATTTGACATTCTAGTTTTTTAAAAAATACTTATAGTGTTTTATAGGGTTTATATTGTATTTCAACTTACTTAGCTATATAACTGGTACCTTCAGCTTTGCTTATGCTCTGACAAGAGCAATTTGAATAGACTCCCTTTTTTTTGTCAGGTTGGACAATTTGTATGTATTTGATTTGTGAATGTTGTGCAGCCATTTTCAGGGTAAATAAAAAAAAAATACAGCAACAGCAAAGCAGTAATCATGCCTGGTTTTGGAATAGCTTGCAGGGAAGTCATTAAATGTAGTTATGTGTGGCATCCCTGAACTTGAGTGCTCATTTGTGTATTTTAATCTTTAAGCCATGCTTTGTTTAAACCACACTTAACTATAAATGAGACAAAATGCCCATGTCTCAGTTGTGTTTAAAAATTGATTAAATAAAGGACAAAGGAGTTCCTGTGAGGAATTACTGTATTTGGCTCAGTGAAATTCATTATGAAGAACATTTCTGAAGGAAACTTGCATAACGGGTTCAAGAGAAAAATGAAGACAAGAGAACCATCAAGTTCTTTCCAACATAAGGATCTTGGTAATTAGCCTGATTCATCAGGGTTTCCAAAGAGATTGGGATTTGAAAAGTGAGTATTCCAGCTAAAAGCTGAAGTAGGCAGTGTACTCAGTTAGATAGAATACTAATTTAGAGGCTTCTCAGAGACTCCCTATGCTTTGAATGTCATACTGAGTGTGTAAGTTTGTCAACAGTGAGAAGACCAAGAGATCTATTTCTGTGGAATTCAATACCACAAATAAAATTGTACATCATCCTCTATACTAGGGTTTCAGATTTGAGAAAAGTGGGTTGTGTGAAGGGCTTATTCTGTTGTTCTAATCCTATAACCTGAAAGAAATTGGATTTGTTTTCCTTGACTGATAGCCCTGAAAAAAGCTTTTCACTCTCTGCCTTATATTCTAGATTAGGCTGATAGGTTATATCAGAATTCCTGGGTTCAAATCCAGTCTCGATCATTTGTTGGGTGTGTAAATTTAGGCAAATCACTTAACCTCTTAAATAAACTGCCTCAGTTTATTCATCTGTAGAATATGGTCAATAATATAACTTTCCTCCCAGTGTTGTTGTGAAGATCAAATTATAAATTTGTAAAGCACTTAGCATGATGGCTGATCTAAATGTTTATTCCCTAATTACTAGATTAAGATTAGGAGAAAGTGGCAGACTTTATTTTTCTCTCTCTCCCTCAACATCTCTGTCCTTAGTCTCTTCAGGGGAAAGAGATAAAATATCAGGAAAGTTTCCTCTTCAGAGAAGAAAGGGATAAGCCTGCAAATTCTAGTGAAGCTTCTGTTTTAATAAGGTTTCTACCTTTCAAGATTTAGAAAGAAATATTTCATTATTGGATGAATTTGGCTTTCTCCCCTTCCTTTCTAGGAAGAAAAGTTGATAATTAACAACCTGAAATAATCAGTGCAATTATATGCCAATTATAATTAGAAGACAATTCCTTTACCACTGTCTTCTTAAAACTCGGTTGACACTATTGTAAACCTTCAGTTTCTGTTTGTTTTTATATAGATTTTTTTCTTATTTAAAAAAATTCTATTTCGTTATTTTAAGTAAGAGTGTGCATTTGTTATTTTAAGTAAAGAGAGATTAGTGTATACGGAGGTAGAAGTTTGAAATTTGGCCCTTGAAACCAGAAGTTAATCTGTGTTTTCAAAATTGAACCTGGAAAATTTTCACCCAGATATTTGCATGATTGAACTTAAATGAAATTACTCCTAAGTTTTCTTAGCATTGGGAATGCTTAGTTGCTTGATTTTTGAATGTCTTGCTTCAATCTTGTCTTACCACAAAATTGTCAACTGTAATACTAACTAAATAGGCATGGTTATTCAAAGTATGAATGGATTTGAATAATAATCACTATCATTTATACTTACATGAAGGGCCAGGAATAATTCTGCAGTTTATTCATTTAAAGCCATGTAGAAATATGTTAAAGATAATTAATAGGGTGGCAAACTATGATCAGTAGACCAGATAGAATGAAAGTGATACTATGAAAAGAGTTAAAATTGTGAAATAAAAAATTAATATTTTCTCTCTTCCCTCCCCCTACCATTCCAAGATGTGTGTGTGTGTGTGTGTGTGTGTGTGCGTGCGTGTGCGCGTGCGTGTGAGCTACTATATTGCCTTCCGAAATTAGAATTCAAACTCCTTGAGGGCAAGGATGGTTTTGTATTTGTGTGCAATACCTGGAACATAGTAAGCATTTTAAAAATGCTTTTTCATTTTAAAAGACAATACATAGTGTTTGTGTGTATACATATAAATGTATATAAAACAATACAATGTAAGTTGTAATAGATACAAAGCACTTGTAATTGTAATAGATACAAAGTCTCAAAAAATAAAAGATCCCTTCTAAAGGGGGACAGGAGATCAAGAAAAGCTTCATGGAGGAGGTATATTTGAATTGGCTGGTGAAGAGTATTTTAACAGGTAGAGAATGGGCTAGAAGGCATTCTGTATAATGATATAAAGAAAGGCAAGGAAGCAAGAGAACTTGATGAAATAGAATAAGTTCTAGATTCTAAATTAGGAGAATCAGTTCTTAATCCCTTCTCAGATACTAAATTACCTGTTTGACCACAGACAAGGCACTTCATTTCAATGAACCTGTTCTCTGATCTGTAAAATGAGGACAATATTATTGTATGCTCATTCTGCAAACATTGTGAAGGCAACGTTTACCATATTTTCCATCTGAAAAAAAGCAATTATTCTGTAATCAAACATGAAATCTATAGGTACTAGATCCATGACTCCTTTTTAGGGAAATGGGGGGATTTTTGTTTGCTTTGTTTTTTTATCTTGGACCTCCCTATCTCATTCACACCAACACAATCCCATTACCGATTAGTGGTGGCCCTTTCACCTGTTCTGCTTCAGTTCTAAGTTGCTTCACACACACACACACACACACACACACACACACACACACACACACACACACACCCTTGGGTAACAGTGATCTCCACTCCCACGGTTTTACCTTGCCAGAGCCAGACAGTACAAACACCCAATCTGCAGCTCCAAAATTCTGCTACTCAGAACTCCCAAACTCAAGAGATCTTTACCACGTCAGAGTCCTTAAGAGCAGAGATTCCAGGCTGGTAACACCATTCTGGACTACACCTTTGATTTCATTGACATAAGAAAGTAGCAAATAAAGAAAATCTCTCCAAATGCAGGTTGCACCTTCCCTGTAACTAATAGTCTTAGAGAGCTACCCAGAATATTGACAGATTAAGTGACACTAATGCCAGGATGCCAATGTATATCAGAAGCAGGATTTGAATCCAGGTCTTGATTTTCAAGACTAGCTTTCCATCCACAAATAGAAGAAAATTAGAGAGGGAGAAGTAACTTAATGTAGTTTTGAGAGGTAACACTTATGTACTGAAGAATGACATTGATAATGTACCTCTAGGTTTTGATAGAAGCTCAATTCACACAGGAAGAGAGGATATCAATGCAGGCCAGTATGTTATTTCCCTCTCAAAATAATGTTTTACTCATCTAATTATAAAATTTTGAAAACAAACATAAAAGTACCTGATCAATATGATAAATATGTATCTTTTAAATTTTGGCCACTCAATGGAGAGTAAAATGATGTTACTGAATCACTAACTTCCATAGTATTTAATACTTACAGATACTTTTCTTCACAACAACCCCATGTGGTTACTGTCACTGGCTAATTGCATGATCTTTGGTAAATTAACTCTCTGGAACAAGGGAGAAGACTTAGAAGGTTTCTTGGGCTCCTTTCAGCTCTCAATCTGAGATCCTGTGATATGTGAGTAGACAGGAGAAGAAAGGAAATGGAGATAGAGAAAAGCCAGAAGTGAAATCTAATTTAATAATAAATGCATTTTTAAATAACTTCAAAAAACTTTAAGAAACTGGGGGACAGTAAAGATTACTGGAACTGGTAATGAAAAATGCTCTAATTCCTGCCTCAAATTTGAAAGCAAATTTGCCTTACAGGGTATTTCTGTAATCCTTCTGTTTTCTCATTTCTAACACTAACAAAAAAGCTAATTTACTGTTCTCATTATACAAAGGAAAAAGATGTAGCTTTATGGAATGATACCTGCATTTCAGGTCTTTTAAGATATTGATGCTAAAACAAAATAAAACAAAACAAAAAATTCAGAGCTGATATTTTTCCTAACTTAAAAAATCTCTAGTTCTCTCTTAAATGAATACATTTTTACATTCTTTTAAAACAATATTATGATGAATGTTTTTAGTCATGAAGGAATAGTATGTATGTCTTAGAATCTGTTGGGGGAAAAATTCTGTTTCTAGAAACAGTCAAATTCTGATTGAGGTAACTGGCTAATTGCACTTGATATTGGAGCACTGACCTCAGTGTCTTTAGACACATTACTGATACAAGTTATTGAAGGCAAGACAGCCTATTTATAACCTATTGTGGGCACAGCTTCTAAAATGGTCTGGTTCAGAAATAACCAAGGCTTGATTTCATCATCTCATAAAATAAAGACCAAAGTATTCCTATAAAAAGGACGAACTGAAAAATAGAGCTAATGATTGTCAGTGGGAAGAGGAAAGATCCTTTGGAGGGATTCCAGTGACATAATTCCATGGTAGAATCTGAGAGCATTTCAACTTCAGTGCCATTATTATTGGATCTAGCAGCATTGGATTTCACTGCCAAACAAGAATATCTTCAGAAGATATTCAGAAGAAAGGGAAAACAGAACAGGCATATATCTTGACTGTAGTGCAATAAAATTGTATGAAATCTATTTCTTATATTTTGACACAACTTTGCTAAATGATGAGTGAGCCATTAATGAAACATCATTGCTATCATTTCAGGAGGGTGTCTTCTTCAACATTGCCAATTATTTAGTATATAAATGCTAGTATTGATAAATGCTTAACATGGCACTTAGGACTTGCACTTCCTTTCTTTTCTATCTAAAAATATTGTTTCTTTAAAAATTAATTTATATTGACTATGAATGTGATTTATTATCTTCTTTCCTATAAACAGAATCATAGAATTTTAAAGCTAGAAGATACCTTTGGAGATTATTTAGTTCATCTCCTTGTTATTACACATGAGGAAACTGGCATCCAAAAAGTGAAATGACCTTCTTAAGGTCACAACACAACAGAACCAGGGTCTTCTGGGTCCCAAATCAATGCTTCTTCCATTTCATCATTCCAATTAGTGCCTTCATTTCATGCTTGTAAAATTTAAACTATCCCAGAAAATACATTTTACTGTTAAAATAATAATAATAAACTTTTGAAAAGATAAAAGAATTCACATTTTTCATACATATAACCTGATGGTTTATCTTTTGCTTAGATTATCTACTGTTTTCTGTATAGATTAAAAAAAAAAGTCCTGCAATGCAGAGAGTTATTAATAGCCTACAGAGCACTTTCAGTAGAAATACCACTATGTCCTTCAGAGGCCTTGAACATGAATATATTTCTTATCTGCATGTCATTGGCATTAAGAGCAAATTAATTTTTTTTCAGATCTTAGAAATTATGATACTTTGGCATTACCTATTTTTCTCTTTAAGTAAACTCATACTAAGAAAATTTAATCTTTATTTTTAAATCAAATTTGTAAATAGTAGTTAGCCCATAACTACTATTTTATATGAAGATTGCTTTCTATCCTAAATTCTGAAAAATTATAATAATCCTAAAGAAGTCAGAAGGTAGAGATTTTTGAGGTGCTTGTTGTACTGTGAAATTGAAATTTTCCATAATATAAAAGATAAATAATCACTTAGTATATTAAATGCTAATAGCAGCCTTTGAGGCTGAAAATCTAAGGAGCTTTTCTCAACATTTGCTATCCATAAATGTTGGGGGAACCTCTTGTGTTTAGTGTATGGGAGAATTTGGACAAGGCTTATATGGAATGGGCAGGCATGGATGAGTTGGGATCTGCATTGCTAGAGGGAATACCCACATCAATGAGACCACAGATCTAGTTAAGAATCTTGATTATTTTGAAGTCAGAAATGATGATCTAAGTTCAAGATGCAAACAGGGCTATGTTGGTATTATTATGTTTAATTTTATAGATACTTTTTTTAAAAGTTGTACATGATAGAGATTCATGGATTCATGTACAGTTATTTTTCCCCATTCTCTGGATATTGAAATGTTCATATTAATTAAAATTTAAGTTCTTCATAAAAAAGAAAAAAATTAAAACATTTGTAAAAATTATGCTTTGACCCACTAAATAGGATCATAGACAAAATTGGACCTCAATTCCTCAGTTCTAAAATAAATCATGTAAAACATTTCTTAGATCTTTGGTCCAGACTGTTATACTTTTCCTTGATATGCAGGAGAAGGAACCATACCTCTTCCTCTAGCTAAATTATAGAGAAAAGATAAAAAGAAAGGATTTAGTCTACAGGAAAGGGGGGGGAAAGATTAAAGTCAATTCCAGTAGATAGGTTATGGGTGGCAACTTAGTACCTGAAATGGACCTGTCTGAAGCTAAACTGGGTTGAGTTCTACCTTAGACAGTGTGATGTGAGTGAGTCATTTAATATCTTTGAACTTCAGTTTTCTGATCTATAAAATAGGGATAATAGGGTCCCTTTGCTTTCCAGGGGTTCTATGTCACCATTGGCCTGAACCCTTCCTCCTTAATATCTTTACTTCCTTCATTTCCTCAACCTAGTGGTGATGCTCCCCATGAGTTACTGTAATAGTCTTTCTCTGTACAAGCCTGGGAAAAGGAAATCTTAAGGTCATTTTCACATTCTATAGTTCTACATTGCTTCTTAGAACATTTGAAGGATGTTTACCATTAGCTCTCTGGAAACTTCTCTTGTTCTCACAGATGCTTTTTTTCTTGGAAGTTTCTATTAATTAATTCTAGCTTCTGTTAAATTTTATTTCAATTTATAATATCAGAATTAACAACAGGACTCACCTGTGAATCCCAGAATAATTTTTAAGGAACTCAGAGAAATAGCTATAAGTATTCATACCCATGAGCCTAATTATATTTAGTACTCACTTGTTTTTGGAAATCTACCAAAATGAGGATGGGCTTATGTAAAACAAGAATGTTGCCTATGGGCCTTTGGAAAGGATACAGCTGATGTCATGGTGTGCTCTTATATCCTTGGAGAGAATCTCCTGCCTCTGACACCTACTGGCTGTGTCACCCTGGCCAACAACCTTCTAGTGCCATAGGCAACCCTCAGGTTCTTAAACTAAGACCCATGAACTTAAAAAAAATTTTTTTAATAACTCTACTTCACAGTAAGTGGTTTCTTTTGTAAGGTAATATATTTATAATAATATAAATTCATGTAACATAATATGATATTGTAATTTGTAATAACATTTTATTTTATATATTTTAAAACATGATTATTCCAACAAGGAGCTCATGGTTTTTATCAGATTGCAAGAGGGATCCATGACACACAAAAAAGTTAACCCTTGCTCCAAGACCAAGTTTCAGAGAAGATGCAAATCTGCATTGACTGAGGGATTTTCCTTATCTAGTTCATTTTATCTCCTCCAGCCAATATCATAGCACTTTAGATAAATTTGAATGAATTGTTGTGTCTGACTCTTCATGACCCCATTTGAGGTTTTCTTGACATAGAAATTGCCATGAGAAAACTGAGGCAATCAGGGTTAAGAGATTTGACCAGGATCATATAGCAAGTGTCTAAGGTCAGATTTGGACTCAGGAAGATGTCTTTCCAATTTCAGGTCCAGTATTCTATCCACTGTATTACCTCCCTGTACCTTTGTACTAACAGATGTTAATAAATGTCATATTCTTCTGCCTTTACATATTTGAGGACAGACACTCTCACAGCCAATTTTAGGGGATTCAAATCAGTTTCGTTGTCTCTTCTTGTACCTGAGTTTCATATTCTGTGACTCCATGACAATGTGCCCTCAAGGTCTAAAGAAATACATGCCGGGGCTAAAAGATCATGTAGGATTATTAGAAAGACATTTGTAATATTATGCTACATAACCAACATTTTGCATCTATTCTATGCCAGGCATTGTGCTAAACACAATCTCTGCCATCAAAAAGTTTACAGAATGGTAATAATATTTACATAATACTTTAAGTAAACATTTATACTTTAAATTATAAATTTAAATATAAATTAACATTTACGTAGTACTTTAAAAGCTTCCACTATACTTTCCTAGCAACAATGTGGTAAAGTAGCTGGAATAATTATTATAAATCCAATTTTTGATGAAAAAACTGAGGTTCCTACAAGTTAAATCACTTGTCAATAGTCATATTTTTAATTAAGTATCAGAGATAGGCATTTCAACCCAGGTATCCCAACTTGAAGTCCAAAGTGCTTTTGCTGTCCTCCCAAAAAGACTTCTGGAGTTTGGGAAAGAAAACTTATCCATGTGAAACAATTAGTGAATAATTACATGTTAAACTCTAAATATAATTAGGAGTTCAGAGAAGGGAGGGAACATTGTAAATTGGAGTGGTTGGAGAACATTTCATGAAAGAACGTAAGATTTTAAAGTAGGATTTAAATAAGAAAAGAGAGGGAGAAGAGAAGATTGGATGTAGTTAATGTCAGACTAGTCTGAGCAAAATCATGGAGAGTCTTAAGGTAACAAGGGGAAATCAAAGAAATGGTTTCACTAGGTTCACTAGGTTCCACTGCCTTTTATCAAATGAACATTATCTTCTTCATTATAGGGTCAGCAAAAAGTGGTTTGAGCCCCATCTCAGATACGCACAATGATGCTGAGCAAATTAGTGAACCTTATTTCCTTATCTGTAATATAGGTCTTACCTCGTTTGGTTGTTATGAAGGTCAAATAAGATAATATATGCAAAGTACTTTACAAATCTTAAATCCTATATAAATGATGCCTGCTATTAGGTTATTCACTTAAAGACAGTCTTTAGTGGTATTTGGTCATTTTTCAGACACATAAGGGGTTTTCTTGGCAAAGATATTGGAGTGGTTTGCCACTTCCTTTTCTAGTTTGTTTTACAGATAAAGAAACTAAGGTAAACAGGGTGAAGTGACTTGCCCAGGGTCACTAGTAAATGTCTGATACTACAGTTAAACTCAGGTCCTCTTGACTCCAGGGATGGCACTCTATACCTTGTGTCACCTAGCTGCCCCAAAGACAATCTACATGATGTCAAGATGATTAGTATTTTCAGGATAGTTATTAAAATCAGAGAAGGGTAGACCAAACATTATCCACACAATTGCCTTAATTGTTGGGTCAGTTTTCTCAAAATGGTCTATCCAATAGCCTACTAATGTAAAATTCTCATTATCTGAGGGTTGATAGATGCAATTGTTTGTCAGATGATGTTGCTAGCTTATAAACATTTTAATCATTCTATTTTAATAAACATGGTTTCCATAGTACCTGCTACCTGTGATATATTTATTTATTGTTTCAGGAGAAGCACCTAAATATTTCTTTTAAAGAGATATTTAGCCTTAGATTTTTATAGTAAGTCTATACAAGTTATTTTTCACATTGATCTCTCTGGGATAGTAGGATCAAAATAACACAATTTTTAACTTCTGAAGCCCTTTTAATTTAAAGAACTCAGAATATTTTGTGTATATAGAATTAGGATGGATAAATGGATATGGATATGGTTGTTAAAGAGTAGTCACATTAATTATGGGAGTAGAAAATCAGAGAAGGAAAATAACTTGTCCAGTAAGTAATTAAAGGCACTTGTCAACAACATTTCCACCACTGCTACTACGCAATCATCAGAAGTGAATTTATGCTGATCTCGCTGCAGGGTATCTTGGAAATAATACTTTTTTTCTTTGTAAATGACTGCATACTTGAAGAGTTGAAGATATTTTTCTGAGAGTTCAAGTAGTTTAACTTTACACCTTGAAAAAACGAAGAAAATGTTTTTCTGATAAAAATTGATGAATATGTAGCATATATTCTATGTGAAACATTTATATACATTCAGTGTGGGTGCACATGTGTATTTATATGCATATGTATGTAGAAATCTTCAGAGATTCTTAAACAGAAACATGACACTCATGTGCTCATTTTATTTTAAATAAGTTAGCTGTACAGCTCAAAAAGATTCTTCACCTCTGTAAGAAAAAAAAAAAGGAATTGCACATGAATTTTGCTTTATTTGCTTAGTACTTTAATGAGAATTGTGTTGCTGAGCCAGGAAGGTAAAGCATTAAGAATGTAGGCAAGTGTATTTGATTATTTGATGTTCCTACTGCACAAAAGAATAGAATTTGCAGGGTGTTGTTCAGTGAAGCATTTTCAAGTTACCCACAGTGGTGTCTATTGTCCTGTTTCTGAATTGAATGATGTCATGTTTCATTTAGGTCTCTTAGTGATGTTGGAGGCTGTGGTCTGCACTCTGGGGGTGGAGGGGGTGCTGGGGGGGGTGAGAATCAGTGAGAAAGTTGCAAATCAGGTTTCTGCTAAGCCTTTGTGTTTTAGGTTTTGATAGATAAAAGCTGACTCATGCAATATTTCCAGTGAAGGAGCTGCACGGACTAGTAAAGGCTTCTCATTTTACCTGAGCTGTGCGAGCCCTCAGTGAGGTAATCTGTATCAGCTGAAGGCAGGGGATGTGTTTGACTTCAATGGGATTCAGGTAAGTAGGGAACTGGTGCAGAGCCCACTGGAGATATTGAGAGGGACTGGTGTTTTCCCGCGGCAGGGAGCGAGCTGGGACTGGGAGACATTCCACAGTGGTGAGAGACTGTAGCGGAGGGGTTTCTTCTTCTGTACATTGCGGGGGGGTGGGGGTGGAGATGAATGGGGTGGGATAAAGATGAGTTTCCCCCGAGGGAACAGAGAAGGATTCAGCTTTAAAAGCCGCTTTGTAGAAAGAGCTATACTCCAAAAGGAATTAGTCTCTAGGAGGTGGATTCTCTTTGCTTCTGGGATGAAGTCTCCTGTTTGACTTTTCTTGTTACCCAGAGTTCAACTGAAGTATCTAGACTTAGCTATGGTTGCTTCAGCGGTGAATCGGCTCTGTTGAGGAAGTCTCATTAAACCGAAGCTAAATGTCTCTGTTGGCTTTCTTTGTGAACTGCCAGCAGGACCGTAGTTTTTTAAATGGGGTTTAGAATTTTAGCCTTGGTTTGGGATTAGCAGCAAGGTCCAAGCTAGAGATTTAGCCTTTGCCAAATGCGTCCTTTAAAATCAGGTTGATCAGGCAGTAACGCAAAAAGGGAATTTTGACTAGTTAGGGACACTTGTTATGATGCGCCCAAGTCCGAAATCGGGGGGGGGGGGGGGGGAAGAGGGGGCAGGAGTGTCTGGGAAAAACTAGAATTAGGACTCGGTCCACAGGTTTGATTTACTATCATTTACTTCATTACTTGTGTTCTTTCAGTCTAAATGTCATTAAATTCAAATATTCACATTTTTGTATCCAGACATTTAAAAACATATATTCTGATAGTTTAAAAAAATAAATTATTTTTAAAAATAAATATATTATAATTTAATTTTTTCCCAGAAAAGTAGAAGTGTGGTTTTAACTTTGTTCTTTTGGAAATTGCTTGGCAAAAAAACTTGGTTAGTCCAGATAAAATTCTACCCACCTTATACACACTGTTGTGTAGATTTCAGCCTAAAAAATCAACGTGAGTTTTCACTTCATTATAAAGGTGTGCTGATTGCTCAGGGTCAAATGATATGAGAGAGAGAGAGAGAGAGAGAGAGAGAGAAACAGAATAAGATGGAGTATTTAGTTGAGCATTTACTGTGTGCCAGGCACTAAGCCAAGTGCTAGACAGTTTGATTTCTTATTATTTAATCCAAAATTAAAATTCATCTTTATGTCTTTGATAAAGATGATTCGATTTTTTTATCTTCAAGAATGAACAATAATTGAAAGTTAAATCAATTCAGGCATCGTTTCTTAAGTGCTTACTATATACAATGCACTAAGCTATATTATATTCTATTGGTTATGGAAGGAGATGCAAAATTTGGGCATTAAGTGTAAACATCATGCAAGTAGACACTTTTTCATTCTTTATATTTGTATCTTGAGCCTAGCACAGTACCTGGAACATAATAGGCATTTAATAATTGCTTGTTAATTGATAAATAAATTCAACATAATTTGAGGAAAGAGCAGAGATATAACTAGTGTTTTTATTTTATAGAGGGCAAATAGTACAGAGTGTGCCTTCAAATAATCTTTTAAGATTAATTGGGGAAAGAAGTGTGGAGAGAAACCTCTTGAAGGTTGCAACAAAGGGGAGGAGTGCTGAGTTACCTAGAGTAGGAGAGAATACCAGCTTTCAGGTTTCCATTATAGCCACTTTTTCTTACAAACTCTGTTGTTTATTAACTGTTAAGGAAATGCAATGGCTTTCAGCACCCTCTAAATTGGAGTTCTCTCACTCTGGTACCTTTCTCTTTGCTTTAGTTAAAACTCAGGAAATTGGGAAGTATTAACAAGTAGGCAGAAGCTCCCCCATTGGATGCAGCATCAGATGAGACTTGGTGATGGAGATGGAGGTAATGGTAAAGGACATGCCAAACATAATGGAGTTGCTATTTATGCAATAATTCAGATCATTGGTGAAAGATACAAATATGCAATTATGCATTTTTCTGTTTGTTGCTAAATTGTCCACATGAAGTTAAAAATTGGAAGAAATCGTTGTCTAATGCAATCTGCTCATTGTTTAGATGATACAGTTGAGTTCCAGATCATTCTAAATTCCATAAAATGAGTTCTTTTCATAAAATGACATCTCTGCAAGCTCTAGATCTGATTCAATGAAATTATGATGAGTTAGTTCTTAATGAACTCTGATTGCTTTTGGATTCCCTTCTCATAGCATAGTATGGTGCGTTTTTTTGTGGGTTTTTTTTTAAACTTTCATCTAACCAATATGACTTAAACAGTCTATTATCTATCCGCAGATACAGTTTTTGGTTCCTCCTTTGACATAATTACTTTAGAGTGGAATAGTCAGCACTTCTGACCACTTTATTAGAAAAGGAATATCTATCTTCCTTGTTAGAATTTCTTTTAAAGTGTTTCTTTTTTTTTATTCATTGGCATTTATTTTCCATTTCTTATCAGAGCTGGGTACTTCATGCAAGCCCCAGGAATGTGGGCTCATCTCTTTATACAAAGAAGAATCAATCTTGTGAAAGGAAATACAAATAAATTGCAATGTTAGACATAAAAGAAATCTTAGAGATGATGTCTTAAAATGTAATACATGTAAGAATAAGCATAACTTCGTGGAAATTAATATTTTTTATTCCTACAGAAGACCTCACAGAAGACATTCATCACCTTAAAACAGCATTTTGACTTAAAATTCAGTCAAATAAATGTGCTAGGAATTCTTGCCTCCTCTGGTTTCTGTGACAGTGTTCTTTTCCTCATTGTTTTCTGTTCTTTCCACATTATTCTCTGTTCTCTCTTCATTCTTCTCTGACAACTTTTCTGGTTTCTTTGGCTACTTTCTCTTGTTTCTCCTTCTCCCAAATTGGGCATCTCCCAAGTTTCTAGTCCTAATCCTCATAGCTTCCTACTTCTTACACTGCCTTGGTGATCTCATCTACCAGACTCCCTTTATGACCTTATCTGCTCCCATGTCCTCAAATATCACTTCTATATGGATGCCTACTGGATCTCTATCTCTAGTTCATATATCTTCCCAGAACTCCAATATATCATTTTCAATAGCAAGCAAGGAAAACATCAGAACTTAGATGACCTGTTAGGCCTTAATGTGACTGAAACTCATTATCTTTATTCTGAAACCTTTTCCCCATTCCCTGCCTTATTTCTCTATTTCAATCACCCATCCCCAAAACATTAGATTCTTCTTTAATTTTTTTCCTTTCCCTCACCACCTATATACAACCAATGGCCACATTCTAGCATCTTGACCTGTACTATCATAGCTCTTGAATTTGTTCTCTCCTCCTTTCTTCTTT
The DNA here is from genome assembly GCA_023553655.1 of Myrmecobius fasciatus. Classification (NCBI taxonomy): domain Eukaryota; kingdom Metazoa; phylum Chordata; class Mammalia; order Dasyuromorphia; family Myrmecobiidae; genus Myrmecobius; species Myrmecobius fasciatus. The sequence goes on from JAJPUD010001896.1 coordinate 34,918, forward strand.
TCATCCCCCCCCCCAGTATCTAACGCAGTGTTTAGTATATGTCTGTTGAATCTAGTTGAATCATGAGAAAGATCTTCAAAATTTAAAAATCTTTAGACTTGTACTTAACCTTAGAGTTCTAGCTCAGTTTCCTCACTTTTTCTTTTAGGGCCTTAGTTACTTTAAATTTAAAGCAACTTCTCCCAGAATTCAACATCCAATTTGTACTAGCTCAAGGGGAGAATTGATCCCACATTTTCCAATTCCTAGTCCAATGTGGTTTTAAAATAAATTTTATTATTATAATAAATTATTACTTTGCATCCCTAAAATTTCAGCCATATACATCCCCTTTACAGATTGTGATTCCTTATAAAAAATAACTTTTATAGAAAAATAAGAGAAGAAAATCAGTAAACCTGGTAAATTCACACCTCCCTCCAAAATCTGACTACATATGCAATGTGACACACTTGTGAACCTCCCATCTTTACAAAGGAGTAGAGTTGGAGAAAGGGAATCTCATCATATTTGGGGGGGATCAAGCTTGTGGGTTTTTTTGTAATTTTGCTTCATTCATTATAAAAATTTTCTGGTGGTGGTTCTTTCCATTCACATTGTTATTGTTATTTTATAATATTTGCTTTCAGTTTTGCCACTTTAGCTTGCTTCCTTATCATAGGAACCAAAAAAGAAGAAACATAGCCCTTTTTATATTCTTTTCCCTACCACAAATACAATATCAGGCTCACAGGATCCTTGTGAAGTTTTCCCAGTTTGTTTTGTGATGTGTCAGGAAGTTCCCAATGTATAGTGGTTGAGAGAGGCCATGGAAAAAACCTAGAAGCCACCTATGCTCTCAGCTTTATTGTTGGGGAAGAGTGAATCACTAATAGGATAATGTAGCCATCTACTTTCCCTCAAAACAAACTTCTTTCACTCTTTTTCTTCCTCTGTAATTATCTGACTGAGAATATGACTTAAGAATGACTGTGGAATCAGTGGAATCACTAGCCCCTAATAGCACAAACATATACCTGTGGAAGTTCATCATAATATATTAACAACTAAATAAAAACAACTTTGAAATCCACCAAGTCCTCAGATCATTGCTGGTATTTGAGCTGAGCAAAGCATTTAGCAATTTCTCTATTTTTAACATAATAATCTAATTTTATAATGTAGCAGAAAGTATTTATATAAGAATGTTAATAGGAAGCAAATAGCTTTAAAATAGATAAATGAAAATCTCAACTGGATTTGAGAAAGGTGAGAATAAGACAAACATTTTTCATGGAAGCACATTTCTGTATGCCTGAAAACATGTAATTATCATCTTCTATGGGTTAAATCAACATTTTTTAAAAATGTTATCTTTCATTAGTATATATATATATATATATGTCTATTTTATAGCCAATTGTTCTTGTCATTTTTAGGGCTTGATTTAAGCAATTTCCCATGGGACACAAGTAATTTGAGTAGTATTTGGCTTGGTTCATAATACTTTGAAAAGTCATTAGGATATTAAGGATCCCAAGTATCCAAAAGAATTCAGTTTTAAAATGTGACCTCATGCCTTAAGATGAGACAATGCCATGGTTTTAGTGTCCCTGATATTTTGAGACTTGGGAAAGTATCTTCAGAAGAATTCACTTGATTATTTTTCAGTTGAGGATAGGATTTAGTGCTCTATTATCCTGGATTTCATAACTCAATTTTTTTTACTCTTAGAAGTATTTTGTTGACTTTTAGGAAAGCACTGTGAACCTGGAGTCAGTAAGACCCGAGTTCGGACTTGCCCTTAGCTCTTTCATAGTTTTGTACATTTGGCAAGATGCTGAACCTTTTTTTGTCTGTTTCTTCAACTGTGTTGTAGTGATCATGATAGCACCTACTTCCCAGAGTTATTGTGAGGATCAAATGGGGTAATATTGTAAGGTGCTTAACACAGTGCCTGACACATAGTAGGTGCTTAATAAATGCTTACTTATCCAATCTCCTTCGAAAGTCCCCTGTTTTCCCCCTCCTCTTTGTCTCCACTTAGCCCTTGCTAGCTTTTTGGCTGGAAATGTTGGAGGGCAAGTAAGGAGGTAAAAATATTTGGGGTCAAATTCCTTTATCTGCTATATTTGTTACCTTTCTGCTAGACTAGTGAGAAATAATTGTAATCTGTAAAATGAAGGGATTAGAATTCATGAGCTTTGAGGACTCTTCACTGTTAAATTGATGATAACCTAGTTTAACTAGGAGATCTGTACCAGTCCTTTTCGCCTTTGTTCTTTGTCCTTGGTTATTGAAAAAGGCCATGACATTAAGTGATACAAGTGAATTGAATTGAAATGTAAGTGGGCTGTGCAAGTCACTTGCCTCACTTTCCCCTCCACAACCAGATGGTCTTTTTAGTTTTTATTAAATTTATAAAAGGACTATCTTGTACAGACCTAGCTAGATCAAATCATAAATCCTAGCCCATGACAAATTGGTTCTAAACTATAGCCATCTCACTGGAAGCTATCATAGTAAGAGAACCAAGCTCTAAGCAAGGCTCCTTGATGGTACTTGGAGATCCACTTTCCTTCCTATAATAGAACCCACTAGAGTAGAGTCAGCAAGTAATAATGGAGAAGACAGATTGGATGACAATCTCATTTCATTTTTTTTCTCCATTTGAACTACCCATGACTCTCATTTTAAAAAAATGGCCTAGACTTTTAACAAAATGTGTTTTCCTACAAGTGCATTTTGCACTGCTGTGTTTTTGGATTTATGCCATAATCATGCCGTAGCAGGCTTTTAAGAGCAAGTGCATTTAACTATGATAACTAATCCATGTTTTATAGACCATAAAATTGTTATAAAGCAAGCAGAAAGAAGATTACAAAAGCTTAAAAAAAGTGTTGCAGACATACCATGTGGCTGTAGTTATTGGTAAAATACTGCATCATCTTCTAAGTATTTATTATTCCTTCCTCTGGAATCAAATATCACTTGTTTTCTTCATTTTATGTTGATAAATTGAGCAGTGCTTATATTGTGAACATTACTGGTCATTACTATTTTCACAATGAGATGAGCCATCATTCTGGTTCAAAAAAGAAAGAAAGAAAGAAAGAAATTGTGGAATCTACAGGGACCTAATAAAGTAAAAAATGTTTGAGCTCTCAGTATGTAAAGAACTAAAAAGGAGGTCTCCATAACATAGTTGAAATCACCTCTTTGCTGTTGGTAGAATTATGTTCTGGTTTTACTTGGGTTGAATACCTTTCATTCACCTAATCTTCAAATTGCCAGTCAAACTCATGAGTTTTTAATGAGGATGTAAATAATTTTCTTGCTTTACCAAACCCATGAATGTAAATCAGAGTAAGAAGTAGATTACAATTCATTTTTACATAAATCATGATTTTTCTTACAAGATTTTTCATCTTCTATAAACTGGACCATCTTTATTAAGACTGTTAAATAGGGGCAAGTAGATAGCACAGTGAATAGAGCATAGGATCTGAATTCAAATTCTCCTCAGACACTTAACACTTCCTAGCTGTGTGACCTCAGGCAAATTGCTTAATCCTAACTGCCTCACCAAGAAAGAAAGAAGGAAGGAAGGAAGAAAAGAAAACTGTTAAATAAAAGGAAAAAATGCTGAGATACCAAAGACAATGCTTTGTGTGTAATGGGAAATTGATGCTATTTTACCATAGCAGTCTTTAGCAGATAGTTTAAACTCCAGAGGATTATAGGATACATGGAAAGGACCGTAGAAATAATGGAGGGAAGAAAGAGAGAGGACTCAATTTCTAGACTATTTGGGCTTATAAATATATTTAAATTTATATTTATTTGGAAGGATATTTAAATATTTTTTCTAAATGTTATTGGTCTTGTTGCTTTAAAAAAAAGATTTTTCCCAATTTCAGATAAATTCCCATTTAGTTATTCATTTCAACTATTCACATTAGGCATGTGAATTTAGTCATTTAATTAAGTTTTTTTAATAGCCATGAGTAAAGACTAGAATGTTTTGGTTAAATAAATATTCTAGTTACCCAATCATGAATATATTTATCATACAAAGAATATTCACTTTTCTAAGAATTTAGACTGCAACACAAAACACAAGAATAAATTTTATTCAGTGCTATTTTCTTCTTTGACAAGTAATTTCTTCAGAATTTTGTAGGTTAATTGCAATCAATGTCACTTCACACATTCCTTCAAAAGCATTAGTGCCTACTCTATATAGCATGTCATGCTAAAGGAAATATAAAATTTAGATGTCATAGGCCCTGTTCACGTATGCAGTTCAGCAAGAGAATAAAATACAAATGAATAACTATCAGGTACATTATATGATAATTGTATTAGAAAGTTGCCAAAATGAATGTCTCATGAAGTATGAAAAACAAGGTAATTACTGAATGGAAGATATTGAAGAAAATTTCATGAAAGTGGAGAGCAGGGGACTTTTTCATATCTTTGTATATCTCTTCTCAAGCATACTACCTTTCATATGATGGGAAATTTTTATAAGTGAAAGAATGAATGAATCATTATACTTCTGATAGATTGTTTGCTTTTATTCTGAAAAGTATAGAACCGCCTATTGTTCAGTGATGAAGAAAACCATATACACCCAGAGAGAGGCCTGTGGGAACTGAGTGTGGACCACAACATAGCATTTACACACTTTCTGTTGATGTTTGCTTGCATTTTTTTTCTTCTTAGGTTTTTTTCTTTTTCTTTCTCTTTCTAGATCCCATTTTTCTTGTGCTGCAAGATAACTGTATAGATATTTATGCATATATTGGATTTTAACATATTTAACATGTATTAGATACCTGCCTAGGGGAAAGGGTGGGGGGAAGGTGGGAAAAATTTGGAACAGAAAGTTTTGCAAAGGCCAATGTTGAAAAACTACTCATGTTCTGTAATAAAAAGCTTTAATTAAAAAAAAGTATAGAACCGTTTAGTTCTCAGAGAATCATAGATTTAGAGATGTCTTTAAAAAAAAAGATAAAAAAATCAGAGATTTCTTTAACTACTATAAAACTAAGCATGGTTGGAAAAAAAGAGATTCTAGATGGTATGCCCAATAAAAGAAAGATAATTGCCTATATAACTCTTTAGTATACAATTCCATAACCACTTTTATAGCACCTACTAATGCTAGATACAGAAGATAAAATGATTATAAATGACATAATACCTGCCCTCAAGGATCTTATACTCAATAAGAAGGTTGAAAAGGGACATGGCATATAGATAAAATATGTGCAAAGTAATTTCTGGCAGGAAAAACACTAATAATTGGGATTATCAGGAAAAAGCCTTTTGAAGGAGGTAGTATTTGAGATGCCATCTCCTTGATGGGAAATGGGGATCCCAAGATGTCAAGAGAACATTCCAAGAATGGGAATCTACAAGAGCTCATCCCCGGGAGATGGAATGGCACATACCAGGAATGTTGAGTCTGAATCCTAGATGATTAATAAGAAGCCAAAATAGGTGGTGAGTCCAAAATTGGGAAGTTTATAGTGACAGTAGAAGCCTTAAGACTTCCAGCTCAGATAAAATTAGTACTTCTTTCTGTTAATACAGTTTGCATTTGGTTTCTCCCTTTAACACAAGGAATTAAGTATAATTAGTTTTCAAAGGCATCTCCTAAGACTCTGGTTAGCACAAACTTTATTCTGCCCTGTTCCTTAACAATTTCATTATTTGTTTTTTTATTTGTTTACATTTAGATGAGTACCAGTTGCCTTTTCAGGCTTCTCCAGCTGTGACAGAGGTTACTATTTCCAAGGCAGATTTTCATCAAGAGAAAAGGCATTTCTCCTACCGTGGACCAAAGACCATGGAACTGTCAGACAGTGACCGGCCAGTGAGTTTTAGCTCCACATCCTCCTCTGCCTCTTCCAGGGACAGCCACTGCTCCTTTGGCAGCAGGTTGACCTTAGCTTCCAATGGTCATTTGAGTTTATGTAATAACCAAGATAAGGAAACAGGGGCCATAAAGCTCGAGCTGATGCCAACGAGGAGATTCTCCAGCAGTGAAGTTCGGAGGAATCCCCCAGAAGAGAAACAGAACATGGAAGAAAGTACTGAAAAGTGGCAGGGAGTGCTGAGGACAACCGAAGCAAAAGGAGCAACTAATAATGGCACCCTTTCCCTAGTTGCAGAATCTACTACAAGTCCTAAACTTCTCTATGTAGACAGAGTAGTCCAAGAAATTCTGGAGACTGAGAGGACCTATGTACAAGATTTAAAAAGCATTGTGAAGGTAAGTGAATTTTTTAAAGATGAAATAGATGTAAACAAAGACTAATGCTAATTATATCATAGAAATGACTTGGATTCCTCCCTTTCCCAAAAGATAATAATCCCTGTTGTCTATTCATTTGGTTTATATGAATGTTAATATTAGCCCTGTCTTACTTATAAGGCATCCAAGGACCACACCAAACATCTTTAGTATAACCCTAATATTGCTACTTTTTGATTATCTGTTAGAATTATAGCCAATGATGCTTCTAAGTAATATGTCTGCTTAAAAAAATATTTTGCAATCATAAATCTTTCCATCAAAGGATCTCAAAATGCCAAACAGCACAGAGAGACAAAAAGGTCAAAGTTGTACTTTGCCAACATTCAGAAAAAGTAGACCTGAAGTCACTTGACTACTTGGTTGTTATAATCTTTTACTGTCTGGGTTATGCCTTCTTCAGTTCTTTTTTGACCCAGAACTCATTGAGGGCAAGGGGAAACAACTTGACCACTTTGGGGTATTCTCTTGCTGTTCGCCTTTAAAGCTAAAAGAATAGATTTATGTGAATAATTGAATTGTTACTAAACTTAGGTAAAAGAATAGATTTATATAAATAATTGAATTATGGCTAAATTTAGGTAAGAGAATAGATTTATGTGAATAATTGAATTATAACTAAACTTAGGTAAACTTAAGTGCTTATTAAATCCTTAATCCAGAAAGTGGGTCACTTTTTTTAGTTTGACAACAAATTGAATTTTTAAAAAATATATTTAGTATTTTTTCCTCCAATTACATTTAAAAGCAATCATTAAAATTCATTTTTGTAGCTCTTTTTTATTTTATTTTATTTCTAATTTATGGAATAAAATAAACATTCTATAACATTGTACAATAAAAAGATGACTACATAAAACTGCAAATCTACTGTGTACAACAACTTGCTATTCCTTTCAAATATACAATAAAATTATCATGTAAATTTTTTTCTTTTTTTTTCTTATCCCTCCATTCCACCTTAGAAATGGCAACCAACCATTAAACACAAATGTGTGTATGTATATATAACAATTATCTTATAAATACTTCTGTTTATCAGTTCTTCCTCTGGATGCAGATAGCATCTTTTTTATATGTCCTTGTTAGTTAATTTGGGTAACAAATTGAATTTTAGATGACAATGATAGGTTGATGCTGAAGCTGTGCTAATTGATCATCCAACTACCTACTTCTTTGACTTCCTTTCAGTCCCAACTAAAATCCCACCTTCTACAGGAAGCCTTACCCAACCCCCTCTTAATTCTAGCACATTCCTTCTATTAATTATTTCCTATTTATCCTGGATATAGCTTGCTTTGTGTTTGTTTGCAGTTGTCTTTCACCATTACATTGTAAACTCCTTAAGGGCACAGAACCCTCTTTTGATTTTTTTTGTTGAGCTTAATACAATGTCCAACACATATTAGGTGTTTAATAAATGCTTATCGATTTATTGATATGATAAAACATGACCAAGAGATCTTATCTTTTATCCTATACAACCATATTATCTTTGCTGATAGATAGCATTTGCCTGAGTTCTACTGCATTTTAGACTTTTAGTCAAGTATGATTCAGAGTGGATTAATTATTTGCTAATGAATGCACTATCCACTAGAAAACTTTATGCACTTAGTTTTAGATAAATTCTGAAGGATGATTGTCTGCTAGTTGAATTCCAAAAGTGATTGAACCAGACTTTGCATGCTAAAAATAAATTATGACATAAATCTTCCAATAGAAATAGAAAAACCAATTGATGTTCAGCAGAAACAATATGTTGTACCAAAAGTGGAGTAAATGAAGCCAATCTTCTTGAAATTTCAGCAATGATGTCATTTGTGTTTGAATAAAAATGCCTATGGAATTGCCAACAATTTTACAACCTCTTATGAAAAAAGCCACTTATGGCTCTCAAGACATTCTTTACTTCTAAGTGGTTTTTTAAAAAAAACTCTCTACCTAATAACTTCTTCATATTGGGAGATAAAATGAGCAAATTGGAAAATTATTACATGTATTATTGATTTTGTTAAAAATAAGATGATAAACTTTAGATGGAAAGAAGCAATTAATGAATTTGTTTCAATCCAATTTTTCTAAAGAAGTTTTATCTAAAGTCGTGCCAGAGCAATAACTAGGGCAGAGCAATTGGAACTTATTTCAAGAATGACAAATTAAGAAGACAATGAGAACCCTTGCAATTTTTCAGCAGCATGGAAACAACAGAACTTAGCACCTAGTAATCAGAGATAATTAATTAAACTAGGAAGCTACCAGATGGTGGGTTGGAGTTACAGGTGCCCAGTGTCCCTTGCTCTCCCACTGACTGCTTTGTTCTGATACTCCAAGTTTTTTTCTACATTATTCATTTTAGTCTGTACTTGCTCCCTTTGCAGATTCCTGCTTTTGACTCTTGAGTGGTGCTAAACACTCCAGATATTCTGCTCTTGTTTCTTGACCCAGATGCTCATTGCCATCTTCCACCCAGATGTACTAGCTAACAGTGTTTTCAATTTAACAATAATCATAATTTGTTTTATCTGAATAGCTGCCAGGACACATAATCAACACTTCATTCCCTTTACTACAAATAAATTTGAGTTAAAAAAAAATCCACTCAATTCATTCAAACTCTGTTCTGGGCACAGAATAATGCATTGCCTGACCCACTTTAAAATAGTTTGCATATTTTTTATTTTTAAAATATCCATTCTATTACATTTGTACAGTACATTGTACATTACAATTGTACTATTGTACATTACAAATATAAAAATAAATTTACGTAATAACTATATATTCTTTTTTTATTTTTTTATTTTTTTTGCTTTTTGCTGAGGCAATTGAGATTAAGTAACTTGAGAAGGGTCACACAGCTCGGGTATGTTAAATGTTAAGTGTCTGAGATCACATTTGAACTCAGGTCTTCCTGACTTCAGGGCTGGTGCTCTATCCACTTCGCCACCTAGCTGCCCCAATAATTATATATTTCAAAGGAATTGCAAGTTGTATGTAATAGATTAATGAAGGGATGTAGGATGACAGTAGAGCAAGTATATAAAAATGTCATGAAGAGAAAGAATTTTAAAAATAAATAAAGGCAAAGCATTTGTGATGCCCTGGTAACTGCAACTGTGTTAGCTTTTGCTTCATCTTAATCTTTACAAATGTCCTTTATCCCCTCTGAACTCCTAATCATTTCCTAAAGGGGAAAAATAGGATCCCCAGGAACCAAGATTTATCCACAGAACTGTGGTTCCTTGACTAAAACTAAGTGTTCTCACCTGGGTGCACTGAAAGTCCTAGATTAGTAGATTTAGACCTGGGAGGTATCTTAGTGACTATCTAGTCCAACCCTCTTTTTTAAAAGTAAAGAAACTAAAACACAAAAAAGAGGTTAATCTACTTGAGCAGTCACATAGTTAGTGTATGAGGTGTCATTTGAACCCAGTCCTTCCTGATTCCAAATGCAACACTTAAGATGCAGCATTCTTTAATGGTCAGTCTTGTTTCTGTGTAATAGTGTGATAGAGAGCTCTTTACATTTTTTCCCCCTTAACATAAAGTACAGGTTTTTTTCACCTATTTTCTTATTTGCTCCCTTCCTCTCTCCCTCTTTCTCTCCCTTACCTCCCCATATATATATATATAAGCATACACATAATTTAAAGAGATAAATGTAGAACTATCTACCTTTATTTTTCTATTTCTATACACATGGTGTGAGATTTTTTTGTAAAATAAATACTTTTATAAAAACCCAAACTTAACTACAAAGGACATATGAAAGAAATGCTGTCTGCATCCAGAAAAAGAACAGATAAATAAGTGTGTATAGATACATACATATATATGTGTGTGTATGTGTGTGTAATTATAGCTATGTATAAAGAGGGAAGAAAAAAAGGGAAAAATAAATTTACATAACTTTACTATGTATTTAAAAGGCATAGCAAGTGGTATGTAATAGATTTGCAGTTTGCAGATTGCACAAAAGATGTGCAATCATCTTTTTATTATCCTATTTATAGAAATGCTTATTTTATTTCATAAATTAAAAATAAAATAAATTTAAAAAATTTAAATAATGAAGGTTAAACTTTTTTAAAAGGTCAATACCTCAGAGAAATAATATACTATTAAAATAAAAAAGTAAAGATCAATATCTAGCTCTTTTTAAAATTTAACTTCATTGATTTTATTTTCTAATTTTATGCTGTTTATATCCTCAAGGTTTCCTCTAATACTTCTGTTTTGCCAGCTATATATCTAAGGACAAACCTCAAGATAAAGCCTCAACTCTAACACTGGCTCTATGAACCTAGGAAATTTCTTTTATTTTTCACTGTCCTAGTCAGTTTTGTAAGATTGGCAAGTTTTAGAATACTTGCCAGTCTTCATTGCCATTCTCATTGGAAGGAATTATGAAATCAGAAGTCCAGATGCCAAATAAAAATTTTTAAAAAGCCATAATCCAGGGGCATCTAGGTGGCACAGTGGATAGAGCACCAGCCCTGAAGACAGAAGGATCTGAGTTCAAATTTGACCTCAGACACTTAATACTTCCTAGCTATGTGGCCCTGGGCAAGTCACTTAATCCCAATTGCCTCAGCAAAAAAAAAAAAAAAAAAAAAAAAAGCCATATTCCAAACTGGAAAAGTTATTGATTGATCATAACCATCAACTTTCTCTTTACCGGTGAGATGATCTCATGTTATTCAAAATACAGCTTTTTTTACTCTTTTATGTAGAAATTATTTCTCAAAGAATAAATACCTTTAATCTTCATAAGTTTTTTTTCTTTCTTTCCTTGATTTGTCCATCATTTTTCTTTACTAAACCCTATTCAGCCAATTTAAATGACTAGCTAAACTCATTTAAATCAGGTTGATTTTCTTTTCTAATGAAAAATGCCTCATTGTTTTCTGTCATCTGTATATTTGTATATTTTTTCAGATTTTTTCAGAAAGTTTTATATATTTTAAAGCACTGACATTTTTATTCTCTAAACTAGTTTTGCAAGTGCATCTGAAGGTTGAATGATCATTTGGCATGATATCCAAGCTGTTTACTCTGCCAAACTTCTGCCTGAGAATGACACTATATCATCTTATTTCACTGATGGCAGCCAGGCCTTGCAATTAATTCTTTGCTGTCTCTTGCATGGAATGCATTTCACATTTGTTCCCACTTTAGCCAAAGGTAGAGAAAATTCATTTTAAAATCCCCAAATAAACCCTTTCTCCACATGTTCAATGATAGGCTTTTCTTCAATTGTGCAATTCCTTTTCAGAATCCTAAGTCATAGGATAATAGGAATATAGATTCAGAGCTGAGAATCCCCCAGACAAGTCCCCTCATTGTAATGCTCAGGACTAGGGAGCTAAAGTGACCAGTCTGATATTACACAGATAGTAATCATCAAATATAGGATTTGTTTCCAGGTCCTTTGACTCCAAAGCCAGTGTTCTTTTCCCTGTGTCATCCTAGAAATGCTCCATTAATGACTTTTTTTTAGGCTGGATCTTACTATCTTGCCCAACTTGAAAGTGTAGAGGCTCCTCACCTGCTGATTTGATCCTCAGGAAAGCTCTTGCCTGATCTTTTTTAAGATCTGAGCTTATTCTCTCCTCCTTCAGCAACCTAGTGGCTCTCTGCTCCCAGGGTTCATCACATAGATGTTAGTTTGAGTATGGACATCCTATTGTCTTTAACCCTTCTGCAGTTCTACACCCCTCAATTTCCTCAGTAACAAAGACTATAAAAGCATATCACTGGGGCAGGTAGGTGGCGCAGTGGTTAGAGCACCAGCCCTGAAGTCAGGAGGACCTGAGTTCAAATCTGGTCTCAGATACTTCCTAGCTGTGTGACCCTGGGCAAGTCACTTAACTCCAATTGCCTCAGAAAAAAAGAAAAAAAAAAAAAAAAAAAAAAAAAAGCATATCACCATGCTTGGTACTTTAATGACTTCTCAGCAAGTATGATCTTTATCATATACTTGTCCCTTTGGACTCCCCCTTTCCATTCCACTCTTTCCTTGCACTTCTGTAGAAAGAAGGAAAGAAAAAGCATTTATTAAGTGCCCACTATATGCCGAGCCCTGTGCTAAGTGCTTTAAAAAATATTATCTTTTTTCAGTCAATTTATTTGTTAAGTGTCTTATGTGCCAGATGCTATACTGAATGCTTTACAGAATATTATCTCATTTGATCCTTCCAGCAACCCAGAATATTGGTATCATTATAATCTCACTTATATAATCAAGGAAACAGGGAAAGAGTTTAAGTTCAATTCAATTCAGTAAAACTCAAGTACTTACTATGTGCCAGATACTGTATTGAGTGTTTTAGAAAATATTTTCTCTTTTGATCCTCACAACAATGCTGCAAGGTTTCTAATCCCAATTAGAAAGAGACAAGGAGATAGAAGTTCATTTTAGTTCAATTCAATAAATATTTATTAAGTATCATTTGCCAGGTCCTGTGTTAAGTGCTTTGCAAAATATTAACTCATTTGATCCTCACAACCACCCAGAAGATTGGTATTATTATTATTATTATCTCCATTATAAAGTTGAGGAAACTGAGGCAAAGATTAAATTTAATTCAATAAACATTTAAGTGCATACTATATGCCAAGCACATAGTGTTTGTTGTTGTTATGCTATTTTTTTTTGGATATGTCTGACTCATTTGGAGTTTTCTTGGCAAAGATACAGGAGTGGTTTACCATTTTCTTCTCTAGCTCATTTTACAAATGAGGAAACAGAGGCAAAATAAATGATAAGTGACTTGCCCAAGGCCACACAGCTAGTAAGTGTCTGAGTCTGCATTTGTACTCAGGTCTTTCTAATTCCAGGCACAGTACTATCTGCTTCCCCATTTAGCTGCTAAGCTAAATCCTCACAATAATTCAAGAAGGTGGATACTTTATTACCTACATAATAGTTGAGAAAATTGAGGCAGATTAAGTTCAAATCAATTAAACACCTACTATGTGCTGTGCTAAGCACTGAGGATACAATTGAGGAAAAGAAAGATAGTTCCCTCTACTTCTTGGTGCTTGCTCTGTGCTCTCCCGTTCCACTTAACTGTTTCCCTTTATGCATTGTCTCCTCAGTTAGACTGTAAGCACTTGGGTAAGTAGCCTGGGCAAGGGCATCTTGTTCAGCAGAGTTGGGGGAACAAGTCCAAATTCAATGGAATGAGTGGAAAGTCTAGTTTCTGCCCTCTGTGAAGGAAGGCTTTGGGAGGAGTTTGGGACTATCCAGTCCTCCAGTCAGAAGATAGAGGCAGAGAGAGGTGGTATCAATCAAGGCTTCAATTATCTGCAGGTGATGAAGTAGAATGGTAGAATTTATCCTGAGAGGGCTATCTTGTTCCCAGGAGATATGTATACCAAGTACCTTCTTTATCTCTTTACTTTTTTGTTATTTTATCTTTCCCCATTAGATTGTAAACTCTTTGAGGCTGGGATTATCTTTTCTTTTTTAGGTGTACCTCCAGTACCTAAAACAAGGCATGGCACATACTACATGCTTAAATAAGTTTATGAACTATTGATCAATAGTCTCAATTTATTGACTATTAGCCAATAATCTTCTAATAAAAGTTTTAAATAAATAAAAATTTATAATTTATATTAATATATATATTATATATTATAGTATATATAAATAAAAATTTATAATAATTATGTTGAAATACAGTTATCAAAAATAATTTTTAAGTTTATAAGACCCATATTAAGAACTTTTGATCTAAAAGAAAGCTGTCTGAACACTGGGTAGAACTCCAGCAGAGAAAATTAGGGAAAACATCAATAAGAATTGCATAGAAATAAGAAAGGGTAGATGGTTGTTTGTGGTCTGCACCATAGGAGGGAGAGGCCACATCAGTGACATTCACAAAGCTGTCAAAACATCAAAAGGTTCAGTCCTTCATAGCACTAATCTTTCCAAATTACCTATCATACTCACTAAAGTCATTCACTCAGTAAATAGTTTTTAACTGACTACAATTTGCAGAACCTTAATACTTAAGGGGAACTACATTATTTAGTTACACCCAAGCACACTCTTTACCCTCATGTAATTAGGAAAGATCTGACATGCCCAATTGTCTTGGTACATAAAAGGTGTGAACACGAGCAGTTTAAGATTGATGGAAGTTTATGGAGGTTTAATAACCAGATCAGGAACCATGTGGTCAAATGAAGGAACATCACAAGGTAACAGTCATATTAACCCTTCTCTCACACAACTCCATTTGCTGAAATAAATGAGGACCAGAAATTTCATCCTTATAAAACTGATAAGTAAAAAGAAAAACATTTCTAAAGAGTGAATGTTAAGGTAATTTTGATAGAACTAGTTCCTTTGGTGACTAGTCTTTAAGTTTTAAGCTCACATGATGATTTATAAGTTGTAAAAATAAGCTAACCTTTAGCAGAGAAAGCCTTTCAGGGTCTTTCCTTCTTTCCTACTCCTGGCCCTTGTTCAGTCATTTGGAATTTTCTTGGCAAAAATACTGGAGTGTTTTTCATGTCCTCCTCCAGCTGACTTTACAAATGAAGAAACTGAAGCAAATAGGATAAAGTGAATTGTCCAGACTCACACAGCTAGTAAGTTTCTGGGGCTAGATTTGAATTTAGGAACATGAGTCAGCTTGACTCTTCAGTCTGTTCTCTATCTACTGGGCAACCTAGCTGCCCTCTCCTGAGTTGCCCTTCTCCCATTCTAATTGAGGACTCTTTGAACAGTATTTGCACTTAAACATTCTCTATTTTGACTAATTTCTTAATGGTAAAATGTCCTATGTTTGGCCTTATTTCAAAGAGTATATGTATTATTCTTGATATCTTGTGCTAAATCACACTGGAGCTGTATTGAATGAAAGCAGCCACAGCTTCCTAATATATTTTGTAACCTCCACATCAAAATTATATTAATGATATAGTAAAATAAATGAATAGATGAATAAATGCAACAAGGGATGGCTTTCTGGGTAGATGAGGAAAGAAGAATATATTTGGAAATTAGGGTGAAGTAAAAAATAAAACATTATCAATAGATGTTAAAAATCTGACAACCTTTTGTGAAATGTTTTTGACTAATGACAGAAAGGACATGGCCAGCCCACCTACTGTGATTCAAGTTAGATGTTATATTGAGTGTAAATGTGTCCTTTTTACTCTTGTAATTTTCAGTGTCTTAAGAAGCTTGAGGGAAAACATTCCCAACAATTTCCCATTTATTGTATGATCAAATAGAAAGTTGATATAGGGTGGGTGGAGAAGGAGAAAAGGGCTTTTCATAAACTCAGTCACTTGAAACACAATTGAAAGCCATTGTGCCATTGTCTTAGTTTTGAAAAGCAGGTGGTCTTAACACTGGAGATATCAAATTAGGTAAAGAAAATCTTAGTTGTGAGAGGCAAGTCTTCTCATAATTTGTAGGGAATGTAAATTGAGTGGAAAGAAGTGAGAGGAATCATGCAATTTAGTGAGTTTATCCTGTGATTGTACAGTATATATTTGCTTACATAGTTCTAAAAGCTGTTTTTTTTATTTTAAGTAAGATATCTAGAATCTTAGCTACTTTAAATTATGACTGATTTAGATTTAAAAATGTTACTGTCATCTTTTCTGAGTTTCTAGACTTCCTTGTGCAATCCATGAAAGTTGGAGTTTTGTCCTAAAAAAATGAGACTTCCCCTTTCATTGCCTTTTAATACTCAGAACAGATTCTCAAGAAGGGAAGATATTTTTTCCTCATTGTGTTTATACTTACTTTAAAAAAATAAGCCTGTTTTTTGAAGAGTAAGATTTGAGGAAGGGCAGTTCTCAGAGAAAAGTTACAAAGTTATTAAAAATAAAAATCCCCCCACCTTTGGATGATATCTTACTTCAATCCTTCAATATGTAAAAAAAAATGGATTTTTTTGAAACAATTAATTTCCAATAATGAAAGAGGAGCATAACCATCTGAAAGAAGTACAACATTTGTGACAAATGATTGTGATTTACCTTACACAGCATGACACTTTGGAGTGTATAGAGGGAACCTAGTCCCAAATTCATAGGAGGGTGGATTTGGACCTGAGAGGTATTGTAGAGACTAATTCAGCCATCTCATTTTCAGAGGAAAAACTTCTCTGAACCTGGATTTTTGTGGAAGAACCTAGATCCTCATCATTCCATAGCCTACTTCTTTCAGGATAAAAAACCATGACTTTTGGATAAGAGTATAAAAATGGATTGTAAATTGATTTGTGGTTAGTTTATATGTAGAATGTAAGACCCTTGAAGACAGGGCTTTCTTTTCTCTCTCAATCAATGAACATTTATTAAACTTCTATGTGCCAGGTATTTTGCTAGGTATTATTAGGAATATAAATACAATGAATGAAACAATTCTTTCTCTAAAGGAGATTATACAGTAAACTATTATGTATATAAGTATAGACAGAATAAACATAAAAATAACAAGTATAAATAAATATAAATCATTTAAATATAAGATAGTTTAGGGAGTGAAGACACTGGTATTTGGGAGACTTATTTGTAAAAGGGATTCTTCAGCTGTATCTGGAAGGAAGTGATTTTAGGAGGCAGAGGTAAGGAACAAGTGAATTCCAGGAATCAGGGCCGGCCAATACAAAGAAATGGAGAGGAGAAATAGAGGAAGAGAGAGAGAGATCAGCTTTGGCTAGATTTCAGAGTTATAATGTTCAGTAAGATTGAAAAGATAGTATAAGGCCAGGTAGTAAAGAACTTTACATGCAATAGATATAATTGAGTTGGATTCATTTAGTTGGTTTCCTATGTTTTTCTTATTCATTTCCCTCCAAGTGATGGCAAAAGACAATTGCTAGACTATTATATTTAAGGAAAAGGGTAATGAGAAAGCACAAATAAATGAGCAAGATTTTATGTCTGTGCCTAATCTAAGACATACCAAAGTATGTATGTTGTAAAAGGTTTTTGACTTGGGTGAGAACTAGTGAATAGAATGAAGAAATAAATGATCAATTTTATGTTGTTTTCAGAAATATTTCCTCCAAACTTCTCTTCTCATTTTGTGAAATTTTTTTTAGAAAGTTTGCCAGGGAGCTTGGTGTTTTGAATACCAAGGAGAGAAATGTGGTCATGATCAACATTGCAATATAGAGCCTGGCAGGATATTGTTTTTAATAAGGCTTGTTTTATGGGTCAGTTACATAAAGAACTTACATTATTATACTGTGTATTTTAATGGGCTTTGTCTTCTAAGTGGCATTTGGACCCTTTTCATAGCAGTGTGTCATTTTCATTTTTTTCCTCCAAAAGCTTTTTTCATTCAGCTTTTTGGATGAGATCTTTATTTTGTTCAATTTAAGCACATTTGCCATTTAAGAAGTAAACTGCTTAATCTTCGACTGTTAGTTACAAGTTTTTTGTTTTTTTTTTCTCAAATAGCCAATTAAAGATGTTAACCAGTTCCATTTCTTCTGGGTGAGATGACATTATAAATCACAGCATTGATTTAAAACTCTTAGATCCATTTCTGATTCTAAACTTAGTTACTATTTGGGATATAGTCATTTTTTGAAATTTTGACTAGAGGTGAATCATTTAAAGAGTCATTAGTCACTCTGTATTCCTGTTTGTATTATGCAAGACCAGCTCTCCCTGTAAAGTCAGCTCTGAAATGGATGATCCCAATAACCAATGGCTTTTTCTCCTCTCTTTTCACTCCTTTCTCTATCTTTAAGATCTTTTAGTAGACATTAGCTACTAATAAACAAAGAAAGAAAAACTCAAATAAATCTCTTTTGTTGATGTTGCTTCCTTTTCACAGTTCTGCTAGAAACTTAGGGAAGGGAATAAGCATTTACATAGTACCCCACTTTATGCCAGGCACTCTACTAAACACTTTACAAATATATCATTTCATCCTCATAACAACCCTGGGAGGTAGGTACTTATATTATCTCCATTTTACAGATGAGGAAACTGAAATAAAGTTTAAGAGACTTGCCTAAAATTTCATAGTAAGTGTGAAGCCAAATTTGAATTCAGATATTCCTGACTCTAGACCCAACACTCTACTCTGTCAGAGGTAGGAAAAATTGAAAACTAATAAAATGAGATTCTGAAGTTCTCTTCAGGGTACCTGAATATGGTATACTATTCTTCTCCTTTCCCCTCCCCCTATAATTAAAAGTGAGCTGTGTTCCTAAAAGAGAAGATAGGAAAGGACATCAGTAATTGTTATTGGTCAGTCATTCACTTGTCTGACTCTTTGTGACCCCCTACTGTCCATGGGGTTTTCTTGGCAAAAATTCCAGTGATTTGTCCTTTCCTTCTCCAGTGGTAAACAGAAATTAACTGACATAGGGTCACACAGCTAGTAAGTGTTTGAGACCGATTTGAATTCAGTTCTTCTTGACTCCATATCTACCGTTCTATCCACTGAGCCATCAGTGGTGTCAAAATCAAATAGAAATAGGGGCTACTAAATCATCTCTAAAAAACCCTAGTGACCAAATATTGACTTAGGTAACATTAATATATGGTTTTCTATATTCTATTATATATTTATTGTGTTAAAATTCTCCCAATTATGTTTAGTCTTGTTTGGACTACATTGGAAGCTGGTATAGATAGCAAGTGGACTGTGTGTTTAATATCTCTCAACTAGAGCTTCATAGTAGAGGAGTAATTCACCCCTTATTTCAAGGCCCCATTGGAATAATTGGGGTTATGAGGTTAGTGACATCTGTTCTATATTTCTTATTGCAAATGCCTTTATTGTTCTCATATCCCTCTTGAACAGCTGGAAAATGCCTCAGCTTTTCAGTTTCACTCATACCAGGAACATTGAGTTACTTAGTTTGATTTTTAGAATTGAAAACAGCTAGGTGATGCAATAGATAAAATGTTAGACTTGGAATCCAGAAGCTCTGAATTCAGATTGTGCCTCAAACATTTACTAGCAATGTCAAGTCAACAAACCCAGGCACTGTACAACGTGCAAGGGGTATGAAATAATGAAAGGCAAAAACCTGTATCTATCCTCAAGAAGCATACAATATTGGGGGGGGGGGAGGAAAGCAGGGAGAGGCAACATGCAAACAGCTATTTATAAACAAAATTTAAACAGGATGCATTGGAGATCTTGGAGGGATAAAGGCAAGAGGAATAAGCAGAACTTGGCTACTAGGAGATTTTTTTTCTTTCATTCTTTTTAAAAAAAATTTAAAATTATCAATGGCATTTTATTTTTTCAAATATATGCAAAGACATTTTTCAACATTCACTTTTGCAAAACCTTGTGTTCCAAATTCTTCTCCTTCCCCCTTCCCCACCCAAGACAGCAAAGCCATCCAT
Organism: Myrmecobius fasciatus; assembly: GCA_023553655.1. NCBI lineage: Eukaryota > Metazoa > Chordata > Mammalia > Dasyuromorphia > Myrmecobiidae > Myrmecobius > Myrmecobius fasciatus. Next base: position 54,578 of record JAJPUD010001896.1, read on the forward strand.
TTAGGTGAAACATGAGCAATTCTTTTAAACCTATTTCCATCTTTGTCATGCTATGCAAAACAAAAATTAGATCAAAAAGGAAAAAACTCATCTATAAAATGGGGATAATAATAAGTACTTCATACGTTTGTTATGAGAATCAAGTGAGATGATAATATGTAAAGCATTTTGCAAGTCTTAAAACAATATATAGATGCTTATCATTATTATTATTATTATTATTATTATTATTAAATATTCTCTGTACTACATGGCTATCTATAGTCTAGTAGCTATAAATCTTAACATTCAATTACATCTCCAAGATCAACATTCTTTCCCTTTACTCCTCCAATTTCACCTTTTTCATTACTTTTCTCTCCCAAATTTCCTCTTTTTTTCCTGGTCTATTTATTTTTCCCCCTGAGGCAACTGGGGTTAAGTGACTTGCCCAGGGTCACACAGTTAGGAAGTGTTAAGTGTTTGAGGTGATCTACCTATTCTTAAAACCTGACTTGGAGACTAGAGGTATTACTTAGGTCTCATGGATAAATATTATGAAGTCCTGTCAAGTTCAAAGATAATGTGTACCCTACCCTTGCATAGTAGTCCATGGTATTGGAGCAGGCAGGTTTAAGTAAGTAGAAGGGAATCCACCAAGTAATAGTTTTCACAGAATGTCAAGAGTTAGTGGGGACCTCCAAAGTTGTCTGATCTAATCTGTACAGAGACCCCTTGATAGCATCTAACCCTTTAGTGATAAGTAATCACTACACAAATATAGCTAAGTCAGTGCTCAACCTGAAGCTCCAAAGTATTTTTTTATTTGTTAGTGCCATATTAATGGTATTATGTAAATAAGACTAATAACAAAAAATGGCCCTTTTTTTTTCTTCTTCCCCTTCTCTTCATAGATCATTCTTTGGGACCATATTTAGATACTCGTGTATGAGATTGACCAAAATTAGGGAACATTTGGGGGTTTTATTATTGGTTATATCCATTTCTTTCCTCCCCTATTCTAGCCTTCAGAAGAATTACTTACTTTTTTGCAGCCAACAGTGAAACTTTTCAGAGGCTTTTAGAAAATGAACATGCTCCTTGTGAAATAACAGATTAAGTTAGTAGTGTTACATACCTTTACCAAGAGACAATTTTTATGTGCACTAAACTTAATGGCAAAGGGAAAATAGCTAGTATTCATTATGAATATTGTAGCATTCTTCAGTGTCTCTTTATTAAGATTTCTGAGTTACAGGTTAGGAGTTATTATACATTTTCAGCATTGTAGAAACATTTGAGCACCAAAATGACAAGAGTAATTGGTTGAAATAGGAAGTTTCCAATAGTTTCCTCCTCTTCTCAGCTGCCCCATCCCCACTGATCTATTCCCTACATTCCCCCCACTCCCATCCCTACCCTACCCCAGAAAAGTAGCCTTGTTATATTTTGGGATTTTGCATCCAACATCATCCCATCTGAATCTGAAGGTGTATTGTGCTCCTTGTCTTAAACATATTTTCTGAATTTTGCCTTCAATGTGGAAGACATTACGTATATCTCTGTTCAAGAGAGCATGATTTGTGAAATATTGCTGAAAGGACTCGTCCTTTTTTCCCCTTGGTCTCAAAGACCCAACAGCTGGGGATGTGAAGATTCACTTGTTGCAAGAGAAGGGTGGCTATGAATACATTGTTACATGTTTCTAGGAGCTTATATAATTTCCTCTGAGTAGCATAATATTTTACAAACAGGTTTTCCTCCTCTTGTTAATACCAAATTGAAAGCCAATTTGCTTTCTGTAGAGCTATATGATCTTTCCTTCAGAATAAAAGCAGAATAATCACATTTGTTAGACATATTCTTATGCTTTTATTGTTTCTTGTTTCTTGGTTTCTATCCTTTTTTTTAACCTATCTTAACAGATCCAAATCTTATATATCTTTCCCATGGAAAGCCAACAAATAGATTTAGTGTATTTATGCTATCAGCTTGGATGAACAAGTTTAATTACCTGTAAATACAAATTGCTGAAGACAATTAAGCCCTATTCTGGTTTGGAAAGGATTTACTAATTAGGGTCAAAACTACTTGTAAGAGGGGCAGCTAGGTGGTGCAGTGGATAGAGCACTAGCCCTGAAGTCAGGAAGACCTGAGTTCAAATCTGGTCTCAGACACTTAACATTTCCCTAGCTGTGTGACCCTGGGCAAGTCACTTAACCTCAATTGCCTCAGCAAAAAGCAAAAAAATAAAAATAAAAATAAAAAAAAAACTACTTGTAAGAGTTACCCATTTTACAACCTGCAAATTTCTTAATACCTCAAGAAGACTTAAGAATGCAATAAAAAATATTTCTAATGTTAAAAATTAGAATTAAACTTTTCAGTACTAAATGCTCTGAGGTGTAGGTATAGATTAGAATTGTATTGAAGAGGGTTTATAAAATTACAAGGAAGACAAAAATTTAAGTAAGAAAGCATGTAGGAAGCATTTTATCATATTATAGCTAGCTAATAAAGAAGTACTTGTTAAGTACTTCAGATGGTTTTGCTTGTCAGAAAATTCATTTTCATGCTCCTTTGATATTTTAAAAATTAAAAATCATTGTAAATTTGTGTGATGATAGTTCAAAACATAATAATCTAATTGAAGTCCTGAGGTGTTTATTGAAGTGCTGAAGTATTTGTCACTTCTCATATTTGTGATAGAACTTAAATGAGATGATGCTACTTTTGAAGGAGGAAGACACAGGTTCTGACAGTTACAAGCTTGTATATGACTTGCTCAAGGTCATACATTTCAGAGCCTTGATTTTTTCAGCTCCAAAGGGCAAGGCAATAATACTTGCACTGCTTGTATCATGGGATTTTTGTAAGAAAAAGTTTATCTGAAGTGAGTTTGGTAGAGTGTTTTCTATATTGAATATTTAAGTCTTGAGTAAATTGCTTTTGGTTGATTTTATTGAGTCATGTCAGTCATGTATGAATCTTCTGTTACCACATTTAGAGTTTTCTTGGCAAATATTTGAGTAGCTTGCCATTTTCTTCACCAGCTTGTCTTATAGATGAGGAAACTGAGACACACAGGATTAAATGAATTGTCCATGGTCATATAGGTAGTAATTGGCACTCTATCCACTGAGCCACCTAGATGTCCATTGGGGAATTTCCCCTTTGTTACAAAAGTTTCCTGTGATCTCTGGGGGGTAGGAGGGAGGATTTTATTATAAAGGTTTGCACATGCATGGTTGTTCCTGCTATTGTTGAGCAGTATCTGATTCTTTATGATTTGGGGTTTTCTTGGGCAAAAGACTAGAGAGGCTTGCCATATCCCTGGGGAGGTGACTTAACTTTGTCTCAGTTTCCACATCTGTAAAATGAACTGAAGAAAGATCTGGAGTCCTAACTTGGCCACTACTAAGGCAGTAGAATGAGTGAATGAATGAATAAATGAATGAGTGAAAAAAATTGTTAAGCATTTTCTATGTATCAAGAATTGTACTGCCAGAGATAAATGCAAAAGTATTGAAGATCTTTGTCTTTAAGAAGGCATAGTGGAGAAAATATATGGGAGAGTGGTAGCTAATGAAGGATGGTGAGCAAAAAGTCCATCCTTGTGACCTTTCCAGAACCATGAAAGTGTTATTCTCAGAGAGGAAGTGAGAAAGGAGAGATGGACAGAAAAATCTCTACACAACAAGGTAGGCAAGAAGCTAGCTGAAATATCAAGTGAAGTATATATCTAGGGTAGACTAGCTGTGGTAGAAAGAGCATTAATGAATCTGAAGACTTATTTAACTGCCATTTATAACCTGATCCAACTGGATTTCAGTTTCTTTGTCTGAAAATTGAAGGATTTAATTAATGATCCTTAAGAACTTCTCTGGTTCTAAATCTATGACTTCATTCAGGAGAGCTGTCAGCTAAACTATAATAATAGTTAGCATTTTTTACAAAATTTATTATGGGCCAGGTACTGTGCTAAAGGTTTTACAAATATCACACTTTGATCCTCACAACTCTGAATCAGGTACTGTTATTATTTCTATTTTGCAGTTGAGAAAACTGAGGCAAATAGTGATTAAGTCTTGGGTCACACAACTCATAAAGCATCTGAGGCTAGATTTGAACCCAGATTTTCCTGGTTTCAGGTCCAAGTCTTTATTCACTGCCCCATCTAACCACAAAAGATATCACCCCATTTCTTACTATTTGCAGGTGTCATACTTACTCAATACCAACAAGTACTCAGCAAGCTGAGCATCAGAAATCTAACTGGCCTGACTTGCTTGGATTAATAAACATTCCATCAAATCTAATTTCCAATTCCCCATGTAGAAAAAAAAAGTTTCTCTTTATATCATAGGATCATAGATTTAGAACTGGAAGGGGCCTTAAAGGACATCTAGTCCAAGCCCCTCATTTTACAGATAAGAAAGCCTCTTGGTAAGGCTGTCTGTTGGTCTAGTCATTTTGAAAAGCTATTTGGAATTACTTTTAAAAGCTTACTAAAGTATACATATCTTCTGACCCAGAGAATTTTATTGCTAGTATATGCCTTAAAAAGATCAGAGACAGACCTCATATGCACCCCAGAATTCATTGTGGCACTTTTTGTGGTAACAAGGAATTAGAAACAGAGTATCTATCAGTTGAGTAATGACTAAACAAATCCTGATACAGAAATGTAATTTGCATATTATTCTGATGTAAGAAACAATGAATATGAAGAATTCAGAGAAAAACATTGGAAAGATATGAAGGCAGTGAAGTAAGGAAAATGACATACATAGTGACTACAACAATACAAAAAGGAAGAAGACTGTATAATAGGACCAAGAGTTGCCTCTGGGGGAAGGAATATGCCCTTTCTTCCCTTTATTATAGAGACAGTATGTAATAATGCATTATACTGTTAGATGTGGTCACTGTATCGATTGGGTTTACTCAACTACTTTTATTTTAATTTCCTTTTTTGTTTGTTTTTAAATTTTTAATAAACGGCTTGTTGTTTTGGAAGAACAGAGGAAGAGATATATTCAGAAGTGAATGTAATTCTTTAATAGATAAATGGTTAAAGGATATGAACAAACAGTTTTCAGAGGAAAAAATTAAAGCTATCAACAATAATATGGAAAAAATTCTCTAAACCATAATTAGAAAAAATGCAAATAATCCACTTTAAGGTTCTACCTTATATCAATCAGTCTGGCAAGGATAAGAAAAGAGGAATATGACAAAGTTTGGAAGCACCCTGGGAAAATAGATACATTAGTACATCGTTGTTGTAGCTATGAATTGGTTCAGCCATTCTAAAAAGCAATTTTGAACTATGCCCAATAAATTACTAAACTTTGTCCTAGGCAAACTACCTTTAGGTTTATCTTCCAAAGACACACACACAGCACACATATACACATATCCAAAATATATAAAGATACACATACACAAAAATATGCATAGATAGATATAGATATATATATATAAACACAAAAATATTTATAGCAATTCTGTTCATGATAGCCAAAAATTGGAGAACAATTTATATATAAAAATATTATGAAGAAAAACAACTTCAAAAGATTTTAGAACTACAAATATTGATGAATCACCAATCTGAAAGGAGAATGATGATGAAACATGCCATTCACCTCCTAACAGAGAAACGATCACCTGAAATTGTAGAAAGATTTACATTTTCATATATGGCTGATGTGGTCATTTGTTTTGTCAGACTATGTGGATGTAAAATGATTTCTTGTTCAGGTCTCTAAAAAAGAATTACTCAATGCTGGGTAGGGATAGAATTGAAGGGACAAATTCATTACAACCAAAGAACTTATTACTTGAAAAAATAAGAAATGTGCTATAAAAACTAATTGATGTGACTGGGAAAGTTGACACATAAATATATGTTATATATTTAAATATATATTAATATGTAAATATTAAGGACCAATTATAATGGACTCAATAAAGTTAAATCATTTATATCTTATAAATAAAAATATTATCAGTTCTTTTATGACTGTCATTGCTATTTGGGTAGTTTGAAAGAAAGGCTTGAGCTGAGTTGAGTATGATGGGGTGATTCTAAAAAAAATAAAATAAAATTGTAGAAAGAGATTTTTAAAAAGCAATTATTTCAAAATGATGCAAAAAAACAAAAAAATGATACAAAAAAGTTAATGAGGAGGGAAGGCAGATATAGTGATTAAACCTTATTCTCATTGGGAATGAGTTAAAGAGAGAGCTCGTGTGTGTATGTGTGCGCGCACATGTGGGTGTGGGTGTGTGTTTATATATAGAGAGATATAGATATGTATGTATGTATGTATGTATAAAAAATCTTTTAAATTCAGAAAGAAATAAGAGAGCACTGGTCTCAGACACTTAACATTCCCTAGCTGTGTGACCCTGGGCAAGTCACTTAACCTCAATTGCCTCAGCAAAAAGCAGAAAAAAAGCAAAAAAAAAAAAAAGAAAGAAAGAAAGAAAAAAAGAAGAGGGCAAGGGAATAGAGTAGGCAAGAGGATAAGGGAAAAATTCTTGGAGGGTTGGATTGGTTAAGAAATAGAAGGGCGAGGTAGTTGGTAGAAGTAAAGTGGAGGAAAGAGGAATAAGGTGAGAAGGCTAGTGAGGGAAAATAGGAGGGAGGAAAGTATACAATAAGTAATTAGAGTTTAAAGTGTGAATGGGATGAATTTAACTATAAAATAGAAATTGTTAGATTCAAAATGTATATGAAAATAGTGAGGAAAATAGGAAGGAGGAGAATAATAAATAATCACAGCTTAGAATATAAATTGGATGAATTCATCCACAGATAGTAGTTTAAAATTTGAACTCAACAATATGTTGCTTTTAGGTAATGTATAAAAAGAGAGCTACACACATACATAAAATAGAGATTAGGAGTGGAATTTATTATGTAAAAAAGTAGGGTAGTAATCATGATTTCATACAAAGTTAAAGCTAAAAAATGTTAATCAAAAGAGAAAAATAGGGAAGCTGTACTATATGTCAGTCACATTAATCAATATTGTTTTAGATTATTTAAAATATCTATACAGTATAAAGTTGGAATATTACTGTGGTATAGGAAATGATGAGCCCCTAGATTGAGGAAAAATATGGAAAGACTTGTGAAAGAAGATGCTATCCACTTTCAGAGAAACAGAGGATAACTGGAAAAAAGTTTAACAGTCTTACATATATGCATATGAATGTATATATCTGTGTATATATGTATGGTTATAGATCTCTGTATACATGTGGATATACATACATACATGCATTTGCACATATACACTTAATTGTAGCCTTCTTGGGAAAAGTGGGAAGAAATAAAGCTGAAAACAAAAGAAAACCTACAAGGAAGCAAAGAAAAGATGGATAACTTGAACATAATATGTAGTATTTATTACATAGGCTTTCTTGAAATGGAAATTTATTCCTTTATATTTTAAATCCTCTCTTATGTTGTACTGTGCACATGACAATTTTTTTCTTTTCTTATTTTTATTTAAGTTTAAAATAAAAATTTTAAAAAGAAAAAACAGACATTCTCTCACTTGTATTGTGACCCTGGGAAAGTTATTTAGCCTCCCAGTGCCCCAGGCAACTTTGTAATATTTTAAATGACAGAACAGGTGATGATTTGCATTAGTTGAGTGAGCTACGTAAACTGATGAAATAACTTGTCTGGTTAAAAAAGTAGTTTAGGAGATAAGGAGGAAGGGGAGGATGGGAAAAGGGGGGAAGAAAAGAGAGAAAGGGGAGGGAGGGGGAGAGAGAGAGAGAGAGAGAGAAATTGAGTTAGACATAACTCTTATTTAAAAGCCGTGTTGTCTTTCCAATAAAACCTATCAGTAATATAGTTCATGTTCCAGTATTTGTCCCCATGATGAAACTAAATTGAGATTCAATGACTTACCTTCAGTTATATAGCTTGAAAGCATTCAAGTTAAGACTTGGAATCAAGTCTTCTGAGTGTAATGCTTTTTGACCATATATGATGTGTTATGGTTCGATTGTCCATTACTGAATGGAAATCCATACTTAGAAAAGTCTTAGTAAGAACCTAATGTCTTTTCTTAGAGGACACTTGATGTCTGGTTGAAAACTAAATTTCACAAAGGTTATTAAAGCACCACATGAATACTTTTAATAGCACCCTTAATTAAGTAATTAAAAGTAATCACCTAAGATAAATCATTTTAATAGAACTAAAAACTTAGCTTTTCAAAAGAGTATCTTTGCCTACGGTTAGAGAGCACAATAAAATGAGTAATGGTATTCTGGAAAGAACTTGCCTAGGAATTAAATTTGGGGTCTAGTCTAAGGCATCACTAACTTGGATTGTGACTTTAGTCATGCAAGTCATTTGATCTCTTTGGACCTGGGACTTCCTTTGAAAAATGTAGTTTTTCTGTATTGGTAGTGGAGGGAGAGACAAGGAAAGCAATGATGACATCTGAGAGCCGTTCCAACTTTCAGTCTCTAATACTATGATCACTAAGATAAATTCCACCTAAAATATAGCTTAATAGAATCTGTAGAGTGTCTCCCTCTCCTGTTGATATAGTCATCAAGTTTCAATAACTTTGGGATTCATAATATCCTAAAGTTTCAATAACTTCAGGATTCTCATAATATCCTAAAGTTTCAATAACTTTAGGAATAATATCCTAAAGTTTCAATAGAGTATGATTTTGTAATGTTGTAAATATCTATTATATTTTTTAGAAAATTATCATTAGTGATTTATAGGTTTAAAAGAAAATTATCTTTTTGCAAAGTAAAATTGATAACATCTTGTAATCCAAAAAATTTTAGCTGGGTTCCTTTCCAATTTAAAATTTGAAATCAGTGAAACAATATGCAGTTTTACAAATAGCTGATTTTTTACCAACTTGCCAGAACACCACTAGGATCATGGAATTTACAACTATAAGGGACCTTAGGGAGCATCTGATCTAACCTTCTTCATATTTTACAGATGATAAAACTGAGTCCAGAAAGGTATAATGATTTGTTCTAGGTCATATAGGAAAGAAAAGATAAGATTTTTTCATCCATGACCCACATGTCCAAATCCCATACTCTTTTAACACACCATATGAGAAGTTTTGTTTAACTGATGTTGGATCTGCTCTCTGTTCCTATAAAAAGCTTATCTACTCTGGATCTAGGAACATATCTTGGACTACATTCAATTCTGGAGGACCTCGATACCATCTTGAAAAGAAGGGTCAGATTCTTTTTCTCTCACTCACTGAATCTTTGTTCCCCAATGCAGACACCAAGGTGAAAAACTGCTTAATGCAAAGGTGTTCTACTCAAAGTGGGGAGGGGAGATATGGGATAAAAATATATTCAGTGTATTATGTAAGTCTGGTGTAAGCCAACTTTTTTCTACACACAAAAGAAATTTTAAACACAGAACACCTCCTTGGACTCATTTGGCAAAAACAAACATAGGTGTTAGTACAAACTACTATTATAGTCTGCTAGGAAATGGATAACTTAATCTAAACACAAAGCAATTTGCAGAACTGCTGAATGAACATTTTACATTCATCCCAGCTTTGCATTGTCTGTCTCAAAGTCAGTGTCTCCTGACAAGTCAAGCCAACAGGTCAGGGAGTTCCTTCAGCTGAATATCATATCCTTTCTGATAGAAGAACTATCCTTGCTTTCACAAAGATGCTTGTTACAATGATGAACCTAAGTCTTCCAGCTCACAAGGTGTTCTTCAAGTCAAGACTTGAAATCAATATGTAGTTAGCTCCTCTGAAGGAGAAACACAATGAAGAAAAGGCAGCCAACAACCCAAGCTCAAGCTTGTGTAGCTGAATGCCCATCCTTTGGCTGGCCAGTGGCAATGGTCATCATGTGGATGGAGTGGAGAAAAGCACCACCAAGAAGTTTTAGAGTTACACAGTGGCAGATGGGAGTGTTAAAGGAAGAGATTAAAAACTGTCCTTGTGTTTGTGGTTGCTTTGAGTCATACAGAAGCTTTAAGTGGCCAGATGCAACCACTCCTAAGACACTCCACCTCTTTAACACAGATTCTTGCCCACATATGGTTGGCCAGAAACATAGCTTCTCAATAGCTTTAAGCATGTCCAGAAATGGAAATAGTTATAGAAATAAAATGGGCTCATTCTCTAGACTTCTTTCTCCTTCCCTGATGCCTTACTATTCTGGAAAAAAATTTCACTTTAAAGTTCACTCTCTATCTTCACTTGCCACATTGTCCCAAAAAGGGAACTCTCTGCCTCCCCAAACTTCATCCCTACCTCACCCCTACTTCCTTCCACTCTTTTCTATGTGTTGTTTTTACTAATTAGAATGTAAACTCCAGGCAGATTTCAGAAAAACCTGGAAAGATTTACATGAACTAAGATTGAGTTAAGTGAACAGAACCAGGAGAACATTGCACATAGTAACAGCAACATGGTGCAATGATTGATCAACTTTGATAGACTTAGCTCTTAGCAATACAATAATTAAAGACTCATGATGGAAAGTATCATCCACATCCACAGAAGGAACTAGAAAGTCAGAATGCAAATCAAATTGTACGATTTTCACTTTCTTAGAATAAGTGAGAATGTAATTTGGTGGAGAGGGGCAGACTTTGTAATTAGAAAGACCTCTCTGACTCATACCAAATATGTAAACTGGCAAGTCACTTGGTCTCTTAGTGCCCTACTTGGCTCTCAAAGACTCTCTACTTTTTGTACTAGTTGTCAATCTTCATTAGTTATTGTTTCCACACAAATTCCCTACATATATGAAACTATGGGTGTAGATAAAGCAATCAAATATTATATGAAATACAACCAGAAACTAAGTAGTTTACAATCTTCCCTATGTTACCAAGAAAAAAAAAAGGTTTCTAAACAGAAATACTGTATGTGTCACAAAGGCTCTCCACTAGAAGCTTTATTTGTAGGAGAGTTTCTCAAGCCCTCATTCAGATCTTGTTTTACTCTTAGTTTAGACACAATTTAATTTCTCAGTCTGCGTTAAATTATTGAGAGGAGGGAAGTCATGCTTATTACAATAAGAGTGCTACAATAAGAAATCAAAATAAACCCACTGGCATTGAACCAGAGCTTTTGAAGACATCAGTATACTACAGAAAAATCCAATTATTGAAGATCATGACTATTATTTCTAAAGAAAAGTTGGGCAAGTTGGAACTGCCTACTTGTTAAGACTATTTCGAAGATAAGATGTGATAATAATTGCCAAAGCTCTTTTTAAACTCTAAATAGGTACTTTAGTGATACATGAGTTGATTTATTCTGCAAAGTGATTCTTACATCAGTGACTCTGAATTAGTGAGAGCTGAGTTTTTTAATAGTCTTTTTTTTTATCATGGAAAATAAAGGAGTGATGGGTAGCAGTCATCTTTCTAAATTATTAAACTCAATTAAAAAACCTACATAGCTTATTTAATAAAAATCAACAAACAAAGCTTTTTATTAAATATCTTCTATATCCCAGGACCTGTGCCTTTTTTTTTAGTTTTGTCCAACTTTTACAATCTTAATTGGGATTTTCTTGGCAAAGATTCTGGAATAATTTGTCATTTCCTTCTCCAAGGCATTTTATAGAGGAAACTAAAGCTAACAAGGTTAAGTGATTTGCCCAACTAATAAGTGTTTGAAACTAGATTTGAATCCAGGACTTTCTTGACCCCAGGCCAGAAACTCTTAGTTCACAGATTCACAGTGAATATAGACATATACCAACTAGGGCCCAATTTTGGAAAGCCTACAGAACTTGGACCCAGTCACCCCAGCTTAGAATCTGACATCAAATGGGCTGTGAGCAATTCACTGAACTTCAGTGTCCTCATATGTAAAATGAAATGATACTGGTCCTACTTACAGGTCCTTATGGGAAAGTATTTTGTGAACCTTAAAGCCCTATCTCATTTTGAATCATTATGAAATAAACTGATATAAAAAAATTTGAAATTTCCAAACACATGATGAAGTTGGCCAGCCTATTTGAGACAAACTGGCCATCTGGCTTCATCATCTCATAAGGCAAAATTTACTCCTGACTTTTTAAAATACTAGTCAACAAACACTCCAGTGGGCATGAATTGTATGAAATTTAATTTGGAAATATTTCCTTTTTAACATCACAACCTCTGCTCTTTGAGTCAGCAAGAGATGTTACTAATATGTCTAATAATAATTGAGGCTTATTGTTAAGCTTTGGAAAGATTGAGGTAGAAGAAAATGGGGGGGGCAGTGGTGGAGGGTCTTCTGGCTACAGTACACTAGAGCTTCTGAAAAGAGTTGCTTTTGTCTGCTGTTCCAGGGAGCTATGGATGAATCACCCTAGCAGAGTGTTTACAGCCCTGCAGATGGGACTCTGAGTGCAAATGGTTGAAGATAAAAGAGAGAGAGTTAATCTACTTTTGATCTGAAAAGCTTTTGATTCTTTTCTTTTTAGAAAGTCGTGGGTAAGGTGGGTAGGAGGGTAGTTAAAAGTAAAATGCCTCATTTAGGACCCCTTGTCCTCCCAGAGAGTAGGTTGTGTTTCTGACACTAAAGAATCATGGGGGAGGAATCTTGAAGGGTTGTCAGATTGAGTTGCCATTGAGTAAAGTGTATTGAAAACCTTTGTTGCTTAAAGGACTGGAGCATAAGAGCCAGTGAATCTGTTAACCCTTGCCCTCAACTTCAAATTTATTCCCCTGTTAGCGGATAGAAAAAGCTTGCAGGTGTTAACTGTATTTTTGTTAGAAAGGGCATATAGTAGTCCTGGGAAAGTCAATTTGCAGTAAGGTAATATTGGATCTTTTCCAAAGAAACAGCAGACTCAGACTACTTGTGATAGGGTGAGGGAAAAAAAACAAAAACAGGGAGATTCAAAGTAGAATCTCTCCTTTGAAAATAACTAAACTGATCTACATTATGGGAAGTGCCTTATTATGTTTGGTATTCAAAAATGACTAGATGGGTTATCACTATTGGAAATCATTTTGAAATGGAGTATGTAAAGCTGCTTCTAGAGGGCAGGTGCTGCCTACCTAAGGCAATTTAGCTCAACTCCAGCACTTCATTGATTTTTGTTGGGTTGTAAAGTTGGGTCTGAAAAGAGTAAGAAGGAAGCCCCTGATTTTCACTACACTGATCCCAGGCTCTTAAATTCAGTTTTGTGATTCTTTCATTATTTTGATGAATTAGCCCCTACTCTCATTCCATGGGAGAAGTGATTTGTAAACATACTGTATAAATGTATATTATAAGGTAATGAGGAGAGAGGCACTAGAAGTTGGGGAGAGGGAGAAAGCGGATCAGGTAAGGCCTTATGTGGGAGATGGGCATGACCTGGACTATGAAGAAAGCTATAGCTTTCTTCTTTTAAATGTGTGTTAATACCTCCCGAGGTATTTTCTATTTGACTCCATCAACTAGAATGTTAAAAAGTTTTCATTCATGCAACATATTCAACAAGCATTCATGTGCCAGGTACTGTATTAGACCCTAAGGATACAAACAGAAGAAAAGAAAATTTCCTACAAAGAGTTCACATTCTATTATTAGGAAATATATACAGAGATAAGTAAATATAAAAAAAAAGGGGAGAGAAAATAGGCTTTAAGAACTTAGAAAGATGCTTGGACGGAGCCTTAAGAAGTTGGGTATTATAAAACAGAGGTGGAGTCAGTATTCATTAGCACCTCCACACATCAGGTAGTGTGCTAAGATGGATACAAATTTAAGCAAAAGACCCTTTTTGCCCTTGTGAAGCTCATAATACTAGGGGATTGGGGATGTAGCAATGCCTTTGAGAGCAGTAGGGAAGTTTGGAAATAGGGAGGGTTTGAGGGGGGGAAAGAGTTCAGTGTTAGGAAGATTGAATCTAAGATGCCTACAAGAGAACCAGGTTGAGATGTCCAATAGGGAGTTGGGGATGTGAGACTGGAGGTCCAGAGAGAGATTAGGCATACCAGATGAGGAGATATGAAAATGAACAGCAAATATGGGAACTTCACCAAATGAAATAGTATAGAAGAAGAAAAAAGGACCCAGGAAAAACTATGAGACCCAAGATTAGCAGGTAAAATCTGGAGGAAGTTTTCAACAAAAGAGACTCAGAAAAAGCAGTCATATACATAGGAGGAGAACCAGGAGAGAATATTGTATTGAAAATCTAGAGAGAAAAGAATATCATGGAAAGGAAGATAATTGACAGTGTCAAAGGCTTCAGAGAGGTTAAAAAGTTTGAGGACTGAGGGAAGGTCATTGGCTTTAGCAATCTAGAAGTCTTTTGTAACATTGGAGAGAGCAGTTTCAGTTGAATGATGAAGTTGGAAGCCAGGTTGTATGTAGGACTTAAGAAAGTAAAGGGAGATGAAATAGAGACCTATGATAGATGGCCTTTTCAAGGAGATTAACCACAAAAGGCAGGAGAAATATGAAAAGCTAGTTGGCAGGGGTAGAAGAATCAAATAAAGGTTTTTGAGAGTTGGGGAGATATAAACTTGTTTGTAGGCAATGGAGAAGCAGCCATCAGATTGGAGGAAACTGAAGATAAGTGTGAGGATAACAATGCAGGCAGTCTGCTGAAGATGGGAGAGAATGACATCACTTCTGCAGGTACAGGGATTTATCTTATCAAGGAAAAGGGTATTTCTTCATATGAAACAGGGATGAAGGGGGAGATAGGAAGAGGAGGCATCTGACTGATATGAAATGAGGAGGGGTAAAATAGAGAGCTCTTGGAAAATAGCTTCAATTTGTTTCAGGAAAATACAAGGCAAGGTTCTCTGTTGAGACGGTGGAAAGATAAGGAATCATGAGAGGTATGATGAGAAATGAAAAGATCTTGGAAGAACCACTTAGTGAGTGTTTAGTTATTCTGAGTAATTTGGAGAGTTAATTAAGGGATTGCTTAGTAGCAGTGAGGGACCAGTTGAAGTTATGTAACAGATCTATAGGGGATCTAGTCCAAATGGTTATGTGACTTTCTAAACAAAATAGGGCTTAATATTCTTCAACTTAGAGGTTAATTTAATTAAGCTTTGCATTCTGAAGTTACTAATTTTAACAGAGGAAAAAAATGCATTACTTTAATATTCAGTTGCTCATGAAAAAAGGGAGGGGTTTTGTTAGTAGATTAAAATTATATCCAGTAAATTGTCAAAAAATACTAATAAAATTAGTCTTAATGCAAAGGCAGTAACATTAAAAAAATGAGCTGCATTTTTGCCTAATATTGCAGGTGAATAACATTGCAAGGGAATTATTGAATGCTATTAGCCAGGATGTGGAAAGATGAATGCTCATTTTGCAAAACTGCCTCAGGCAGAGAGAGCATCTCCAAAAAAAAAAAGTGCCTTTTCTTTTCTTTTCTCAAGTTAAAAAAATTCCTTCATAAATCCTGACTTAAAACCTCCTATTTTGTGAGTACTAGTAGAGTATTCAAGTTGTCCATCTGTTAACTTCTGCTAGCATTGTATGGCTGCCCCTCCCTTTCCTAAGTAATGTCCTTTATGCTATTTATTGAGTAAGGGCCATCACTGAAGATATACCACATTCTCTCTAAACCCCTCTACATTGCCTTTTGGGTCCCCTACAGCTTTGACTGAGAATCAGGAAGATGTGTGTTATGAAGTATCAAGGATAGCTTAGAATCTTTAAAAGTGATGAACGTTTTCCAAATGCAGCTAACTCATTGCAAAGAATCAATTTAGGCTTGATATTAGAAAAGAAAAAAAAATCCTCTAACAATTAGCCCTATCCAAAATTAAAACAGAGTTTCACAAGAAGTACTGGGTCTTCCTTCCTTCTTTGGAGGTCTTCAGGAATAGTTAGGATGACAACTTTTCTGGTATGGTTTTCTAGAAATTCCTTTTCAGGTATGAGTTAGACTGCAAGACTAACTTGGAAATGTGATTCGTAATGTGCATTTCCTGTCTAAAAGATAAGAGTATAAACTTGGAGCTGTCCATTTAAAGCCCTTTTTAAAACTTGATCCCTTTTTACTTTTCAAATCTTCTTACACTTTACTCTCCCTCTACCCCTTTGCTGTGATGTTGTGATACTAGACTCCTTGTTGTTCCTTAAACAAGGTGTTTCATCTCCACACTCTGCATTTCCTGTGACTATCCCCATGATTGGAGTTTTTTTTCTCTCTCTCTCTCTCTCTCTGTCTGTTTGTCTGTCTCTCTCTCTGTGTGTCTGTCTCTATCTCTGTCTTGCATTCAAGTCCCAACTAAAATTCAACCCTTTAAAAGAAACATTTTTCTGATCCCTCTTGATGCAAATGCCTTCCCTCAATAATTATTTCCTATTTATCCTGCATAGATCTTGTTTATATATAGCTGTTTGCATGTTGTCACCCCCATTTGGCTATAAATTCCCTAAAAGTAAAAATTAATTTTTGCCTTCCTATCCTTAATCCTTAACATAGTAGTTGACATTCAGTAGCTTGTTAAATGCTTGTTGAAAGCACAATATTCTATTGTTTGACAAACACAAAACTTTTAGTTGTTGGGGTAAAGACACACTATTCAACAAAAACAATTAGGGAAAATGGAAATTCTAGCAAAAGCAAAGGTCAAGAACTCATACTATTTACTAAAAAAAACTCCAAGTGAGTACCTGATTTAGACATAAAAGGTAACATCATAAATAAATTAGAGGAACATGGAAGAAATTACCTGTCAAATTTATGGTTCGAGGAAGAGCTTATAACCAAATAAGAGAGAATAGTTCATAAAAAAATAAAATGGAAAGTTTTGATTATGTAAAATTAAAAAGTTTTTCCACACGACTAATTTAGTTAACATTTAAAAAGAAGTAAATGATAAAAATCTTTGCACCAAATTTCTCTAATAAAGATTTCATGTCAAAAAAAAAACAACCAAATAAGTAAAAAATTTAAAAAAAATAGATTTCATGTCTAAGATATATTAGGAACTGATTTTAAGCTCATAGGAATAAGAACTTTTCCCCATTATAAATGATCGAAGGATATAAACATACAGTTTTCAAAGAAGCCAAGTTATTGTTGTAGTATTTTAAAATGCTTCAAATCACTGGTAATTAAAGAAAAGCAAAATAAATTCTAAGGTACCACTTTATATCTTTCATATTGGAAAAATGTGACCAAAAAAAAAGGAAAATGACAAATTCTGGGGGGCTGTGGGGAAACACACAGTTAAACACACTATTGGCATTGTGGATTGATCTAATTTATTTTGAAAAGCAATTTAACTATACCCCAGAAAGTATTAACTAGTGATAATACTACTAGGTCTGTCCTCCAAAGAGATCAAAGAAAGAAGAAAAGACCCAATACATGCCAAAATATACGTAGCAAATATTTTTGTAGTGTCAAAAAAGTTGGAAAATGAGAAGATTCCCATCAACTGGGTAATGATTGACCAAGTTAAGATATATGTATGTGATATAATGCTATTATGTTATTAAGAATCAACTAAGGGGATAATTTCAAAGAAATAAGGAAAAACTTTAAGAAGTGCTAAAGATTAAATGAGTAGGTCAGGTAAACAATGTGTGAGTAACATAATAATTATATATTGTAAAGACAAACAACTTTAAATTACTTAGGAACTATGACCAACCACAATGAAATGTGCTATCCAACTCCGGAGAGCTGATAGACTCAAGGTATAGATTGAGGCATATTTGTTGAGATATGATCAATATGGGGAATTTGTTTTGTTGCATGTTTATAATGGAGTTTTTCCCTTGCTTTTCCAAAATCAGGGAATGAGAAGGAAGAATGTTGGAGGAAAGAATATGGTCTTGAAAATAAAATAAATTTTAAAAGAAAGTTAAAAATTAAAAGAAAAAATACTTGTTGACTTGATTTGGCTTGGCTTTTAAAATTTGAGATTAACATTTGGACAATTACAGTAGCCTGATAGGTGCTCCTGGTACTTCAAATCTCTCATATTCCAAGTCATCTTTCACTTAGCAATCAAAATGTTCTTCATTAAAGCACCGGTCTAACCATTTCATCTCTCTATTTAATAACTCCAGTAGCTCCTAATATATCTAGGATTAAATATAAAATTCTCTATTTGACTTTTAAAGCCAAATATCTCCTTTTCTACTCTTCAAGCATTCTGACCCCTCACTTCCTTCAATATACTCTATGATCCAGTGGCATTGGCTTTATCTCCCACCTCTGAGTGTTTTCACTGGCAGTAACCCTTTCTCCCACATAATCACATAATCATAACCAGGAATTTTTGTGAGGGTCAGGATGGATTGGCACAAATGCAGTTACATTGGGAAAAGAAGTAGTCTGGTCCTCTTTCCAGCCAATTTCCCAGTTGAATTTTGGATAAAGTTTAGGATAGAACCCAAAAGGTGGGGCCCCTTCAGTGGTTATGCTACATGTCAGCACCACTCATGGGTCATGGAAGACTGCAAATTGAGTGGGATATTGAAATCAGAACAGTGAAAAACACTTCTCTGTCATCACTCTCAGGTAAAAACCCACTTACCATCCCATAATTATGGTTCTAAAATCACACAGTGAATATAATGACCAGAATATTATTACTTAAGTGTGCAGAGAGTTTTGAAAAAAGAGATTTCTTTTAGTGGAAAAGAAGAAAAAGAACAAATGCAAAAATTTAGAAAAATAAGAAAATAACCCTTGTGGGGCTGGAAGTAAACATATCTGCTTAGTGGAAAAGAGAACTAAAAACTAGGTTGTGGGGCAGCTAGGTGGCACAGTGGATAGAGCACCAGCCCTGAAGCCAGGAAGATCTGAGTTCAAATCTGGTCTCAGACACTTCCTAGCTGTATGACCCTGGGCAATTCACTTAACCCCAATTGCCTCAGCAAAAAAGCAAAAAAAAAAAAAAAAAAAACTAGGTTGTACTTTTTAGTGGATTGTATTTTTAACTGATAGAAGAGGTCAGAATGATTGGAGAAAATGATTCTTACATTAAAATGATTAGACAAAAAAAAAATTCACTACTTATGTCCTTTGCTACCTGTGTCCCTTGCTATGGGACAGCAAGGTGACACAGTGGAGCACTAGGCCTAGAGTCAAGAAGATCTGAGTTCAAATCCAACTTCACACATTAGCTATATGATGGTAGGCAAATCATTAACCCTATTTGCCTCCGTTTCCTCGTCTGTAAAATAAATTGGAGAAGAAAATGGCAAAATACTCCAGTATCTTTACAAAGAAAAGTTCACAAAGAATGAGACATAACAGAAGTGACTGAATGACAACAAGTTACCTTTACTTTTCCACATTTATTAGTAAGTTTCTAGATCATGCCCAAAAGAGGAGGAATGGACTAGTTTTCTCCAAGAGAGTTGTCAGCAAAGCTTCTAATTTTTTTTAACCTCTCACTGAAGAATAATACCTTCCATAGAGAGAATGTGTCGAATTTACCAGCATTCAATGGTACAAACTATTTTTAGGACATTTTTTATTAAAGCTTTTTATTTGCAAAACATATGCATGGGCAATTTTTCATCATTGACCCTTGGAAAGCTTTCTGTTACAAATTTTTCCTTCCTTTCCCCCACCCCTTCCCCTAAATGGCAGGAAGTCTAATACATGTTAATTATGTTAAAATACATGACAAATCAAATATATGTATACATATTTATACATTTATCTTGCTGTACAAGAAAAATCAGATCTACAAGAAAAAAAAACTTGAGAAGGAAAACAGAATGCCAACAAACATCAATAGAGAGTGTGAAAATGCTATGTTGTGGTTCACACTTAGGTCCCACAGGCCTCTCCCTGGGTGCATATGGCTTTCTTCATCACTGAACAACTGGAAACTGGTTTGAAACATCTCATTGTTTGAAGAGAGCCAAGTCCATCAGAACTGATCATCATATAGTCTTGTGTTGCCGTGTATAATGATCTCCTGGTTCCGCTCATTTCACTCAGCATTAGTTCATGTAAGTCTCTCCAGGTCTCTCTGAAATCATCCTGCTGGTCATTTCTCACAGAACAATAATATTCCATGACATTCATATACCATAATTTATTCAGCCATTCTCCAACTGATGGGCATCTATTCAGTTTCCAGTTTCTAGCCACTACAAAAAGAGCTGCCACAAACATTTTTGCACATGTGGGGCCCTTTCCTTCCTTTAAGATTTCTTTGGGATATAGGCCCAATAGAAATACTGCTGGGTCAAAGGGTATGCACAGTTTGATAACTTTTTGAGCGTAGCTCCAAATTGCTCTCCAGAATGGTTGGATCCGTTCACAGGTTCACAGTTCCACCAACAATGTATCAGTGTCCCAGTTTTCCCACATCCCCTCCAGCATTCGTTATTATCTTTTCCTGACATCTTAGCTAATCTGAAAGGAGTGTAATGGTATCTCAGAGCTGTCTTAATTTGCATTTCTCTGACCAATAGTGATTTGGAGCACCTTTTCATATGACTAGAAATAGTTTTAATTTCTCATCTGAAAATTGTTCATATCCTTTGACCATTTATTGATTGGAGAGTGGCTTGAATTCTTATAAATATGAGTCAATTCTCTATATATTTTAGAAATGAGGCCTTTATCAGAACCCTTAAATGTAAAGATGATTTCCCAATTTATTGCTTAGGATATATTTTTAAGTGTTTTTCTCTAATATATTCACATCAGAGGTTTATTTAATTTCTCTTTAATCACCATGTTTCAAGTTATCCTACTAACCTCATAGTTATAATTGAGATGATTCCGTTCCTGATTTTCAGTTGCTTGAAATTTTGCCAAGACATTACCTTCCTACCTCTGTAAGGTAACACCTCCTTTCTTCCTTTTGAGGTTTATGAGTGTCTGTTGGCTTCTGTGAATTGTGAACTTCTAGATAGGTAAGGAAATGGTTCGTATAAAGTTTTAAACAGAACTGAAATTAGAGATGGAGGAGAAGGATTTTACTCTTTTCTGATCAGTATAGCAATTATTTTTTATTCTTGACCCTAACAGAAAAATGGATTATCTAATGGAACATTTATCTGTTTTGACTGCCCTGCAAAATTAAAAAACCTCAGCATTCCTCCTCTGAATACAGTTTAAAATTGCTAATTCTGATTAGCAAAGGGAGGGAAACTTAGGTCAATGAAAATAACCAACATGTCTAGTAGGCAAGACGTTGAAATCCACTTTAAGCAAAACACAAAAAGATGACTGGCGAAAAAGAGAGAGACTGAAGTAATTGTTTTCAGAGCAATTAGTGAGTGGATGGTGTCAGATAAATGACTTTTTTCCTTCCTTAGAGCAATCATGCCTACCAGGTGCCAAATAGTGCTATGAAGGATTTTTCTTTATTTTCTTGTCACCCAGTTTAAAGGATAGTAACAAATTTTTCATAGAATCATAGGAATTCAAAGCTGAAAGGGACTTGGGATGATGATTTACGTTAGTTCTTCTATCATAGAAATGTGAAGACTAATGTTCCTATATATGATCTATACAAGGTTATGAAGGAAATGTCAAGCCCAAACTTTATGCATTTTAGTTTAGTGAAAAAAAGACTGGGTTTTCCCACTATAAATCAATAAATCTGTGATTCCAAACTTACTGTCTTTCCAAATTTCTGCTTCCTTTCAGTTATTCAATCAGCACTGAATCTGAGTTTTGTCCATATATAGTGCTACTTTTATTATACAAGAAAAATAAAGCTGAGAGATTAGGATACATTTGTTATAACTATTCTTCCAAGTATCATAGGGTATTTGTAAGCATTTTCATATCTTTTTTTAAAAAGAAGGTCAAAGTAACAGGGCATAGGTGAATTTAACACAGAAATCCAAATTTGCTTAAGGTCAAATAGAGTATCAAAAAGTAGTTGTTCCTGGCTTCTGGCCTGAGATTTTTACTGTTTAAACATACTGACAGAAAGACTTTATCCTGTTTGTTACAGATGATATTTTCAGTACAATTCCCTTGTGAAATTCATATTCACTGTGTGTTCTGTGTTTATATCAATTACACTCACATACATATACACAGATAAACCAGTGCTTATACATGGAAAACCTTTGTCTTCTGGCAAAGTGATCAGGTGTCCTAAACCCTCATTCTTTGTTTTTGTGTGACTTATTCTTTCTCCATTTACATTGCTGTGTAAAGACCAGTGGGGAGAATGATTGGAGGTTAGATGTTTTTCCAAAGACCAAAGCAAGGAAATTAACATATGTGATTTATTAGAGGGAACTAAGTAAAGATTTCATCCTTATCTCCTTTTTTCTTCATGACATTTATTAAACATTTCTTAGTAGGTCTATCTCCATGACATTTTTTTATTTTGACATTTTTGAAATAGAAAAAAGTTCTTTAAGCCAGTGAGTATATTCAGCATGTTATCATTGATAGTAATACATAATTTTTGTTCTCTAAGAGCTTCCAGTTTATTAAGGAGTTGAGGCCTTCTAAAACAGCAGCAACAATGGCTAATCTTATAAAATGCTTTAAGGTTTATAAAACACTTCACAAATATTCTCTTATTTGCTCCTACATGAAACAGTTGAGTAGTAGATTGGTGCATGCTGAATGCTTTGGGAACTCAGTAATATAAAATAACAAAATAAGTTTGAGCTAGGAATTTTGGGGAGATGGCAGAATATTAGGGCCTCAAAATATGCTAGCAAAATTGTAAAAATCCACAGAATGGTACAATGATAAAATAAAAAAAGAATCAGCTAAAACTCCTCCATATTGTCTAGGTCTATGTTAAAAAAAAAAAAAGACTGCCTTGAATCCAGCAGAATGCTAAATTAGAGAAAAGCTAGGGTAGGTGGAAAGGGAAATTGAAACAGCTTATTTTCACATCCAAAGAGAAGACGAGGAACAGCTGGCAACTGTGAGCAAGACAGGACATCCATCCCTATTCAGTCAAGAGATAGGGCCAGATCAACTGGATAACAGGGAGGTTCCAGTCCATTCCAGATCAGTGAAAGGCTTCCCTCTCTGGAAGGAAATAGGACTAGATCAGTGCAGTGTTACCAAAAGGTCCCCATCCGAGGCAGGAGACAATGACAAAGTAGCATCCAGACAGCCCAGGTCTCCTAAGTAGGTAGAAGGTAAGACTATTTCTGAAAATGGACCCTGTCCTTAACTACCGAGTTCAGGATCAGCCAGGGCCTTTGTACACCATTCAGGAATATAGAAGTGGAACTTGACACAAGAATGAGCCCCAAATCCAGAAACTGAAATTAAACATATGAGTAAACAGAAAAAAAACAAAAACAAAAACAAACACTGATCACAATGGAGAAATATCTTGAGTGGAAAGAAGTAAACCCCTCCAAAAAAGTAACTTCACAAGTCTAAGAGGTACTACAGAGAAAAGCAAATCTTAGTCCTAAGGATTACAGCAGTACCTGGGAGAAATGAAAAAAAGAGATACAAAATGAAATCGTTAGAGAAGAAAAACTAGGAATGGAGATTAACATTGTAGACAATATGAAGGTAAATATTATGTAAGAATTAATTCTCTTTAAATTATGAGGCCAAAAAATTATTCCATGAGATAATAATAAATATTAAAATCAAAAGATGTAAAAAACCAAAAGATATGTAAAATTTATATTTTATCAAAAACAACTGACTTGTAAAACAAGTTGATAGAAAATCTAAGAATTGTTATACTACTTAATGATTATTACCTACTTCCTCAAAAGGAAAAAAAAAGAAAAAGCTTGGATGTAATAGTTCAAGAAATCACAAATGAAAATTGCCCAGATTTCCTAGTACCAGAGGACAAATTGAAAAATAGAAAAAAGTTGCTTCCTGAAAGACATTCCAAAATGAAAATTCCCAGGAACATAATAGCCAAAATCCATAGTTTCCAAGTCAAAAAAATATTACAGGCAGGCGAAAAGAAAGTGTTTAAATATTACAGAGCTACAAACAGAATCACACAAGATTTGGCTGTTACATCTTAACAAAGAGGAAAGTTAGGGATATGATCTTCCAAAAGGGAAAAAGATAATGACTTAAAACCAAAAATAATCTATTCACTAAAAGTCAATATAATCCTATGGGGGAATATATGAACTTTTAATGAAATGTAGGGTTTCAAATGTAGGGTTTCCAAGCATTAATGATAAAAAGACCAGAACTGAATAAATACATGGAAAAAGAAAAACATAGGGACTACATGAGGACAAACTGTTTACATGCTTATAGGGGAAGAAGAAAATGTCATCTCAGGACTGTAATATTTTCAAGGATCCTGAGTTCAATAAGATACACAGAGGGCCTGGGAATGTATATATTTTTTTTTTGTTTTGATAATCTTAGAAGAAGGCAATGGAAAGAATAAATAAGGAGAAGAGGAGAAAGAGAAGGGAATTTACAATCTCACATAATAGAGCTGTAAGCGATGACAGTTATACAAACATGAAGAGAGGGATGGGCAAATGAATATCCCATGAACCTCACTTTAATCTAAACTGGACAAAGGAGTTTGAAAAAGAATACAAAATGTATACATAAATGTGCTATAGAACAGAAATATTAAAAAGAAAAATATTTTTAAAATACAAAATAAGTTTGAACTAAGTTAGTAAAAAAAATTATGAAGAAATTTAAACATGTAAAACCTCATGTAAGTGTATTTAGTAAAAAAAAATTAAGGGCTATTATATTGGGCTTATAGTATATATATTATATATTATAGCATATTATGTTATGAGGAATATATATGAGTACATATATCTATATATGATTAAAAAGGATTTTCTCTTACATTGTTATCTAAAAATATAATTGTTTAAGATTTTGACAATAACTTTGTATGATAATCAGAATCATAATCATAATAAATAAATAAATAAAATAGAAGTAATCAATATTACAATCATCTAAAAAGATCCAGGTTAAACGCACAAACGACTGAAGAGAATTTATTAGTGGAATATTCCTGGAGATAAGCGATGGGATAAGGATGTTTTGGATAAAAGAAATGACTTGGCAGTGTGTAAAATCCTTGACAGAAAAGCAGAGATTGCCTCACTTTTGTATTTACATTTCCAGCACCTAACATAATACCTGGCTAAAATAAATCCCTAAAAAATTCTAGGGTAGCTGTGTGACCCTGGATAAGTCACTTAACTTCATTGCCTCAGCAAAAAAAAAAAAAATTCTAGGGTAACTACAGTGGATAGAGCACCAGTCCCCTAATCTCTGTGTGACCCTATGCCTAACTGCCTAAACCCCTCCTTAAAAAATCTATTGGGGCAGCTAAATGGCACAGGAGATAGAACATCAGTCCTGAAGTCAGGAGGACCTAAGTTCAAATCTGACCTCAGACACTTAACACTTCCTAGCTGTGTGACCCTAAGCAAGTCACTTAACCCCAATTGCCTTAGCAAAAAAAAAAGTCAATCTATTGATTGCTTCCTAGAATAAATATTGTGGTTACTGTGGCTATAGATATCTAAACTGTGACCTTTGAAATCATCTTATTTACGCATGAGGAAACAGAACTTTACTAAGAAATTTGCCAAAGGTCACAGCTAGTAAGTAACTGGCAGAACTTAAATCCAGATGTTCTGACTTCAAGTCCAATATTCTTTCCACTGTCTCATACTAATGTCTAAGTAAAGACAAATAAGAATAAGTGAATCCTAAAGAGTGTCTTCACTTTGATTTCAAAGAATCAAAATATCATTAACATTGAGAACTGGCCCCACAGAATTAATGAGTAAAATGAGTAACCTTTTAAAAACTAGTCTCAGTGAAACCTTGTCTGAAGGCCAAGAAGGAAAATTATTGGAGAAAATGGAATGAAGTGTTCATAAAGATGGAAGTAAATGAGAAAAAAGAGGAATTGATAGTTTATATTTATAAGGATATGAGAACTTTACAAAAGAAAGATTCAGTGTCATTTCTGTTGTCTCAAAATCCCTAAAACAATCTAGTCCGCTCTCTTATTTCTGTGTTTTTTTTCATTTTTTCAGTAGCTTATTTAAATAATTCAGAGTTAAATCATCTTAATTGTATGCCACGTATTTTTCTCATTGCTACTCTTTTTTTTCCTTGTTTATTATAAATTCTGATTTTAGCTCTTATGAGTCAGTAGTCTAACTATGAACAGACAGCTCACTTAAGGATAACTCCCACATGAATAGTAAGTCTTTTCCTGTCTGTTTAATGCTACTAAATGTCATTATTTGTGAATTATTTGTTATCTATGCTCAATATTCACTAATCCTTTTTTAAAGAATTTATAATACAGAAGTTAGAAACTTCTGTATAGTCTACAAGACTTTGACCTCTCTCTTTACTTTCTCTTGAAACATAGGCTTTCCTGCATTTATCTTTGCCTTTTTTCTTCCTTTTAATTGAAGTCACCACTAATTATCAAGATAATTAAAGCTGCCATTAATTATCAGCGAATTTGATTTGGAGGAGCTTATCAAGTTTCTCACAGAATTTCTCTCCCATTTTGCAATCAACAGACACTGTTGGTGGTGGTCTTTTTGCAAATATTTGCCACTAATATTTTAGTACAAGGGTAGCTAAGTGGCTCAATGGATAGAGCACCAGCCCTGAAGTCAGGAGGACCTGAGTTCAAATCTAGTCTCAGACACTTAGCATGTCCTAGCTGTGTGACCCTGGGCAAGTCACTTAACCCCAATTGTCTCAGCAAAAAAAAAAAAATTAGTACATAATGATCAAATGTCAATCTTCATGAAAAATAACTATATACATATGGAGGACATCCTTAATGAAGACATTTCTAGGGAACAAGCAATTTTTCACATGTGATATTCAACAATGGACCACATTTAATATGAAAGATATAGAGAATATAAAATTCCATTATCAGGCAACAAGCATTTAATTATTTCCAGACATTCTACTAAGGACTGAGGATACAAAAAAAGATAAGGACAAGTTCTTTGACCTCAAGGATCTCACAATCCAGTTGTGCTTATTTATTGATTATACAAAAGTAGTCAATTTAACAGACTAAAATGAGGCTTACAAGCTCTTTTACAACAAAGTATCTACCTTCCACATATCAAGGTCATTCAGAATTCAGAAATAACAAAAAGAACTCTAGTAATTTTCTGAAATTATGGAAATATCAAAGTGTAAAATAAGTCTATATCTCTTGCTATCAAAAAAAAAAGTTTCCACTTCGATGAAGATCATGTACGGAGGCCAGATTGAAGAGCAAATAATTGTCTTTATATGGTGAGCTACTCCTGTGTGCAGGTGATAATACATTGATTTCATCAATTCCCAAGAACAGAGGTTCCTACTGAAGATTTGTATTCACTCAAATATGTGTGACCTATTAAATCTCTCAGAAAAGACCAAATGGATAAAGAATTTCTATTGCCCATATTTCAGCATGTATCTCAACAAGACTACACAACAAATTAGGACAGCATTTTCTTTTAGACAATGATCTGAGCCCAGAGTTGGACCAGAGTAGAAGAAATTGGACTGTTTTCAGAAAATTACAAAGCCCTTTGAATTACTGTAAACTTTCAATGACAACAAGACAAACATTTTACTAGTGTTGCTGCATAACAACAAGACCTGAGATATTACTGCCCTTAAAGACTTTAAAATGCATCATTTAGAAAACTGTGGAAAGGCCTATGGTGAATATGAGTAGGCGCCAATATATAGTAAACCAGCAACTCTCAAGAATAACAATTATAAAGGATGTTATCAAGAAATGATAGGGAAGATGGGCTAATCATATGATTGCCAGCTTGTTTGTCAGCTATGGTTGTACAGAGTACTGGTACCCATTGGTATCCTTGTGATTTGTGAAAAGATGAATTAGGCCTCCAACAGGTTAAATCAATTCTTTGTGGCAGACTTGGAAAGATGGGGATGAGATTTATACAAAATGAATCAATATAGATGTAGGGTGATTGACAACATTGAAAGGAATTCAAGAATTTATGAAATCACAGATACATTTGATTGCTTCAGTATGTATATATACATATTTAAATATAATTTCACAATATAATCATGAAGAAATTATTTCAAAATGAAATGTCTTTACAATTTTAGAATTAGAAGAAACTTTAAAAAGATAATCTAGTCAATAGATGCAGAAAAAGCCTTTGATAAAATCCAACACCCTTTCCTATTAAAAACACTAGAGAGTATAGGAATAAATGGGCTTTTCCTTAAAATGATCAGTAGCATCTATTTAAAACCATCAGCAAGCATCATATGTAATGGAGACAAACTAAAACCATTCCCAATAAGATCAGGAGTGAAACAAGGCTGCCCACTGTCACCATTACTATTCAATATTGTATTAGAAATGTTAGCTTTAGCAATAAGAGAAGAAAAAGAGATAAAAGGAATCAGAGTAGGTAATGAAGAAACCAAATTATCACTCTTTGCAGATGACATGATGGTATACTTAGAGAACCCTAGAGACTCAACTAAAAAACTACTAGAAACAATTCACAACTTTAGCAAAGTGGCAGGATTCAAAATTAATCCACATAAATCATCAGCATTTTTATATATTACCAACAAAGTTCAGCAGCAAGAGATGCAAAAAGAAATTCCATTCCAAATAGCAGATGATAGGATAAAATACTTGGGAATCTATCTGCCAAGGAAAAGTCAGAAACTATACGAACTAAATTACAAAACACTTTCCACACAAATAAAATCAGACCTAATCAATTGGAAAAATATTAAGTGCTCATGGGTAGGCAGAGCAAACATAATAAAAATGACAATACTACCCAAACTAATCTACTTATTTAGTGCCATACCAATCAAACTCCCAAGAAATTATTTTACAGATCTAGAAAAAATAGTAGCAAAGTTCATTTGGAAGAACAAAAGGTCAAGGATTTCAAGGGGATTAATGAAAAAAAAGGCAGATGAAGGTTGCCTTGCTGTACCAGATCTAAAACTATATTATAAAGCAGCGGTCATCAAAACCATTTGGTACTGGCTAAGAAATAGAGCAGTCGATCAGTGGCACAGGATAGGTTATCAGGACAATCTAGGCAATAACCTTAACAATCTAGTATTTGATAAACCCAAAGACCCCAGCTTTTGGGATAAATACTCACTATTCGGCAAAAACTGCTGGGAAAATTGGAAACTAGTGTGGAAGAAATTAGGGCTTGACCCATACCTAACACCACATACCAAGATAAGATCTAAATGGGTTCATGATCTAGATATAAAGAGGGACTTTGTAAGCAAGTTAGAGGAACGTAATATAGTTTATCTCTCAGACCTGTGGAGATGGAACAAATTTATGTCCAAAGAAGACCTGGAACTCCTAATTGAACACCAGATGGATAATTTTGATTATATTAAGTTAAAAAGTTTCTGTACAAACAAAACAAATGCAGACAAGATTAGGAGGGAAGCATCAAATTGGGAAATCATCTTTACATTTAATGGTTCTGATAAAGGCCTCATTTCTAAAATTTATAGAGAATTGTCTCATATATATAAGAATTCAAGCCACTCTTCAATGGATAAGTGGTCAAGGGATATGAACAGACAATTTTCAGATGATGAAATTAAAACCATCTCTAGTCATATGAAAAGTTGCTCCAAATCACTATTGATCAGAGAAATGCAAATTAAGACAACTCTGAGGTACCACTACACACCTGTCAGATTGGCTAAAATGACAGGAAAAGATAACGATGAATGTTGGAGGGGATGTGGGAAAACTGGGACACTAATACATTGTTGGTGGAACTGTGAACGGATCCAACCATTCTGGATTGCAATTTGGAGCTATGCTCAAAAAGTTGTCAAACTGTGCATACCCTTTGACCCAGCAGTGTTTCTACTGGGCCTATATCCCAAAGAGATCTTAGAGGAGGGAAAGGGACCCACCTGTGCAAGAATGTTTGTGGCAGCCCTTTCTGTAGTGGCTAGAAACTGGAAACTGAAGGGATGCCCATCAATTGGAGAGTGGCTGAATAAATTATGATATATGAATGTTATGGAATATTATTGCTCTGTAAGAAACGACCAGCAGGACGATTTCAGAGAGGCCTGGAGGGACTTGCATGAACTGATGCTGAGTGAAACGAGCAGAACCAGGAGATCATCATACACAGCAACAACAGTATTACATGATGATCAATTCTGATGGACATGGCTCTCTGCAACAAAGAATTGTCTCAAACCAGTTCCAATTGTTCACTGAAGAAAACCATATACACCCAGAGAGAGGGAAATGAAATATGGACCACAACGTAACATTTTCATGATCTCTATTGACATTTGCTTGCATTGTGTTGCCTTTCTCTGATTCTTTTTTTTTCTTGTAGATAGGATTTTTCTTGCATAACTTCTCAAGCATTTCAACATTATTAACATGTAGTGGACTTCCTGCCTTGTAGGGGAGGGGAGGGGACTGGGGGTAAAATTTGTAATGGAAAGCTTTGTAAAGATCAATGTTGGGGAACTACCCATATATATGTTATACAAATAAAAAGCTTTAATAAAAAAAAGATAATCTAGTTCAGTATCCTTAATCAATTTAATCTTTTCTATATTTTCAAGTTGCTTTTTGTTTTTTTGAGCAATGGATCATACCAGTTCAGCAAAACCAACCAAACACCACTGCCTCTGATAGGATTTGCTACATTCTGATGCCTCTGTACTGAAAGAAAAAAAAATATATTTCATTATTTGTTATTGCTGTTCAGTCATGTCTGACTCTTCATGATCCAGTTTGGGGTTTTCTTGACAGAGATAGTAGAATGGTTTGCCTTTTCCTTCTCCAGCCCATTTTACAGAGGAGGAAACCAAGGGAAAGAGGATCAACTGACTTGGCCAAGTCACACAGTTAGCAAGTCTCTGATCTTTAGTCTTTCTGACTATTGGCCCAGCACTCTATCTACTATGCCACCTAACTACCCTATTTCATTACTGATACCCCAGGGGAAAAAATAATATTGATCATCGCACTGATCTGATTTTTTAATGTGTTATTGTTGTTTTCATGTATAATTTTTGTGGTCATTATTTATATTATTTTCCTGGTTCTGCTTTTTTTTTACTCAGCATCCATTCAGTTAAGTTTTCCCCATGTTTCTCTGTATATATTCTCTGAATATTCACACAATAATATTCTATTCCTCCACATAACATAATTGTTCAGTTCCTAAACTGTACTCACTTTGTTCCTAGCTTTTGTTATTTTGTTTTTGCTATTACAAAGTGATCTAAGAAATGTTTTTACATATTTAAAATGTTTCTGTCTTATTGTTAACCTCTTTGAGTCAAAGGGTATGATGGTACATTTTAGCAACTTTTTTCATATAATTTTATTCTAAAAATCCTCCTTAGCACTCATAACAGGTAAGCACCCAATCTCTGCTTAAGTATTTCCAATATCTAGAAGTTGAATATTTAATTTAAAAAATTTAATTTAAAAATATTTAATTTAATTTTTTTAGTTGATGAGAAAAAAAATAGGGAATTCATAGAAGTTTTTCCTGAAAGTGGAGTAGTTACAAGAATTGACAAGAAGCAAATGAAATTAATAAGCAATGTGACTTTGAGCCAATAAATTTCCCTGGTTTCTGTACTGTCATTAGGCATACAACATGGACTGTTATCTGGGAGCTCAAACCTTTCATTATGGTTTTAGATGATTACAACCGTTAATATGTTGTGTTCTGTAGTAGTTTTCAGTAACTGATTTAGGGCTAAAGTATCATATTTAAAAGACTTAATTAGA
The DNA here is from genome assembly GCA_023553655.1 of Myrmecobius fasciatus. NCBI lineage: Eukaryota > Metazoa > Chordata > Mammalia > Dasyuromorphia > Myrmecobiidae > Myrmecobius > Myrmecobius fasciatus. The sequence goes on from JAJPUD010001896.1 coordinate 86,277, forward strand.
ATTGGTGAGGGGAGCAAGTTGTGATCATACAACTTTGATCAGCTTTCAACAGTTGGCTTAAATAAAATTGGATTCCTAACACTCTATATTCTGAACAATTTCAGAAAATAAGCATCCTTTTAATACAGTTTCTCTATACTATAGGCTTTGGTGTTTTGAAGTCTTTTCAGTTGGAGGTGAGCCATAATTTGTTGGAGGGGAGCCATGGCTCTTTGTCCCTAGCCCCATTTGAAATTCTTAGTACTCTTTAACTCAATCCTTTCCTCACATGAGGAATTTAGTATCTGGTTCCTGCAAATCTAGCAAACCTTGAACTTCAAGTGAGGAGGGAGGATTAGTTTCCTATTCTGTAGTTTTCTGCAGCTGTTCTGGGACCCAGGAAGTAGAATTCAATATAGCTAGATCAAGGATTCTTAGCTTGGGGTCCATAGGCTTTTTTTAAAAAAAACAACTATATTTTGTTACTACATTTCAGTATTTAGTTTTATTTATTTAGTTTAGTAATTAGTTTTCTTTGTGATGCTATGCATTATCATTTTATGAGTGGATGCCCATCAGTTGGAGAATAGCTGAATAAGTTATGGTATATGAATGTAATGAATATTATTGTTCTATAAGAAACTATCAACAAGATGATTTCAAAAATGCCTGGAGAGACTTACATATACTGATACTAAGTCAAGTGAATAGAACCAAGAGAACATTGTACACAGAAACAACAAGATTATATGATAATCGATTCTGATGGACGTGGCTCTTTTCAGTTCCAGTGGTCTTATGATAAAGAGAGCTATCTACACCCAAAGAGAGGATTGTGGGGATTAAGTGTGGATCACAACATATTATTTTCACTTTTTTGTGGTTATTTGCTTGCATTTCGTTTTCTTTCTCAATTTTTTCCTTTTAATCTGATTTTTCTTATGCAGCATGATAAATATGGAAATGTGTATAGAAGAACTGCACATGTTTAACATAAATTGGATTACTTGTTGTCTAGGGGAAGGGATAAGGGGAGGGAAAGAGAAAAAAAAATTGGAACACAAGGTTTTGCAAGGGTGAATGTTGAAAAGTATCTTTGTGTATGTTTTGAAAATGAAAAGCTTTATTAAAAAATAAAATTAAAATTAAAACATTATCCAAAGAAAAGGGAGCAGAAGATCCTCAAACTGACCGAGGGATCCATGCCACACACAAAAAAAGAACCTCTGATCTAAGCCCTTGTTGCTCCTTGTCTTCTGTCTCATCATATTTGTAGTAGCCTTTTCTCTAAATGCACTTTATATTTAATTTTGGCAAGTCAGACTTCAGAGAAACTATAGATATTGGTGAATCTGAACTTTCCTCTTATATTAATCAGACTCAATGAAATCTTTAGTAGACCTGAATTGCTGATCTAATCATGTTAATAGCTAGTCCAAATAAAAGGCCTGTCCCAAAACTCTTAGAAAATACTCCTGGATTTGAATGGCTTTCAAAAATCTGAAAAACACTAAAGTTTTAGCCAAATTGACCTGGTTAAAAAATAAAATTTGAAAATTCCAAAAGATAACATAGAGGAAATAAGTATGCACTTTTTTTTTCTTCCTTTTGAGATTACTTCCCATTTATACCATATCTTATATTCATGTTTCCTTTATTTGAATGGGAGTTCCTTGATTGGGACAGAGAAAGTATTCAGTAAATAATGGTTGATGATGATGATGATAATGATGACATTGATATTTATATGTCTGTGTCATCTTAAAAGCAGTTAGTAAACTTATGAAATTTTAACTTAATGGCATTTTATTTTAGTAATTTGCTTAAGCCCGAATAAATTTTCTACCTCATATCAATTCACCATTCAGTAAAAGAAGATATTTGGAAGTATGCTAAAATTTCATGTAATTTGTTTTTTTCAACAGGCAATATTAGTCAGTATTTGTGATTATTAACCCTGAGAGTCAAAACCTTCTAATATGATGGCGATTTTCACAGGACAATTTATAGGAAATTCCAATTTATGAATGTTTATGATTCTTCCTAGAAATGTGAGGACAAACCCAATAATTTTCCCATTTGTTGTATACATTTTTCTCTTTCACTTTGAGATTCCACTCTTTCCACTCCCTGACCCCTTATCTACTTTTCACTTTTGAATTCAATTTTATTCCACTTTGGTAATTAATATCCACTACTCAAATAAATACAAACCCAAAGCAAAGTCAGATGAGATCCTGTTCTTGCTGGCTCTATGATCCTAAGTTTGTAGCAATTTACACTCTTGGTTCCACAGACTCCTAAGGCTATTGACTTCCTTTGGGTGGTTCCTGAGATACAAACAAAATGTCAGAAGGTTGAGAAGCCCCAGGACCTTGTTCTCATTATTCATTATGCAAACATTGCACCATAACCATGTAGATTTCTTGAGGTTGCTTTGGGATGGTAAGAAAGAAGAGCTTTCCTTTTTGGAGAGATAGCTTTGGTTATCATTGAAGTCTCTGGCTCAGATTGCTTGCCAACTATATGATTTCCAGACAGGTGTTCATTTTGACAAAGAAGCTAAGAAAAGATACTCTTATTTGGGAGTCTATCAGAAATTGAAATGATGAATGTTGGTTATAGAATGATATAAGAAACAATTTGTGATGTACTTAAGTTTCAATTTTCCCTTAATTGTGCATCAAAATTGTTTTGTTTGTTATCAGACTTTGGAATGCAGTTATGGTGTAAAGATTTTCATGCTCTAGTTGACATTTCATGGGGTTACTTCCTCAGAGTGAGGGGCCATGGAATGTTATGTTGCCCTTGGTTGAATGCCATACTACATTGTTCAGCTCAGAGTAGGGGGTTTTATTTATTTTTCATTTTACGTTATTTCAGCTGTTTTCACTTTTTCCTTTATTTTTTTCCTGCCTCCTACAGAGTTCTTTTGCAAACATTACTGGGGGATATTTCATTATGAGCTCTTCTAACTAGTACTCTCAGTCTTGGGAGAACAGTTTTCCTCTATGTCAACAACTCAAATAGAGTCTCTAAGTTCAGATAGATAAAATTCAACTCTTTGTAGATCAAAAACCTTGTGGAAATCCAGGTTTTGTATAGAAACTTTTATTATGTCAGAGAAAAAAAAATTCTTTAAGTTGACTCTCTCCTGTTTCACTAAATGTTATATACTTATAACCAAAGTTAAAATTCGGAGTTATTTCACTTAACAAAACATGTTCATTTATAAATTGCTGTTTGTGTGAAGGACTGTTGAGTTTCTTTTTATTGAAGATTAATTTTAAAAACAAATTGATGTTTAGCTGTTCTGAAGTTACACTGGGTAACATGATTGGGCTTTTCTCTCATATCAGTTATTCAAAGAACAATATTTTGTTATGGAAAAACTTTGACTTTATCAGCTAATTAATTGTAGATATTGTACAGTCATAATAATATGAGTGAAATCTAAATGTGGTTTTCTGCAAGTAGATACATAAATATACATCATGCTGTCTCCATGTTACTCACTATTCAATTTATCTGTTATTTTCTTGAGATCAGTGAACAGGTAAGTATTGTTATTTTTAATAAAAGAATGACTGTTTTCTCACAGTAAAATTACTATGTGCATTACTGAAATGACAACTTGAAACTGATATGAAGGATTCCTCTTACATAATTAAAGATAACTCCATTACTGACACTGAAAAGGACAGGAGTTTTTAAGGTATTCTTCTTGTTAATTTCACAGGATTATCTTGACTGTATCAAAGACCAATCCAAGCTTTCTTTGGGAGCTGAAGAAAGATCCGCCCTTTTTGGAAACATACAAGATATCTACCATTTCAACAGGTAAGTTAATACTGAAATATAGACAACATGAAAACAACCAGATTATTAGTTTCTAAGATCTATGTGTCCTAACTTCTTAAGGGATATAGCACATGAAAACTGACCATCTGTAATCCATCCCTTTTCAGAGGATTACCATTCTTTGAAAACTTGAATCTGGGTTAAGTACTTATATAGTTTCTTAAGTACAATATTTATTCTCCATCAAACCTCTTTTATCTTGCAATCCCCAGAAAGATGATCTGATTATAGGTCCACAGAATCATCAGGATCATTTTCCTTCCTTAGCAAAAAAAAAAAAATGTACATGTCCAAAGTTAAAAAGTTTTCTGAGTTTTCTCAAATACTTTTTTGGTATCTGTTGCAGTATCTTTAACAATCCTGAGCCAAGAGATACTTGAAACATATTTCATTAGTTGATTTAGATAATTATATCTGATTGCAAAGCATTTTTTGTACTACAACTCCTCAATATTAGGAGAAAAATTATATCCCTTGGATACAAATAGTCCAACATTATATTCCTGACTGCAGTAACCACTTATTACTTGCCAACTATATGCCAAGTACTGTGTTAGGTACTGGTGATCCAAAGGCTAAATTCAAATAGTCTTTATAAATTTTACATTCTGCTGGAGAAAAATAATGGGTTTAGAGATAAATAAAGACTGTGTCTATATATGTATGTGTACATACATACATAAATACATACATACACAGGAATGTTTGGGAGGCCAGAGAGATCTAACAGCTCAGAAGAATTTTTTAAAGGACCTTGTATAAGAATTGGTATTTGAGTGAAACCTTGAAGCAACGGATTCTAAAAGGTAGAAATGAGGATGTACTTTCCAGGCTAGCAGGACAAGGGTACAAAAAGCATCAAGATGGGAAATTGAATCTGATTTAAGTATAAGAGTAAATAGAGCATTTTGGTTGGAAAAATGATTAGTGCCAAATTACTAAGGACTTTTAAGTGTCAAAAGAAATTTCCATTTTATCATCACAGGAGCTCCTCGAATAAGGGAATATCATGGTCAGATGTGAGCTTTAGTTATATTAATTTGATACCTTTGTGAAGAATAGGTTCTAGGGAAGGAGATTGGAGGCAGAAACACCAATAAGGATCTTGTTGCAATTATACAGATGAGAGAGAATGATGATTTAGGACTATGGTGGTTGTGATATGAGTGGGGATAAATAGAAAAGGTGCAGGGAATACTGTGGAGTTAAAAAAAATCAGAACAATTTGGTATCTGATTTGTTATATAGGAGAATAAAAAGAATAAAGAATTGCAAGTGACAGTGCGATTGAGAACTTGTGTATCTAAGAACAATAGTTCCCTGTACTTCTATATAGGAAAAAATAGAATGAGAGATGGGTTTTATGAGGAGAATTGAGTTCTATTTTGGACATGTTGAGTTTGAAATATCTACAAAAAATATCTAAAGGGTAGTTGGTGATATGGAAGCAGAACTCAGAAGAGAGGATATATAAATGTAAGAATTATCTATAGCAAGGTGATTTTTGAGGCTATAGGAGCTGATGAACTCCTGCAGAACTCCTACAGGTATACAGAGAGGAAATGAGCCTGTTTCCATTGGGGGAACTCCTGGAAACTACTTTGACCAATGTAGATGGGTACCATCTCTACAGGTCAGAGTGTTGCCCACAGCCCTGAGAGATTAAATGACTTCTCCAGAGTTACAAAACCTGTAAATAGAGAAAGACCTTCAAGTCAGGTCTTCTTCACTTTGACCATCTCTCTTTTCATTATAGCACACTGCCCTTATCCATTGAGATAATAGGGAGAAGGACAAAGTTTAATTTTGTAGTATAATATTCTGTAGTCTTTAAAAAAACTATGTATTATTATGGTGGTGATGTGTGGAATGAAACAAGATTACAATGTGTAAGAAACAAGAAGGGAAAAAACTAACAGTAGAGACAAAAAGTAAATTTAAGGTTTAGTCTTTTATAGTCTTTTAGTGATGTGCCAGTGTTAAAAAAAATTTAATTCAAGTTTGATTGAATCAAGATTTTGATCCTTTGGAAAGCCAGAGTTATGCCATTTCATTTTCAGAGTTTACTGATACTGTCTGAAATATTTATGTTTTTCTAGATGTTTGAAAATTGTATGATGTATTCCAGGGTTCTTTTTCACCTTTGCTGAAAGAGAAAAGTAGAGAAAATTCATTTCAACTCAGTAAACATTTGTTAATCCCTCCCTATGTGTAGGAAATTTTTATGAGGGACTGATATCAACGAGGCAGGAGATCTGGACTTCACAGTGCTCATAGTAAAGTAAGGATTTAAGACACATGCAGTGAACTAAAATCATAAGGTTATAAATAATAAAAATAGCTAACATTTACAAAGCACAAAGTATTCTGTTTCATTTACTCTGTATGACAAATCTTTTGGTTATATGACATTGTTATTCCCATAGATAGATAACTAACACATCAGAGAAGTATAGAAAGTGCTCTGTTGGGCATGTTACTCTTTATGCAAATAAGAATAAAATTTAGTTTTGTTGCCAAGAAAAATTTTGCATTTCTTAAGTGTCTGTTATAAAGACCTTTTTCTGTACAATCAGAAAGGAAAAAAATGAACCTCCATTAGGAATCAACAAGTAAAATTGATGGCATATTATCGTGAGGTATCCATGTGGTTATATCATTTTGCATGTTTATATGTACACATATATAATGCTGTCTCATTTTGAAGAATTTATTTCATCTCAAGTTCTGATCATCATTTTCAAGGGGGTTTTTCTATTATTTCAATGTTAATGGAAGAGATTTTTTGTCTGTGTTATTTTGCATCGCTAATCTTATTTTCTTGGTTTTAAATCTTATTTCTGTAATTCAAATCAAAATATGTGCTCAAATATCTCCTTTTAGGTAGTAATACTGCTCAGAAAATGTGAGGGTTTTTTGTAATTATACATAGAATAGTGTTGTGAATACTGTCTTCCATGGCAGTTGTGAGGTCTTGATTTGTATTTCTTATGTCAGATATTTTAGTGGACATAATACTAAGTATCCCAAAAGTTCTATTGTAGTTTTAAGCTGTCATGAGTATTTTTGGGACTCCTGGCATAAGACAAAATTATGGACCTTCATATTTTGCCACTTGTAGTTTATTTGCAAGATTTTCCACATATATGAAAGTAATGGCAAGATTTGACATCTTATAATTAAATCATCAAAAGGAGATGCTGATTTTTTTTTCCTTCTGGCTGCTTTAGCTGACTCATTTGAAGTAACATTTCATGAATTCTTCTGTCAAAGATGATGAATATGCTACATATGTTTAGCTATATATTTATTTATATATATATACTCACATATATGTAGCAGTTTTAATTGAGAGACAAACTTTAGTGTGTATATGTGCATATTTTACATATATTTATATATGTGTATATTGTATATTAATCTCATCATCTATAAAAAGCAATTCTGTGAACTTGCTCTCATGCTTTTTAGTATGCTAGTTATAGCAATGTTGTTGAATGCCTTAAATTAAAACAGAATCAGGGTCAACCATCATATTGATGACATTTAACTTGAAAAGGTTACAAGCCAAGACTAAAGTAGAGGGTGAATTGATGCAAGACGTTTTGTTCATAGATGCTTGTGCACTCAGTGCAGGGAGGCTAAAATGCAACAAAGTATGGATCAATTCTCTGCCACTCATGCTAATTTTGGCCTAACAATTAACACTAAGAAAACAGGGGTTCTTCACTGGCCAGCATCACATTATCCATACATGGAACCATCAGTTATAAAACTGAGATAATTTTGAATGCCGTGGATAAGCTCACTTGCCTTTACAATATAATTTCCAGGTATGTCCACACAGATAATGAGGTTGATGCATAGACACCTTATTACAGATAACATTCAAATCAACGTTAGAAAATTCCTTTTCTAAGGAAGTGATGCTATTTAAGACATTTGGCATTTCTTCCCCTTTGAATCCCAGAATGGGGGGGAGGAGATAAGTGGATTCCTTCATACCGTCCTCCTCTCCATATGTCAGCTTTCTGGATATTTAGGGATTTATCAAACTCTTAGACTTCTAGGCTATTTTGCTGATTACTGTATGAGAAACAACTACATACATATGTATATAAATGTATATAAAATATGCACATATACACACTGGGGCAATATATTACTTTTTTGGATAGTTCTAATTGTTAAGAAGCTTTCCTTTTCTAAGAATAGAAAACTTCTTCTTATCAAAAACATTCAAGTTTTCTTCCAAGGTTCTTTTTCAAAAAGGGTCACAGCAAAATTTCTTCATTCCTTGGGTTCTTTTAAAACAAAAAAACAATGTTCTTTTCCAAATTGAGAATTCTTCAGATGATCATTTCTCATCCAAATAGGCTACAGTTTGTTCCTTCTAAAAACAAAATGAATTTGGGCCCATTGTCTTTCCTGCCTATATCATATTAAAAGAGGTGAAGCAAAGAATAGATAAAATTATATAGCCTGTTCTGCACTAGTAAGAATCAACTTGTAATATTTTCTTGCAACTTTTAGTACACTTTGGAATCATTGGGCGTCTGTAATTCCCAGACAATGGTAGACATAGTCTTTCCCCATCCTTGTCCCTCCCCTTTCCCAGAAAGCAGCTTTCCTAGTCTGAGCTAATGTAGCTAGGAAATTCAAGGGGAATTTGGTGCTGTTTATAGCTCATTACATTTTATATTCCCATGGGCACATGGATCCCTTACAGATGCTCCAAGTTCAGGTGCCAAATGACCCAGTTAGGAGGGTGGAGAAGGGAAGTGTTATATGGAGCCAATTTCAGATCTGAATGGGAGTGGCTCCCTTTTGGGATCTCATTCACAGTGAAGTGCTGAAATTCTCAAGGCCATGAAATAATTCTTGTTTTAACATTTACATCAATGGTCCAGGGACAGTTTGATAAATCTGTTACTATACAAGAGGAAACTTTTTTTATTGCATGTATATGCATGCACACACACTCACATACACACATGCACTGAAGAATGTGTTCAACTCCCCACCTTTACTTTAAAAAAATAAAAGTATGGTTGATTGGCAGGGTAAAAGAAAAAAAGTATTCCAACCCTGAAGCCAGGAAAATCATAATATTGTTACTGTCTTAAGAAGAAAATATCATATGTGACCCGAGTTTTCCCTTTATCCCACTTTTATAATTTTGAAATAAAATATTTCTGTATTTATATATTCCTTATCTACCCTTTTAGCTCTTTGAAGGCAAAGGCTGTTTCTAATACTGATTCAGTTCATCCATATAGGAAAGACATTTCTAAATGCTTAGGTAATCAACACAAGATGAGCAGGGCAGATGCTTGAGAGGGCAAGTGTTTAGAGTTTGGTCAGATGCCAAAGACTTCAAGGTCATCAATTGCATCCCAGATTATCACCAGTCATTTTGACTTTTGTCCTGTCGCTGGATTTAGATGATCCTGGAAAACAGAATAAGGCTGATATCTTGGCCTCATTTAAATTCAATTAACACACAAGTCAAAACATCAACCATCATCCACTAATTTATCCCCACATCATGATATCATCAGTCTTTCAAAAATGAGGGACAAACAGCAAATATACAATACAATATAAACTCTTTTTGACTGCTTAACAGTAAATGGATGGACAAGAGGCAGAAATGAGATCATCTTAAAGTTTGGGACTTTCCAGTTTAGGGATAAGATTGTAATGAGAGGGAGAGTCTCTCCAGTGCACTCGGTTTCATAGCAGCAAAGGAGATATTCTGGTTGGGTAGAGTGGGCTTATCAGAGTCCTCAAACTCCACACCTCCCAGGTTATTCATCTAACAGGTAGCAAACAAATCTGCCTTCTCTTCTTTGAAGCCTAAGACATGACCTTCATCTCTTCTCTCACCTCTGGTGCTCCATTAACTCACCCTCTTTCTTGTCCCCATTGCTTCTCCTTTTTCTGAGAAATGTTTGATTATTTACCTCACAGTATTGTTATGAGGAAAATTCTTTGCAAACTACTAAGTGCTATATGAATAACAATTGTTATTGACCATGATGATGATGATGAACAATGATAATAATAAACATTTATATAGCATTTACTATGTGTCAGACATTGTGCTAAGCATTTTACAATCATTATTTCATTTGACCAATAATGGGTGCTATTACATTTGACAGAAAGAAAAATTAGGCAAACAGAGCTTAAAAGGAGGCTTGTGCAAGTCTAGTAAGTGTCTGAGGTGGAATTTGGAATCAGGTCTTCCTGACTGCAAGCCAGACCACCAAACTAGAATTTCTATTTTATTGTTTTCATCATCTTTATCTCTTTCCTCTGACCATTCTATTAAGTCCACTGGACCCTACAATCCAATTGCTCTCATCTAGTCTTTTCCCCTCTTTTAGTTTTGGTTACCTTTGGTGACATGGCTTGGGCAAGAGTACAGTAGGATGGAGATTAATACTAGAAAAGTCTATTTTTACCCTTTCAGCTAAGCTTGTTGACAAAATAGCTAAAACAAAATTTTTTGAAACGAAAGAGTTGTGATATTTTCCAAAATATGTAAAATGAAGAGTAAAATGTTAATAAGAAAAAATTTATGAATGCAAATACACAGATTCTGGCTTGAATGAAAAAAACATGTTCATTTATGCCCAGGGTGAATGAATAAGAAGTAGTGATTAGTCAATAGTTATTTTTTGAGTACCTTTCATGAGTAAGACACTCTGACAAGTGAATGCAAAGAAGCAAAAGAAATAGGCTTTGTGGTTAAGGAACAATTAGTCTCATTGAAAAAATAAAAGATATACATATTAAAAGAAAACTAATCATAGAAGATACTAAACACTACACAGATTGTGTAGACCATCAGTCTCTCAGTATTTTAGAAATATCATTCTACAAGACTGCCAGCCTTGACCCTCACATATCATCAGTTCCCTCTACCTCTCTGATTAGAAAGTGGCAGCATAAACTCCAAAACCTTTATTTCAGGAGGGCTTAGCCATCTATCTCCTCATGTCCCATGTAGTTCTAGTCATGTGGACTTGTACAATGAATACTTTCTTTCCCTTCCTCCCTCTAGACTTCTTTTTATGTTATCTTTACCCATTAGACTGTAAGCTCCTTTGGATCAGGGAGAACTTTTCTTTTTCATATTTGTATCACCAGGATTTAGCACAGTGACTGTCACATAGAAGGAATGTTAATAAATATTAATTGACTGACTGATCATGCAATAGTTTAGTGGGGAAAAATATTGAACAGAACTCCAAATATAGGTGTGTATATGTGTGTGTACATATATGTGTTCATTTATAAATTACATGCAGGTAGTACTATATTAACATATGTATGTTACAAAACAAATGAAAATATTAAAAGATGAAATATAGGCAAAATAATATTCTCAAAACATTTTTATTTTGTCATGGAAAAATACTTTTTGCTCTCCTTATTTTTGAAAATCTTGGTTTGATATTTTCTGATACCACAATTCTACAGTCTGGTTCTAAGTTTTGTTTATTGTGTTTTGTTTGTTTTCATAGTTGTCATAATTGAAAAAAACCACATCAATTCCAAATGAAGATGTACATTAGTTGCTGTGCTGACTGTGATGATACACATTTTTTTTATTTTTTTTAATTTTATTTGCATAACATATGTGTGGGTAATTCTTCAACAATAACCCTTACATAGCTTTCCGTTACAAATTTT
>JAJPUD010001896.1:102820-238198 GCA_023553655.1 Myrmecobius fasciatus
TCAAAGAAAAATCAAATTATACTGCCATTCTTTAAGGATACTATAGTAGAAATATAGTTTTCAAGAATTTTCCTTTTTACCTTTTTATGCTTCTCTTGAGTTCTCTATTTGGAGGTCAAATTTTTTGTTCAGATCAGGTCTTTTCATTAGAAATAGGTGAAATTCTCCTGTATCATTGAATGACCATCTTCTTCCCTGGAAGATGATGCTCATTCTGGCTGGATAACTTATTCTTGGCCGTAATCCAAGTTCTTTTGCCTTTCGGAATATCTGGTTCCAGGCCCTTCGATCCTTTAAAGTGGAAGCTGACAGATCCTGTGTAATTCTAATGATAGTTCCTCGGTATTTGAACTGTTTCTTTCTAGATGCTTGCAATATCTTTTCCTTGGTGCGATAGTCCTGAAATTTGGCCACGATATTCCTTGGGGTTTTAATTTTGGGGTCTCTTTCTGGAGGTGATTGGTGAATTCTTTCAATGCCAATTTTGCCTTCTGATTCTAACACATCAGGGCAATTCTCTTTCATGATTTCCTGGAAGATAGCATCCAGGTTCTTTTTTTCATCGTGGCTTTCAGGGAGTCCGATAATCCTTAAATTGTCTCTCCTGGATCTGTTTTCCAAGTCAGTTGTTTTTCCTAGGAGATATTTCATATTTTCTTCTATTTTTTCATTTTTTTGTTTTTGTTTAACTGATTCTTGAAGTCTTATTGAGTCATTTACTTCTATTTGTTCAATTTTAATTTTTAAAGTATTATTTCCTTCAGTTATCTTTTTTAGCTCCTTTTGTAGCTGGCCAATTGAATTTCTTGATTCAATGCATTCTTTTTCCATTTTGCCAGTTTTATTTTTCAGTGAATTGTTGTCTTTTTCCAATTCACCAATTTTGTTTTTCAGTGAATTGTTGTCTTTTTCCAATTCACCAATTTTGATTTTCAGTTCACCATTTTTATTTTCCAGTGAATTGGTGATTTTTTCCAATTCACCAATTTTGTTTTTCAGTGAACTGTTTTCTTTTTCCATTTCACCAGTCCTATTTTCCAGGTTTTGATATTTCTGTTGCCCTGATCTCAATTTATTTCCCCATTCTTCTTCTAGCTCTCTTTTGAGATTCTTAATGCAATCATCCAGGTAAGCCTTCTGAAAGGGAGACCAACTTAAGTCTGCCTTTGTGGCTTCATCTGGGATTGTTTTCATAATGTCAGGATCTGGGGACTGTTCTATTTTTTCTCCGTAAAAGCTTTCTATGGTGAGAGCTCTCTTCTGCTTCTTGCTCATGCTTTAAAGTTGGGATATTGGTCAAAAGCAGAGAAAACTGCAACAATTTGTATTTGCCCTGGGGCAGTTTGCCGAGTTGACTTCCAGTCTGAGGCTGGTCCGGCTAGATTCGCACTAGGACCACGTTTTCAGCTGCTCTTGACAGTGGGCAGCCTTGTTTCACTCCTGGATCTTTGCCCAGATTAACAGAAGAGGAAATAAATTATTTAAATAGCCCTATTTCAGAAAAAGAAATAGAACAAGCTATTAATCAACTCCCTAAGAAAAAATCTCCAGGACCAGATGGATTTACATGTGAATTTTACCAAACATTCAAAGAACAATTCATCCCAATACTATATAAATTATTTGAAAAAATAGGAAAAGAAGGTGTACTACCAAATTCCTTCTATGACACAGATATGGTGCTGATAGCTAAACCAGGTAGGGAGAAAACTGAGAAAGATCAAAGGATATACACAGTTTGATAACCTTTTGGGCATAATTCCAAATTGCTCTCCAGAATGGTTGGATCTTTTCACAACTCCACCAACAATATATTAGTGTCCCAGTTTTCCCATATCCCTTCCAACATTCATCATTATCTTTTCCTGTCATCTTAGTCAATCTGAGAGGTGTGTAGTAGTACCTCAGAGTTGTCTTAATTTTCATTTGTCTGATCAGTAGTGATTTAGAACATTTTTTAATATGCCAAGAAATTCCTTTAATTTCTTTACCTGAAAATTGTCTGTTTATATCCTTTAACCATTTAGATAAACCTCATTGTTAATGATAATGGGTATAAACTCATGTTTCATATGATCTTGATAATTTCAAATTTGGGGATATACAGCTGATTTCTTATCAGATATAATAAATCATCAATATTTTTATTTTATTATATGGCTAATAAGGAACCTGTCCTAGAAGTCTCCTTTCTGCAATTTTTTTTTGGCTTTTGTTCTCATTGTTAATATCATCTTTAATCTAGAGTTTCTTTGCAGGTATCATTTTTTAGCCAGTTTAACCAAATTAATATGGTAGGCAGTGGCCTACATCTTGAGAATATAAAGTTTAAAACATTATTGAGCTCAAATTCTAATAGGATAGAGAACTGTTAAATAACTTCTGTACATAAAAGATATATACAAAGTAAGTGGAAAATATTCCCAAAGGAATGACATGGGGGGGAGGGGGAAGGTAGAGGGTGACCTGGAAAAATCTCTTTCAGAAAATGGAATTTGACCTGAATCTTGACAGAAGTTAGGAAAACAAGGAGACTGTAAGGAAGAGGGAGAGTGAATTCCAAGTAGGGAGCTAACCAATGCAGATTAAAGGAGTCTAGAGTTGGAGTTTACTTTTTGTGTAACAATAGGTAATATAATTGGATTGTAGAGTTTGTGAAGTATAAAGATGAAAGATAGGAAGAGCATAGTTTATAAAATACTAAATAGATAAAGATGAAAGATAGAAAAAGCACAGTTTAAAAAATGCTAAGCCAAGGATCTTACATTTGTTTCTGGAGTGCCTCTCAATGAAGAGACACTAGAATTTACTAGAGATGTCATGACCATAAGGAAAATCTGTTTGGAAACTGACTAAAGGATAAGATGGAATAAGGAGAGACTTGAGACAGGAAGAGTAATTTAAAAAAAAATCTTATAATACAGGTAAGAAGTAATGAGGGTCTACATTGGAGTGAGGGTTATATTAGTGGGGAGGAGGAAATGTATAAGAGAATGTTGTAAAATTAGAAATGATAAGCTTTGTCAGTAGATTGGACAAATGAGGTGAAAGTAAATGAGGAAAAATGAAAAGTTAGAGATGACAATTAAATTGTATGCCTGGATGCCTAGAAGAATGTTGGTACTCTTGATAGTAATAGGAAAGTTAAGAGAAAAGGAGAATAGGAGGAGGAGGAAGATAAGTCAGTCCATGAGCCAACAAATATTTATTATTTACCATGTGCCAGGCCCCATGCTAAGTGCTGTAGAGAGAAAAGAAGGCAAAAACATGAACCCTTCCCTCAAGCATCTCACATTTTAATGAGGGGAAACAACATGAAAGTAACTGTGTACAGGATAAATTAGAGATAATTTCAAAATTGTGTATCCAAAGGGAAGGAAGATTAGGAAAGGCCTCTTGCAGAAGGTTGGATTTAAAGTGAGAAGGTAGGAAAGAAGCAGAAGCAAAAAAGGGGGGGGGGGTATTCCTGACATGAGGACAATCAATAAAATGGTACAAGCTATGCGATAGAGTATAAAGGAAGAGCAAGACAGACGGTGTTGTGGGGTTGTGGAGTACACAAAGAAGTAAGATACTTTAAGTTTGAGATGACTAAAATTCATCCAAAATGTCCAAAAAATAGTTGGTGATATGGAATAAGATGGAGTCAGGAAAGAAGAACATATGAAAACAGTATTTGACCTCAACTTTTTTGACTTCAATACCCTTTTTGTTATGCTAGATAAGGAAGAATTATCTTTTTTTTGAGTGTGCTTCATGAAAATTGGTCAGAATTATGTATGATTTGCTAAGTGAAAGAGTGGGAAAAAGCTGCCATTACTTGCTCTTGGCAATTTTTAGTTCAAATCTGATTTTTGTTATGGTATTTAAGATGGTTATCATATTTTTTGTTTTTTAAGCTTTTCAATTGTTTATTACTTTATAAAATATTTCTAAAACTAGCCAGAATGTTGATGATATGCCTAAGAGATAGAAACATCCTATCTGTATTAAAAACAAAAAACAAGAAAAAAATTATCTCCTTTGAAATTTGGTTATCATATTTTGAAAAAAAGTAAATGCAATATTTTAACTTGTAAAGATAATAATAACAGCATTTATATAGTATTTTATACTTTACAAAGCAACTCAAACATTTTATTTCATTTTATCCTTACAATAACCCTGGAAAATAAGCATTATTATTATCCCATTTTACATGTTACAAAACTAAGGCAGACAGTAGCTTGCCCCAGAATCACGTAACTGGTGTCAAAGTATTAGAGTCTGAATTTGAACTAGGTCTTCCTAACTCCAGGTTCAACACTCTTATCTACTGTCACACTTAGCACCCCAAATTACCTTGTATATAGCTGGATAAAATTTCCTTCATTATGAAAGACTACAAATTAACCTTTTTTTTAAACTTGCTTTTGTTGTTGTTATTGTTGTCATTAGTGGACTTTTACAAGATCTGGAAAATTGTGAAAATGATCCCGTGGCCATAGCAGAATGTTTTGTATCTAAGGTAAGAATGATTTGCTAGTTTATTCCAATGGTGACCAGCAATAATATAATAATAATATAACAAATAAATAACAATAATATAATAATAATATAACAAATAAATAACAATAATAACCAGCTTTTGTTTTGGATTTTAAAGGAATAGTCTTTTTCTTAAGGCTAAATTTTATGATTGCATTTTTCTACAAAGAAAAAAGATCAATTATAGAGGAAAAGAGGATCTTATTTTAAATTCAGTTTTTAAATTGAAATAAATTGCTTGTTTTATTTCATAAAAATTGTAAGCCTTTGGGGAATGGGGGAGAGGCAAGAATAAAGGAATGTTAGAAAATAAGACTATGTTTCAACAACTGATTGACAAGAAACATATGAAAAACCATGGGATGGGAAAAATTAATATCTTCATGTATGTCAGATCCAGGGAGCAAAAAATGATAGACAAATAGGTAGGTAGATAGATAGGTAGGTAGGTAGGTAGATAGAACGAACATTTATTAATTATATACTGTATGACAAGTGCTATGTTAAGCACTAGGCATGCTAACCCCAAAACCAAAACAGTTCTTGCCCTCAAGGAACTTACTCTCTGAGGGTAAAAAGTGACACAGAAAGGGGCACTAGAAAATGGATGGAAAGTGGGAAGGAAATGGGAAATTTCATGACATTGAAATAGTTAAGAAGTTCTTCCTCTGGAGAAAAGATTATAATTGGTATATCTGAGCCCAGTGAAATTTGAGGGACAGATTAAAAAAAAAAAGAATAGTGTTTCACTTAAATTTTCAGTAATTCTTATAGTCTTCAAATAATTATTACACAGCAAAATCTTCAAATTTACTTTAAATAAAAAAGATACTATCTGCATCCAGAGAAAATAGATGTATAGAATAGTTTTACATGTATATATTTATTTGTACCTAATGGTAGCTATCTCTAGGACAGGGGAAGGGGAGGAAGAAAAAAATTTACTTGATAATTTTGTTGTATATTTGAAAGGAATAATCAATTGTACATAGTAAATTTGCAGTTTCATGTTTAATCACCTTTTTGTTGTACTATGTTGTAGAAGGGCTTGTTTTATTCCATAATTTAAAAAATTTTAAACAGGGTATCACTTAATTTGTGCAATTGTAGTTTCAAATATACTCAGATCTTAGCAAAGGCCACTTGAGTGTAGCTTTGATCATTATAAAGGGCTAGTATTTTACTTATACCCTCAAGTCTAATAATGTATATCTAACTCTGTTCCTTCTCAAGTTGGACGATGTCATACAAATAGCCTAAATGTAATTCTTATCTAAGTGGGGAAGCCCTCTCCATAGCCATGACCCAACGACTATAAAATGTGAGAATGATTTTTAATCCAAACATACCACCCTGTATTTTATTACAGTTTTTAAAAATGATTGTTGCACTAGGTGTAAAGCAAAAGGTAACTACAACATATATTCATTATTCTTTTCACAATTTACCTACATGTCATAATTAGTCATTATAAAATACTGAAGGGTAGGAGCATTTTAAAAAAGGACAGAAAGAAGCAAGTCAAAAGAGATGTCCTTATTCATCACAGAAGGTATATGTTCAAGGAGCCACAGATCATCAGCTATACAGAAGAGTTCGGAAACATTTAGCTTTTAATGGTAACTATAATCAGGGGTAATGATTAAAGAGGTGGGAACATAAGCTTAGCCTTGGTTTAATTATTCACATAAAAGTTTGTTTATATACCCCATTGGCATTTCCCAAGCCTCTTTCTTCATTGTAATGTTGCCAGGTTTAATTAGAAGGCTTACTTAAGCACTCCACACATTTACGTGTAAGGAAAGCACTGAGATATTTTGGTTCTGGCAAAGAATACTTTTCACTCAGCACCCTGAAATTTAGAAACTGTTAGGTGCTGTGAAGCCATACCAGCTGTTTAACCAGGGGGAGGCATAGAAGATTATTTTAAATTGAGCAGGCCATTAATGAAAGATGTTAGACAGGTTCTTACTTTCATGTGAATCACCAGTGCCTTCATAAGGATTCATTTTTTGACCTTTTTTATTTGGGGGGTGGAGTAGAGTTCTTTAATGTTAAATGAAACTATTTTCCCTGGAGAATAATATAATTATTCCTTACCTGTTCTTTGAAAAAGGAAAAGAAAGTTTCCATGGTAAAATTGTTGACTAATGATGGAAATGGAAATTCTTTATTGAAAAACCTAGTTATAACACTTTCAGAATATCACCTTTCACTTCACCCAGCATCATACTCTCCCATCTCTTCTTAGTCTATATCCTGTTCACATTAAAAACTTTCCCTCCAAAATATCAATTTTATTCATTTAAGTCAATGTTAACTCTCTTAAGGGCTTTTGTAATTTGTTGGAAAATTATAAAGGAAAACTTCATTCTTGCTTAACTTATTCAGAAAATTATAAAGGAAAATTTCATTCTTTTTTCCCTTGAGGCAATTGGGGTTAAGTGACTTGCCCAGGGTCACACAGCTAGGAAGTGTTAAGTGTTTGAAACCACATTTGAATTCAGGTCCTCCTGACTTCAGGGCTGGTGCTCTATCCACTGCACCAACTAGCTGCCCTGGAAAACTTCATTCTTGCTTAACTTACTATGGAGTACTTTCAGATATTTTTCTGAAAAACTATGCATAAATGGTTTTTCTTTTGGTAAGTGAGTTATATATTTTTGAGCTTAAAATGTTGAGAAGTTTAACAAACACTAATTTATCACATTTATAAATGAGGTTTGCTGTATCAAATTTAGTTATTCTCTAAATTCTGAATTTGGATAGTCTGGATTACTGTAAATCTACTAGTAACAAACAGCAGCATGTGGCACAGTGGATAGAATGCCGGACCTGGAGTCAGGAAGCCCTGAATTCAAATCTAGCCTCAGACACTTACCAGCTGTGTGGTGTTGGACAAGTCAATTAACTCAGCTTGCCTTAGTTTTCTCATCTATAAAAAATGAACTGGAGAAAGAAATAGTAAACCACTCCAATATCTTTGCCAAGAAAACCCAAAAATTAGGGTCATGAAGGGTCAGACACAACTGAAATGACTCAGAAACACAGTACTATTGTATCTATGTGGGTATTTGTAGCTAAGTAGCATAATGGATAGAATGTTGGACTTCATCAGGAAGAGATGAGTTTGAATACAGTTATAACTGTGTGATCCAAGAAAGTCATTTAACTGCTCAGTGCTTCAGTTTCATCTGTAAAATGAAAGGGTTGAATTCAAGGTACCTTTCTTATCTGTTGCTAGTTCCCCTGTTTATATGTTTATAGTTTACAGTTTTATATATAATTTAATTATAATTAACATATTAATTATTATAACATTAATCTATAATTCTAAATGGTAAACTGGATCATTTACATAATCTGCATTCATTTCATTGTAGTCTTGACTTCAGGAAGATGATTACTTTTATTAATGATTTTATGAAAATTAAGCAAATTAAATTTTGTCACAATTCTAAGTTTGATGTATGTTTCAGGGCTGTAATGGTTCTTCCAAAAATGTTCCATGATAGGATATAACCTAAAACTCTTTATCTGAATGATATTGAGCACCTATAAAGATTCATGAAAAATGTTGCCAATAGAAAAATTATTCCAAGTATGCAAGGTTAACTAATGCTAAACCAAAGGCTTTTATGGAGCTAAGTGAATTTGAGAAATCCTTTGACAGAACAATGTATTACTCCCTTTTTGGAAAGTGGCATAGTTTTGATAAATCAGTATTAAGTTTATTTGTACAGAAAAAGACTTCTTTAAAACATAAAAGTTTAAAATATAGCTTTAAAGATTGATATTAAATCATTCATCCCAGGCATAAAATTGGCTCTGAGCATTCAGTCAGTCAGTATTTATTAAGCACTTACTATGTACCATATACCCTTATAAGTGTTGGGGACACAAGGAAAAGCAAACTTAGCCCTGTTCCTTAAAGAGCCCATTATTTGAATTTTGTTTTATGTGTGAAATGGAATGATGAGACTGGAAGGTCAGACAGTGAGAGAGGTTTGCATAGTCTGAAATGAGCATTTTTTATATAACACAAAAATTGTAATTTTTAAATTTCCTTTAAAATTTTTATCATAACTTAATCCACTAGATTGCCAAGATCTGTTTGTCATGGTGTTTTCTATCAAAAGAAAACATGTCTTGTTCCTTCCAAGTGCAGAGCTCTTACTTTGCCTTTTATGCTGTTTCTTTGCTAACACATCACTTTTTAGGGCTGAATCAGGTTGACTGTGGTTAAGGAATTGTCAAGAAAAGACATAGGTAAACTAAGAGCACTAATGAAAAAGAATTGTTTTTCTTTAAACTAGTTGAATGGAATGATGTGAGTAGCTTTTTTATCCTTGAATTTTGTTATTGTTATTGTTTAGTTGTTTTAGTTATGTCTAATTATTCATGATCCCACTTGGATTTTTTTGGGGGGGAGGGTGTGTGTGTGTGTGTGTGTGTGTGTGTGTGTATGTGTGTTTGGCAAAGATACTAGAGTAGTTTACCATTTCCTTCTCCAGCTCATTTTACAGAAGAAACTGAGGCAAACAAGGTCAAGTGTCTGAGACTTTGTGTCAGAGGGCATTCTATCCACTGTTCTACCTACCTATCCATTAAAATTTTTAACTAAAAGTATATAAAACCTGAAATGTATCCTTTGTGTTTACTTGTTACTTTGGTCTTTGTTTACTTAAATCTTAATTCTTTTTTTTCTCTTGCAGAGTGAAGATTTTCACATTTATACACAATATTGCACCAACTATCCAAGGTAGATATTTGAGATTCAAGGAAAATCCATATTTACAAATTTGTCCTCTCTAACTGAAAGAAAAAGGAGTATGAGGAAGACTTCCTGGAGAGAGTGGCATTTGATATGGGCTTAAAAGAATGGGCAAAAACTCAAAAGGAGAAACAGGTTACAAATGCATGAAAATCCATCTACTAATGGACTGGTACTTAAAAAAACTGACATTTTCTGAATTAAATCATTAAAGTTCTCCTGTATCAATTATTTATAATTTCTAAATCAATAACAGAATCTTATGGAATGATATTCTGTGAACCCAAATTAATTTATGATTTCCTTTAAAATTCTTGAAAGTTACTTTTAATAATTGCTCAAATATACATTTCTCAGGAGTCTAATGATATTTATTGTATCTATATCAACATCTATGAAGATAATATAACCAACAACTAACAGTTATTGAGCAACTACTTTGTTTATGGAACTATGAATTCATAGACAAAGAAAAAAAAGATCCTAGCCTCAGAGAGTTTACATTCTATTCAAGTTCTTATAGATCTTATAGATAGATCAGTATATAAATGATAAATTGAGAAGAGAGAGCGTGAGCATTAAGGGAATATAGCATATGATCTAAGCTTTGAAGGGAGTCTGAGTACGCCTTTCCAGCGTATATTTTAAAAGCAGAGTATGCCCTCAAGTGGTGTGTTTTGCAACCACTCTAAGAGATGTAATTTTTGACCAGATCTTCCCATAATTTATCTATGAAGAATTTATATCACCTATTAGAGGTTTTTGTTACGAATCTTTTCCACTGTGGAATTCGGGCTATTTCTTTTGTTTTTTGCTCTCCCTATATTATGTTTATTTCCTTTATTGATTACACATTTCCTTGACATCTTTTATGCCTCTTTCTTTTTATTATTAATATATTGTTAGAAAAGAGCCTTTGGGCTCTCAGCTCTTCTCCTAAGTTTGGTGCCAATATCTATTTCTGCTGCTGAATCCCTCAGATAAGATAGTGAAGGTTGGAGTCAGTGTATTTAGCTATTTGGGGTACCTGGTGATCTTTCTCTTGGGTTTCCTTTAAGCAGGATGTACCTGCATTTGCTCCCTACTTACAATTTATAACTGCTATTTCTTAGAGCATAGTAATTACCTGTGGTGTAGTTATATTTTAAGTGACCTTATTAGTAATGAAAATTTTCTTTTTAAAAAATAGAGCAGCCATATTTAAAGATTTTTCTCCCCACAAGGACTTTCTTTTATTTTGTTCCATGCTTAATGCTTCAAGGTTAGGAAAAAAATCAAACAACCAGTTAACAGCATTTAAGAATTTATTATGTGAAGAGCATATACATATATGTATACATGTATATATGTAGAGCATGAAAAGAACATATAGGAAATAGAATGTTCACAGGCCTTCCCTTCAAGATGCATCCTCTGGCACCTGAGAAATCATCTGGTTTAAACCCTTTGTTTTATAGATGAGGGGGGGTTAATACTATGACTTCTAAGGTCACTTCCCAGCTCTGAATCTATATAAAGAAAGAACAACCAGTCAGATAAAATCATTAAGGGTGAGTATTGAGCAAGATTTTGAAGGTGATAATGAAAATAGATTGACAGAACTGAAAAAGACATTGAAAGTCAATGGTGTAATACATAAAAAGATAGGGAAAAGTCCATTATGCCCTTACCTAATTGCACAGCTTGCCATTGAAGGCATTATTTCCTTTTATTGTATCAACGCCTGTGATTCCTGTTGTACTTAATTTGTAAAATGCCACATATTTCAGCTGATCTCATCATCCGATTAGCTGACAAATAAATTTGGCTGCTCTTTTAAATCCAGGTATCATGATGTAAAATGACCTATCACAGCCTCACAAATGATCATCTTCTTCATATATCATGCTTAAGTGATTTAATAAGTAACTCAGTTGTTGATGAGTCTGCACTATGTTTCATGGATTTTATTTGCAGATCAGTAGCTGTGCTAACAGAATGCATGAGGAACAAAATGGTAGCTAAATTCTTCAGAGAACGTCAGGAAACACTTCATCATTCACTGCCCTTAGGATCATACCTTTTGAAGCCTGTTCAGCGGATTCTCAAGTATCATCTACTTTTACATGTAAGCATCTTCAAATGTTCAGTTCTTTATGCCTAATATACTTGAACACATTTTAATATGCAGGAGTGAAGTTTAATGTTTTTATCTTTTCTGTATTTTGAGCTGATAATAAAAATGACCAAAAAAAAAAAAAAGCTTGAGAACATCTGGAAATGTTTTTCTTGTCCATTCTTTACAGTTGACTAATACATTTTAATTAAGAAGTTTTAGAAATACTGATACTAAGCATGCAGCGCTGTTGAATATGTCCAAGTAATGAGATAGTTTTTCAGCTCTATAATTCATTTCTTGCTTGGGAGAATCACCTGGCAGACTACCAATGCCTTTCTGGGACCTTTGACATTTTTTTTAAAATGTCATTGGCCACCAGACACATCCTAGGGCGTGATCTTGCTGGGTGGTTTCTGCATCATATAGGAAATTATAATCTAAAAGAAAGCAGTTATTTCCCACGTGCCAAATTTAGTGGGTGGTTTGGGAAGAAGAGGTATTTATTTGTCCTGGGTTTGATTGGTGGAGCAATAACCGACAAGGACATAAATGGGAACACGATGAGTAGTGAACAATTCATTAAGTTTTATTCTCAGGAATAATTGAATAAATGTCCTTGTTTTATTTCTCAATACTTTCATACTCTTTTAGATAGCTTTGTAGATACAAGATAATTTAAATTGAGATATTTCTACATAATCCTTTTTCTCAGTGTATTCTGATAGTCAAAGCAATCAGGCCTAAGGCAAGGTAAGGTTTTTTTGTACAATGTTTTTTTGAGGTGGAAGAATTAATTAATCAACAAGTATTTGTCTGCCAAGAACTCTGTTAGTCACTGGAGGATACAGAGACAAGTGAAACAAGAGACCCTTACTCTCAGGAAATGTACAGGGAAAACAGAGTGTATATGTGTACACAAATACATACAAAGTAGATACAAGTTTAGAGGGGGGGAAAGAAAAAATAGTAATACTTGAGCTGTAGGAACCCCAAGAAAGAAAGGTGGTTGGGAGAACATTCCAGACATGGGATATAACCAGTTCAAAGCCAAAGCCACACATATAGGAAATGGCTTTGTCACGTATAGAAAATCACCCAGAAAGCTGATATGGTTGATTTGGAGATTACATGGACAATGTGTAATAAGGCTGAAATGGCAATGATAGAATTAAATTGTGATGAATTGTAAATGTCTTTAGAATAAAATATCCTACAGGTAATAGAGAATCATCTTAGAATCACTTAATCTAACTCCCTCACTTTTTGGATGAGGAAACTCAGACTGTTCTAGTTTATTTAATTTGCCAAATATTGATTGAGCACCTACTGTGTGTCAACTAGAGACATTTTTGTTGCTTCTCTGTCACATCTAAAATCCCCTTCTTTCTCATCTCCATTTTCTGGTTTCCTTTAAGTCTCAACTAAAATCCTACTTCTATAGGAAGCCTTTCCCTATTCCCTTATGATTTTACTTTCCTTCTCAGATTATCCCACTTTATATTGTTCATCTATCAACTTCTAGCTCTGGCACTTGCTCTCTCTCCCCCTCTCTTTTTCCCTTCTTTCTCTCCCCCTCCCTCCGTCCCTACCCCCCTCCTTCTTCCCCTCTCCATTCACATACACACACTCACATACACATAGGTATATGTGTGTATGCATATATATATATATATTTCAAAATCTATGTTCTAATATCTCCCTGTAATATATAGGTAAATATTATATAGCAATATATTGGTAATGTATTTAAATTTAGCTAACTGGTAATAGATTTCTTAATAATAGATTATATTATGAAATATGTACTATTATGATATGTCTGTATTTTGATAGATTAAATATTTACTTACATATTATACTTTGTTGACTGAATGACTCTCGTTAACTATGCTAAATGCTGGAACAAAAATGAAATAGTTCTTCCTCTCAAGAAGCTTATGTTCAATTGGAGGGTAAGAGATGGGAAACATCAAATATATATAGACAACATAAATAGTAAGATAGAAAGAAAAGGATAGGGAGAGAGAGAGAAGGAAGGAAGGAAGAGAAGAAAAGATGGAAGGAAGAGAATAATGGAAGAGAATATTGGAGGGAGAAAGAAAAGAAGAAAGGAGAGAAACACAAGAAAGTAAGGAAAGAAACAAAGAAAGGAAAAGAACTAGAGAGAGTCTAAAGAAGCATGACATTAGCCTCTGAGAGCATCTGGAAAGGGTTTATATACAAAGATCATAAAACTTTTTTTAAAAAAAAATCAGTTGCATTTGTAATTCTTTTGTTCTTTTGATAAGAAGGTCAAATTTTTTTTAAATTTTGGGTAATTTTCCTTCCAAGCTAATTTTGTTGACAAAATGACTCTAATTTACAAACTTTTCTTTTAAAAATTATCTTGTGGCCTGTAAGTAGATTGATTTTACTTAAATCCATATTATATTTGCTTAAGCCAGATCATGCTTTTAAAACTGTGTAATTATAGTTTGGAGCCAGTTATATAACAAGACAGTGATTTCACCTGAAATTACTCAGCTAGCTGTGTTTGCTCTGGAAGTTCATCTTTTGAGACTCTTTTGCCCTTCAAAACACATCATCAAGTATTTTTAATTTCAGAATTAAAAGTTCTGCAAGACTTTTAGCAACTATGGACTTAACTTGCTGTAACATCATCCAAATGAATATTGAAAATATCAATTGTACCATCATGACATCACCCAAGACCAACATTGCAGCACTGAACAACTTTCTCTCTTACTATGACCCTCTAGTCATTTATTTTATATATAGCATCTAATTAATATAGCATTTAAATCAAATTTTCCCAATGGAATATATTTTTTAAAAATCTTACTGAAGTTAATGTAATTATATAATAGTCCTTTTGACTAGCTGTGAGAAAGAAATAAGGGAAAGGAAAGAGCAAAAGCAGGAGTAATCTTAAAACAGTATCCAAATTTTAATAAATTATGATATGTCATATGATTGGATTTGTGTATGTCCCATCATAAATTCATAATACTTGAAGCAAAATAATGAAGCCACATTGGAAAGAATCAGCTTAGCAGAAATCTCCTTGCTACATTATCTATTCTGAAATAGAATGAGTCATTTCTTAGTATAATACTACTACTAATAGTAGTAGTAATAATAATAAAAATAAAATGAAGCAAAATTACCCTTTCTTACTCTAAACTTGCTATCTGGCTTATACTATCTGGGAATAAGAGAGAATGGAATGCTCTGTTTCTCTATTCTCAAAATACCTTTTATCTTAGAGGATCACTCCAGCCCTGGAATTTAAACACTGGAAATACCCTATACTCCTTTTTTCCTGTCTTTTTCTTTTCACTGAAATTATAGAATTCCACTGCTGGGATGCAGTAGTAATATGAAATATTAAAAAAACTATAGAAGACTAAAGCTAGAAAAGATGTGAAAGATCATGTAATATGAATTCCTTATTTGAAAGATGAAAAAACTAAGACTCCCCAAAATAACATAGGTATCTTCTCAGTATAACAGGGTATGTGGACGAAATGTTTCAAAAATAGATGATTCTTTGCTGACTTCACTAGGAAATAGAAAACCACCTTGACAAGGAGACAGATGGCTATGATGTGGTGCTTGAGGCCATAGACACAATGCAGAGAGTAGCCTGGCATATTAATGACATGAAGAGGAAACATGAGCATGCTATCAGATTACAGGTAAAATTCACAAAATCTTCTTGTCTCCTTGTTTTATTGAAATTTTCTATGAATTGCTTTTTTGTTGTTTTGTTATTCCTCCTCACTAAATGTTAAGGGAGTATTAAGTCTTGCTTCTTATCTCCCAGCATTCCTCACTGGAATAGCTGATAACAAGTCATATTATTGGTTTCTCTTTATCTATATAATTATTTTGGGAGAGTTTAAGAAAACTTTTATACATCATTTCTCTGCCTCCTCTGGTTTTTAGTTCAATATATAATATGAGGAACTGAATTTTCAGTGGGAATTGTTTCAAATCAGTAGCTCCAAGATATTTATCTGGAAGGGGAAGAAGTTCAAGAAGGGAAGAGAGCAGTTTTTTTCCACTGGTAGTTCACATATTAGTCCCTTTGTGTAGTCTTTGAAAAAAAAATATAACAGGTTATATTAACTCTAGTTGGGTTTTTTCAAGGTGGGTGGATAACCAACTATGTACTAACAATTAGATAAAACTATGCATACATTTCATTTTTGTTAAGTCTTAAGTGAAAACTAATCTTCTGTGTAATGCCCTGAAGTGGCAAATATATTTCAATTATCATGCCACCGGATACTTGAAATATTAATTTAATTGTTTTTAATTAATTATTTAACTTTCTTCCTCTTATTAAAAATATATTAAACATATATATTAATTCCTCCAGGAGATACAGAGTTTGCTGACTAACTGGAAAGGACCAGACCTGACCAGTTATGGGGAGCTGGTGTTGGAAGGAACATTCCGCATCCAGAGGGCTAAAAATGAGAGAACATTATTCCTCTTTGACAAATTGCTTCTAATCACAAAGAAAAGAGAAGAAACTTTTACCTACAAAGCTCACATTCTGGTATGTCTGGGTGTTGGGAATGCTATAGAAACTGAAGCAATTTATGGGTCCTCATTGCCTTTCAAAAGTGTCTTACTGACTTTTCTTACTCCTTCTGTTCTAGTGTGGCAACCTCATGCTTGTGGAAATGATTCCCAAGGAACCACTTAGTTTTAGTGTTTTCCATTATAAGAATCCCAAGCTTCAACACACAGTGCAGGTAAGAAAAAAAAAAACCTCTATTTTTTTTCTCAGTGTGATTCTTTTAACTTGAGAGGCTTTATATTCTATGACCTCTGTGAAACATCTGATCTGCTCCCTGTTTCCCAGCAGAGGAAAATTTTTTTTTAAATCATAACCATTGGTCTTAGTATCCTCTGGATTTGAAAATATGAGTTACCTTACTGTTCTAATCTGTTCCTGACAGGCTAAATCCCAACAAGATAAAAGACTCTGGATTCTACACCTGAAGAGACTTATCCTAGAAAATCATGCCGCTAAAATTCCAGCTAAGGTAAAAATGCAACTTAAAACTTTTCGAACTCTAGAAATGAATCCTGAAGGTGTTCTACTCAAAGAAATGTTCTACTCAAAATTAAAGAAACATTGAAAGAAAGCATATTGGAGAGACAGAAGACCCAATTCAGGTGCATGAAGCCTAAATTTTTTGTGGCAATAATGTGGGATAGATTGAGAGAAGATGTAAAATCTTCACTTGATTTAAGTGACCACATTACAGATGTGAATGCTGTCTGCTTCACAGGAAGGTTGCTTGTTGACAGCTGTGAAGTGCATTTTCAAAGATTTTCACAAAGTTCTTAAAATTTTGTATCCAAAGTTACTTTTGAAAGATCAAAAAAATCATCATTTAAACTTTTAGGCAATAAGAAAATATTATCCACTATCAAAACATATTTTCTGCAATAATAAAATATTCAAATAAAAACACATTTAGAAAAGAATGTTTTATCTCAATTTCAGGAAAATTCTCTTTTAAAGTATAAGACTGAAGAGACAGAAACTTGTCAAAGTAGAAACTAGTTGAATTGGTTTTCCATGATTTATAAGATATAATAGAACTTATAGTCAGATTTAGCACAGTCATGAAAATAGGTACACACCCAGAGAACAGATGGGAATTCACAAATGTATCCAGACTCTCAGATGTTCTTTGTCTCACCCAGGAGTGTGGGATGCTCTAGGTGAATCTGACCCACTCTAGAGCCATCCCAAGGTCAACCCTGATTCCAATGTAGATAATTTTTAATAAGCTTTGGCATCATCCTGAAGGTTGGGACTACTTTTTTTTTAACCATTACAAGTCAGAATGATTGTCTTCTTTTTTTCACATTTATTTTACTTCAAATTTATGGGATAAAATGAGCATTTCCATAACATAGTACAATAAAAAAATGATTGTACATGAAACTGCAACTCTATTAAATACAATTTGTTATTCCTTCTAAATATGTAATAATTAAACTGTAAATTTCTTTTTTTTCTTCTTCTCTCCCCCCCAAAGATGGCTGCCATTAGACACAAATGGATACATATGTAAAATTTGTCTATACATATTATCTTAATCAATTCTTTCTCTGGATAAAGATAAGGTCATTCTTGGGCCTATTTTATTAAGAGTTCAATCTTTGAATCTTGACTTTGATTCGATTTGTCATTTAGGGATCTTGAGGGTTGAGGGGAAAAATTGTAGAAAATGATAATTTGATATAATTTTTTAAAATCACATACACATGAAAAACAAGCAGTACTCACTGTTAATATTGAACAGATTTATTTATTTTAGCTTTTTCCTAAAAAAAACCACAGTTTTTCTTTTCTTGGGATAATAGAGGGTTAGTTGAAATCAAAAAGTAGACTGTTGAAAGTGTTTAGATAACTAATATTAGAAAATGAAAAAGGTAGCAAGGCTTGGTGGATACAGAGCCAGTTTTTCAGTCAGGATGATCTAAGTAAAATTCAGGCAGGTCCTGCTTCTGATGCATGTAGTATAATATATTAGTCACTTAATGTCTCAGTGCCCAGGGCAAACTCTCAATGCTGCATAAGCTATGGCTGAATTATTGACACTGTGGAAGGAGTCGTCACTCTAGAAGTTTGCCATACCAATGAAACTGGAAGTCCACATCACCAAAACAACTTAAAAAAAGAAAAATTGCTATGAGTGGGTTGCTGATAATAAAGGGAAAATTGGATGGAGACCTAAAGGAAATTGCGAGCTAATGAGGAAAATTTTGAACAATATTTTGAGGCTTGGACTATGTCTGGGGAAGCCACTGGTCCTTTTTCCCCCCACGTCTCAGGAGTTCCTTTATGGTTTGTACAATTTTGCTCCTGAATATTAAAGTGCCAATTTTCTAGTCTATTCGGGGAGAGTGCTTCTCTTTATCCTCAATATATCGTGAAAAAGAAATACTAGCTTTCTCCATGAATGTGTGTGTTTCTCAAAACCATCAGTCTTCATTTTGTAATCAAGAAATGAATGTGCACAGGTATGTGCTTTTTGAATGTGAGTTCCATTTTCTCAGAATATGTTGTGACTCAAGATAGTTCATGTGAGAGTGATGATTATATTTTCTTGCTATTAATCATTTCAATTTCACGCCTTGTAATATCCCTCTGAACAATAGCATAGTATAACTGACATGCCCTGCCTATAGTTTATGTGCTTCCTGTGAAAGACAAAAGTTAGAACTCTTTAAGGTAATCGGCAAACATTTTTGCAAAAAAAAGAATAACTTGTGCATCCTTTTAAACATTTCTCCTACACCATATGTGTATTCCAGACATTCTTGCTCAAGTTTCTTCATAAGGTCCTCAGTTTCTTCATAAGGAAAATGATGTAGAACAGTTGGACTAAAAAATCTCTAAGGTCACTTCTTTCTCCAAATGTATGATCCTATGAGCCTAAGTGTATTTAATCAATGAGCATTTATTAAGTCCTTACCATGTTCCAGGCACTGTGCTACATTCAAGAGAGAAAAAATGTGAAGAAAGGCAAAAACAGTGCCTGATCTCAAGAAGCTTATAATCTAAGTAGGGAAATGACATGCCACTAAATAGATACATACAAAATATGGTTTTAGCATGTGAAGAAAATAGGAAAGATCTCTTATATTAGGTATTTGGTATTCTTACTAAAGATGAAATACATTTTAGGAAATCTACCTTTCTAATCATTTTAGATATCATTCTTTTATCCCTAATAACTACTAAAATATCTTTATGTAATAAATTTAAGATGTTAAATTTATAAATGATGTTTATTTCCTATTTGACTTTATAAGCTAAAGTTAGTACAATCTGATAAGTTATTTATAGCTTAGCTAAATTTTAAAAACAGAAAATTTCTGTTTCTATCAAATGAAATGTGAACATATTGACTGCATTTTGAAATTGGATAGGGAGTCAGCTTCAAAGCCAGTAAGATCTGAATTCAAGTCCTGCCTGTGTGACTGATCAAGCCACTTGAAGTATTCTCGGCAACTTTCTGTGACTGGAAGTTGTGGAAAGGTTGATGATCTGAATTTCCTCATGAAGGAGTTCCCTAAACCACTGCAACCATCTCTCCAGTCCCTATCCCTATACATACAACTGCCACTTAATTAAAAATGGCATGCAATTGTTGGAAATCCCTGTTAGTTTTTTAGCTCTTCTAGCACAGAGATAGTTCATGTCTGACATCTAGTGGCGAATATGGGAATATCATTTTTGAACATTTTACATTTTGGAAATCATCGATCAACATTTATTTCAAGTCTTTAATGTCAGGCTCTGTACTAGGAACTGAGGATACAAAGACAAAATTGTAAGTCCATTCTAAAGATACTTGCTTTCTAATACAAGAGAAATAGTGTGTGTGTGTGTGTGTGTGTGTGTGTGTGTGTGTGTGTGTGTGTATGTATAGTACTAACTGCTAAGGTCTTTCCAAGGTCTCGGCTTGTATGAGGCAACACCCATTCAATCTGTGCTTCTATCAGAGGGAAAGAAATATTAACAACTCAAGAGTATAATACCAGGGAATATGTTTGACTTTAAGAAGAAGGGAAAAGAGAACAGAGAAAGGGAAAAAATCAGCAGTGATATATCAGTTGTGTAAAGCATATATTATATTAAAATATAAATATATATGTAGACTACATATTTTTCTATACCTTGAACCTGTCTGCATTATGTGTGAAGATATAAATATCCCAATATTTAGCAGCCAGAACTATTAATTTTATTGAGCCTTTTAATGTATAAAGGTTGCATTAAAATTCTTAGCATGAATAATTTTTTAAAAAGACATAAATATATGATCTTTATGAATCAGTCAATAAGACTGAGGTCTGCAGTGGAATTAACACCTAAAGTAAAAAAATTTAGCAAATAATAATCATATTTTCTGTTTTTCAGGCCAAGCAAGCAATACTGGAAATGGATGCAATTCGTAAGTTTTTTTTTCCTTAAGAATAAAATGTCCAGCATTTAAAGTTAGAACTCAATAAGTGTAATAGAATCAAAATCAATGGAATGTTTAAAGGAAGAGAATGGTAACTTTATAATCACTGAGATGGGAAATAGGGCTATAAAACCCTGTATTGCTACCTAAAAACCTGAACACAAATGTTTTCATTTCCAATTTATGTGTGAATTAGCTGATGCCTAACTGTGTCTGTTTCCATATTTGTTAACAATTTAGGAAATACTTAAAGGGCCCTAAAGAAAAATGTAAGCTTTTTTTGCTGAATTATTTAGATTGACTAATTACGAGAATCCTACTAATCAAACAATTATTACTTTCCTGTTTCACTCTGTGTAGGCACACAGAAAAAGTCAGTGGCTACCAGATGTAGCATCTTCCTGTTTCAAACTTCTTCCTCACATAGCACAGATTCAGTACCTAATTAAACCTTTTTTTAAAGCCTGAGTTTAACTCCTTGTACTGACTCTTCTTTCCTAGAAGATTAACTGTGGGGAAAAAATAGAAAACTTAAACCTTTCTACTCTGTATCTTTCTAGTACCTTCATCCCAAGCACTGGTATCATACTGTTTTATTCTATAGGAATTATTTTTATGCCTCTGCTACTATCAAAATAGCTGGCATGTATTTACATGTTGCTTTCTGGTTTGCATGTTTTATAAGATTTCATCCTCACAACAACCCTGTGAGGTAAGTAGTACTAATAAAATATTGGGTGGGTATTATTTTATATTTATATTTATTTTTATTTGATATTACCCACTTTATAGATAGGGAAACTGAGGTCCAAAGAATTTAAGTCACTTGCTCAAAATAACAACTCTAAAGGGGTAGAATTTGGATTCATATTCAAGTCTTCTGATTCTCAAGGCCAGTATTCTTTTCATTCTGTCAGCTTATTCCTCTCAAGAAACATTATTCCTGCACCAAAAAAACCCAATAATTTTTATGGGTATCATAATTAGCCAATGTATTTTTGTAAGAGGCAATTATGGTTGGGTGACATGCCCAGGGTCATATAGCTAGAACATGTTAAATGTTTGAGGTTGAACTTGAACTCAGGTCCTCCTGACTTTTGGACCAGTGTTCTATCCATTATGCCATCTAGCTGTCCCCTATCCATGTATTTTTGAGATCTCTATTGATCTAATCGTTAGCATAGAAAAGATCTGAGAACAAGGTCCTCCATGGATTGTTCCACCCTGATTGGGTGTGGAATGATAGTAAATTGCACTCTGTGCTACTCATTTCTAACCAGGTAAAAATCTATAAAATAAATAAATAAATAAATAAATAAACATGAAGAGCAACTTTGAAAAGAGGAGATGTGGAACGTTTATTAGCAATACGCATTTATTAACTCCCTATTATTTATTTGGCACCATGTTTAAGACTTTACAAATATTATCTCATCTGACCCTCATAATAATCCTGAAGGATATTATAATTCCCATTTTACAGATAAGAAAAGAAATAATTAAGTGACTTGCCCTCCAAGGTCACAAAGCTCATAAGTGTCTGAGGCTAGATTTGAATTTATCTTTCTTACTCCAGGTCTAGCATTCTATCTTCTGTGCCATCGAGCTATGTTCTTAAGACACATGTATTTTTAAAACTCTCTCTCACACACACACATATTTACAATGTTGCTAGTTCATGGTACAGTTTGGTTTTGCACTGTACCTTAAAATTAATCACTCTTTGACATAAGGGTGAACATTGTATCTAATGTAGTATCTTTACCAGAATGGTGTTACTTAGGTGATACTAACAGCACTTCAAAAATATTAAGTGCTTCTTGTAGACAGTATATAGTGTTGTATTAAGATTAGAAAAACAATTCTTAGCCCTCATGGAACTTACTGTCATAGGGGCCTAAAATATAGAGAAAGAAATAATGCCATTATATGTCAAGTGCATTAGAAAGATGCAAAATTAAAGTTATGTATAAAATTAGAGAGGGGAAAGGTCACTTGTACATAACTGAGTCATTAATTAAGGAGATGACATTTGAGTTGGACTTTAGGTCCAAAGGAATCTAAGACAGAGAAAAAGGAGGGTCCACTTTGGTTGGAAGGGAGTAGTCTGAAATTAGCCTTAAAAATAGAGTCATACTAGACTAGAGAGAAGAAAAGTTCCAAAATTTCAAACAATTTCAATTTTACTCAGGCGGCAGGGAGGTACTGAAGATTTGGGCATAGGAGTGATATGACCAAGTGTATATATAAGAAATATTCTAATAAGTATAGGAGAATTGCATGTGATTAACATATGTTGGATTACTTGCCTGTAGGGAAAAGGAGAGAAAAAAATTAGAAAACAAGGTTTTGTAAGGGTGAATGCTGAAATTATCTATGTATATCTTTTGAAAATGAAGTTTTAATTAAAAATAATAGAAAAAAGTAAAATTGAGTAACTAAAAAAAGAAACATTATTGTACAAGTTTTATGAAAGATGATATCAGGGGTTGGCATGGTCCTGGTGGAGGCAGGAAGAGATGATGAGATGAGTTTTTGTAATAATCCAGATGGTGATGAGGGAGATGTCAATGGGAATAAAGAAGAAAGGATAAATGAGAGAAATGGGAAGATGATATCAATTTTGCTTGTTTGTGATGTGGCTAATATGGAAATGTGTTTTCTATGATTTTACGTGTATAATTGCTATCATTTTTAATTGCCTTCTCAGTAGGAGGTGGAAGGAAGGAAAAGAATTTGGAATTCAAATTTAAAATGAAAAGAATGTTAAATAATATTTTAAAAGAAAAATAAATAAGATAAAATAATAAGACATCATATATGAGAGAGAAGGAAGAATTCAAATCTATTTGAACATGGAAGATGGAATGGATGGTTTGTACCACAGGAAGAAATAGTAAAGTTAGACAGACAACTTTTGAAACATTACTGATTGTCAATCTTAGAACTCTCTTTTTTCCCATACTTCACTCCAACCAACATTTTACTAAAAGTCATTTTTAAATATCAAGCTCAAGTTTTCTTATTTGTTTAAGTGGGATTTGTGACTGTTCTGAGTCATGCAACTGCTTCCAACTGCTATACTAGAATGGGCATTTGTGCCCTGCAAATTTTAATGAACTCTCCAGGAAGTGTTGGAGTGGAGCCAAATATGTGATCACTTTTCCTGCAGGGCTTGCATTCTCTGAAAAGTTCTTAAAAGGCCTACTGTGAACAAATAGAAAAGCCCTGTGTAAGACAATAACCACACACTGATTTTCAGTTTTCTCTTTGTCTTTGTCTGCAGAATAGGAATGAACTCATGGGATCCTGCAACAGATTAACAATGACAGTGATTTGGTTTATCACAGAATCTTGTATTCTAATTGAAACATATGGATATCTTACAGATCATCCAGGATTCTATTACAGTCCTGAGAAAGAAATGAAGGCATTTTCCAATTCAAAAGAAGGCACTGCTCCTCATCGCCTAAGAAGAAAATCTGGTAAATTAGATGTTTTACTCTTTAATATCACAATCTGTCACAATGACAAGTATCCATTGGGGAAGTATCCATTGAAACTCTCTCATGTAGGGTAAGGCCTCCAGATGGGCAAGGCCTTTAGTAGAAGAGAATTCTATACTCTGTAGATTTTGGAACTATGGTCCTTCTTGCTAGACAATAGTGCCTAATAGTACATCTTAAAATATAAATTGGAGAGATCCATAAATTAACACCCAAAGCTTCTAGCTTTTTGTTTGCTTCCTGTGAGCCTCACCTTTTAGAAACCTACAAACAATATCTACCTTGTGTGGCTTTGGGATTGGATCTTTTTTGGCAATAATTTCAAAATGAATGGATTTATTTCATTTTAATTGTATGAGTAAAGAGCAGCTTGCTTCTCATTACCAAATTCTTGAATTTGCTATTCTTGAAACACATAGGAACTTTTTGCACTCTTGAAAGTCAGGAACCAAAAAGTTGAGAGCCTGATGCTGAAAATCATTTATATTTATTGATGGTAATTTTGCTTTTAACATACTCTATATTCAAGATCTTAGAATCTTCCTAAACAAACAGTCTAAAGTTTAGAAATAACTGTTATCAGAGAGTTTTTCTGCTTCTTGACCAGTACTTGTCTAACATTAACTCGGAATGGTAGCAAACATTTCAGATGATAGGTTTCAAAGAGATGTTTTTAGGAAGGATGGAAAATATGCAAATAGATACAGAATCATTTTAGGCACATTCATTTACCAACCAGCATTTTAATGAAATTCTTAGAGCCAGGTTATTATCCGTTCTGTGAGTACTTACACCTCTAAAGTAGAAAGTCCCTACTAGGGAGTAAGTATCTTTTGGACTTAAAAGGAATTCATCCTCCAAAAATTTTAAGAAGTATATTCAATATTTTTATTGATTTTTTTTGTTTTTATATCAATTTCTTAAATAACTTCTTTATATCAACTTTTAAAAATTCGTCTTTGAATATCTACCCTCCCCTCCCTACTCAAGAAGCCAACCCTTGTAATAAAGAATAAAAATGTTTGAGGGAGAAACAATTTCAGTCAAACTAAACATCCTGGTCTGGCAACATTCTATATAGTTTTCTGTGTCTGTTGTCCCCCACCTCAGCCCCATAGGGGCTTTTTTCCTCATACTTTTTAACTCCAATATTCTTTCTACATATCACTGGTTAAGGGCCCCATTTTCATCTGACCAGTCAGCAAATCATTAAGAATGTAATTGCTTTGGGAATCTCATCACCCTTTTCAGTTTTAAAAATCATGAATTTCCTTACAATTCCTAAGGCAATCTCTCTACCAGTCAGTATAGTTGTTTTTTCCTTGTTTGTTTTTGTTTTTTATTAACTTTTTATTTATTATTTTATTATTATTATTTATATTTATATATATAATTAACATTTTATTATTAATTCCTCCTAATGCTTGCTTTGAAATATCAGGCTGATAGATTTGAAAAGTAGGACATAAAAAGGTCTCTTTGATATTTATCAATGACTTTACCAGATATTGGCATACAAAAACAAAACATCCAGAAAAAATTACACAGATAAGTAAATACAATATGCTTACAAAATTGTTTTTTTGTTCTTTGTTCTGGAAAAAGGATCAATGATATCACCAGGGTGATATCTTGACTCACTCATGAATTTAATTTAATTGATTTTGAATGAGGCAAAGTTACTCAAAATCTCTCTCTCTTCTGGAGTCATCAAAATCCAGTGGCAAGACAACTTAATGAAGATCTTTCCCAGAGCTCAATTTGTTTAAGGCAATACCCAATCAATGATTAGGAACTACATAAGAATTGAGGCAAATGATGACCTAAGCACTAACTACTGGGATAATCAGGAAAAGCCTCATGAAAAAGGTAACAGAAGCTCAGTCTAGATAGGAATTGGGGGTTCCTGGAAGCAGAGGTGAGGAGAAGAAGAATATTCCAGGCAAGGGGGAACAATCTGTGTAGAGGTATGGAAAACATTTGTATGGTAATAGTGAGTTGATCAATTAGGTTGTAAACATAGATGGTATTAGAGAGAGTAAAATGAAATCAGTCTGAAAAGATACACTGGAACAAGATTGTGAAGAGCTATTGGTATTAGAAAATTACATAATAAAAAACTGTGCTATATAACATGGAATAATAAGTATGTATATGCTTAACAAATAAGGGAGGGAGGTCACATTTACTCAATCAGTGATCAGAATAGTAAAGAAAATCAATTAAATAATTGATTCACATTCAATAAATTGAATTCTCATCATTTGCTGACCAAAGGGGACATTTCCTGATGTCCTCTGGAGCTCTGATGCTCTGTGGTCTCTTTATTCTTAATTTTTGATATGCTCAGTGAAATTACTTAGTATTTTACATGTCTGATGTGGATAAATCTGACCTGCTTCAAGGTTTGACATTTATTTCACATTCCTGCCAAAGTTAGACATGGGTTATTGTTAAATGTTTCCAAGCAGCCCCTTTTAATTCTAGTGCCTTCCCTCTGCTACTCCTTTTTTCTTTAGACTATTATAGTTTGTTAGTGTATGTATGTGTATATTGTTGAAAATAAGTATTCATCCCAGTTATGCTTATAGTTTTCTTAATATTAAACCAGCCCTACATTCCTGAAAAAATAAAATAAATATTCATATGAATTGCTAAAACAGAAGAAACCCCAGGTCCAAAAAGGGGGACCAGGTATGAGCCAGAGTTTGATCACAGTTTACAAAGATTATAACTGCATTTATTGCCTGAGCACATAAAGTTTGCAAGATGGAGCAGAGAGACAAGTTTTCAACTGCTCAGGGGAGTGGAAAAAGAATGAGCTGTTTATACATATTTGAGGTATTTATGACTAATTGAGGTGTTCACAGTTAAATATATGGGGGGGAAAGGTTAAAGGAGAAAAATAGGAAGTCAGGGCAGTGGAAGTCCATGGAGAAAGCATCTGTAAACACAACAAAATGCAGTGTTTACCACTTATGTAGCACGGGTGCTAGACCCCCTTACCCAAATTGACTACTCAGAGGCATCTTTAGATACAAAACAGAAAGCATTTATTTAGTCCTTGCAAGGAGATGCCCAAGCACACCTGAGCAGGCCCAGAGCCTCTCAGCTCCCATCTCCCAGCATGAATCTGGCCTGACGAGTTGGAAATAGTTAATTTAATTAAATAGTAAAAGACTTGGGTTCATTGGATGGACTGAAAAGAAAGTAACCAGTGGCCAATGGTCAGCAATGCTGTCTACTTCCTGTGGGTCACATAATTTCCTGAAGCTCAAACCTAGGGAATGACCTTTTCTGCTCTATAGACCCCTGAGAATAGGGATCATATGATTTCCTGAAACTTAGGCCTAAACTCTGACCTAATCCATCTTATAGACTTTTTGAGAAATCTTCACCTGATCCCTTTCAGCCCCCGCCACACACACTTTTTCACATGTTTGAAGATTTCTCACGCCCATCCTGATATATTTCTTCCACTAGGACATCCTTGTTACCTAGGCCCTCAGCCTGGTACCTCTCTTCAGTATTAACTATAATCCACCCTCTACCATTTAGAACCAGCACCCACACATCAGTGGAAGTTTTCTGGAGCCATTTTAGCTAAGAAATCTTGAACTACTCTAATGATTAAGTGCATAAGCAAGCATTCAGAATCGGGGATCAGGTAACTTTAGGTTACCAAGTAACTGGAATTTCATGACTTGGAGTCTGGAAGAAACAACTCTCCAAATAGATTAAAATTGCAAGGATTAAATATGAGCAAAAGAATAAACATAAGTGGAGTTAATATGAAGGTTACTGGGGACAGTAACTAGGAATCCCACCCAGTGGAAGACTGGGGGAAGATGAGACTATCATGAATGCCTCTCATCCAGACTGCTTTTCCTAGGATAAATACCAAAGAATGTTTTCTCCATATTCCTGCTTTTATTTCCTCAAAGAAGTAAGGGCAATGGGTGGAACCTTGTGGCCTTAAGTGAATAAATATGCTCTCCTTAAGCAAAAATTCTAGAGCCCTTAGTCTTACAAGGGAAGGCTTTTACCCAATTAGAACAGGTGTTAACAAAACTAAAAGCAGTTTGAAGCCCCTGCCAGGGGGCACATGGGCAGACCTTTTTAACAGTCCTTTCAGAATTTACTTGCCTGGGAGCTGTGTTAGGGAATGCAGGAGTCAGGAGTTGGGGAATTAAAGATGCCATGGTCAGGGGCAAACAGGCAGCAGCAAAAGCAGCTGAATCTGCAAGCCTGTTTCCCTTGGCCTGAAGTGAATTCCCCCTTCCTTTACAAAACAACAGAAATCTCTCTAGGTCCATGGACAGCTTGCAGTAATTGTTCCCCTGCATACTTAATGGGGAATTGTTTGGCTGTCAAAAATCCCCTTTCTTTCCATATAGCTCCCATGATCATATAAAACATGAAAAACATGTTTGAAGTTTCTCATTTCTTTTTCCAATTCTAAAGCTCTAGTATAGGCAAAATGCTCTGAAGCATTTATGGGGAGCCAGAATCTCCAACAATTGGCTCAGGATGATCTTAGGAGCTTCCTCAATTAGAAGAGCTGTGACAGCTAGCTCTAAGGCAGAGGGGGTCACCCCAAAGACACCAAGTTTCTTTGAGAAGTAAGTGAAGAGTCTAGAATAGTTTTCCAGAGACCTCTAGGACCTGGCTCCTCCTTCCATCAATGTACAGTATAAAAGCAGAATTTTAGGTATGACTAAGGCCCAGGCAAGAGATGAGTTTAGCTTTCAATGTCCTAAAAACCTTGGCTTGATCAGGGCATGTTAAAATTGCTTCCTCTCCCAGAGAGCAAAAGGAAGGTAAAAGGTGGCCCAAATACTTAGGCAAAGTGGGCCTTCAGACAAAGAAACTCTAGCCCCAGGAAGCAAGAGTTAAAAGTTTTATAGTAGAAGTCTCCAGGGCTGCACCTCAAACTTGTATTATATCTCCTATCTTCCACTGATCACTTGATCTGATTACAGAAATTTGCTATAAGAGGAAAAAGCAGGGACATGATTATAATATAATATAATCAATCAAAACTGATTCTTTAAGGCCTCAGCCTGAGTGCATACGTGTCAGGATAAAGCATCCCTAGCTCTGACAACTAATCATGCAGTAACAATTCCACCTCATAGCCAGACTCAGGAATAATCAGATGGAAAGCAAAGAAACAGAACTGGGAAACTGAGTCAGAAGGATCCCACCTTAAGCAGAGGCTAAAGCTGTCCTCCCAGCTCTTGCCCAGATAAGATATCCACTTGTAAAGCATCCCTCTGAGTGACTTATGGAATTTCTCTGGCATACTGGGTTACTGACTTAATAATCCATCAGGCAGTCATATCCAAATTTGAAACTTAAAACAATATTAATTACAGTCCCAAGAGATTTCATCTCAATAGCAAGTTTCACCAATTAGGAACTTCAGGTCTATATAAAAACAAACAAAAATCTTACAAACCATTGTGCATAACCTAGCAAACGCATCTGTAAAACATAGTCAAAACTAGTACAGGGATATCAAGTTAAAATTCTCCTCTAGGTACTCAAGAAATATATAGGTCATATTTGTTATCATATTCATTAAACAAGGAGACCATAATGTACTTAAATAAATATTAAATAATTTGTTAAAGACAGATGGAGACCTTGGTAGAAATAATCATTTTCAGAGAACTTGTAGTTCTAACAAATCTCTTAAAACTTTCTTGCATTGCTAAGCAGTAGAATCTTTGATATAGTATCGAAAATGACCTTGCCTTAAAGCAGCCATAAACTTGAAAAATAAAAGCAAACATTCAGTTATTAACACCATGTAAATATAAGTTATTCTTTTAAACAATAAAGGCAATTAATGTTAAAGTAATTTCATTTAATGAGGGGGAGAGGGGTGAGCTCCAGTGAGTAGAGTTTGTTCTCTCACTTCTGAGAAACAGCCACATTCAGAGTGGGGGGGGGAGTTAAATTTTCACTTTTCTAAGCTGACAGAGCCTTCCCTTTCCTTCCCCCACTCCATGTGTTGTCTCTCCTAACTCTAACATGCTTCCCGACCCCATTTCTCCTCATAGCTAACTCTTTTAGGGTGCCATGTCCCCCCTCCAGGATTTAGCCTGACAGCTAAGGACATGCCCCAACCTCATGGAGTGTCTCATTTTCCCTGGCAAATGGCAAGTTCAACTAGGCGCTTGCCCCTTTCAGTAATAAATCTACTTTTACCAAAGATAATGGCCAATGTGAATTCCTCACATGACCAAACCCCAACTTTGGTACCTATCATCATCTAGTGTCTACATAACCCACATAATACCTAACAATTTTTAAGTTTCAATATTACAACAATAATCCCAAATAATTTAATTAGCAATTTCACAATTTGCATAAGTAACAGCCAAATAAACACAGCATAACCTATCATAAAAATGAATAGAAATCATATAATTTACAATCATTTCCAATTTTAATGTACATGCCAATTAAAAGTTATTTTAAAAATCAATACTTTATTTTGTGATATTCTAACTAGATGTTCCATTTAAACTATCAATTGCTTTTGCAAATCAGTCTTTCTTGTTCCTTGTTTTAAAAAAAATCACCTCTTTTTTTTAACTTTAAGATTCACAATATATCTAATATCTAAATAACTTTGGACCAAATGTCATAAAACTTAGATACATATGCTCAGCAGAGCTGACAAAATTTTAAAGCATAGCTCATAATTTTTACAAATTACCCAATATACATTTTAGAAAGCAATATATTTCATTTAATTAGGGGATACAAACATGTGACCCCTAAGGCAAACTACCAGAACTTTGTTTTAATAACCTATTTTTTTAACTTAAAATCAAATCAAATACAAATTTAAATTTCCAGTAATAGTTTCAATATTTGCACACAAATTTTTAAGATCTTGTGCTTAAACAAACTCACAATTCTAGCACATAACATTTAATAGTGATCATCTCATATAACTGTAAGAGATTCATCATATAAAATTTACAACTCATCTTGATATCTGAGGAGGTAGCCTTAAACTAAACATTCTTGTTGTAAAAGCCAAACATTATAAGTTGTTCCTACTTAACAAAGTTGTAGATTATCAGTAAACTCATTCTTTCATTGGGACCTATGTAACAAACAAGTTATTTCTCAGAGGTAATAAACTTACAAAACTGTTTTGAGAAGCTTAACAAATTTGAGGAATTCCAGAAGATGGCTCTTCTTCATTTCTTATTAGTTTACTTTCTTTAATTGTTCTTTCTTTGTTCTCTTTTAACCTCCCCCTATTCACAGTGCATAGTCTCATTTCCAGATTTTTAAAATGCAAACCTAATGAAGATAAGGTTTTACTCCCTTTTTTTCCTCTGTGAATCAGAAAAGGCTTATGTACTAGGCTGTTTTAAAAGCAGCCATGCACTTATGTTTTTTTTTTCCAAAGTCAGTGCAAAATGATTACAATTTATACAAAACTGCTTTTACTATCATATCTCAAATAACAAATTGCACTGAACTGAGTGAATATATTTTCTTTCTCTCCCTCTCACCCCTTCATCCATGTGTCCCTGCTGCAATCAAGGAATGAGGGAAAAGGGAAAAAAAGAGAAAGAGACTCTCTTTACTCTAAGCACTGTCCTCCTCACAGAGGCCTTAATTTAGTTGAATTTGCTTCCAGATTACTTTACACACACACAATATTCATTTATCTCAACATGGGTATTGTATGTTGGTCACATCTAAATACATATAAAGTTATCAAATATGAAGAAATTAAATCCAATAAAGCATTTGTATTTATATAGCATTTGTTTTGTGCTAAACACTTTTGCAATCTTGAAATAACCAATTGCCAAACTCCCCAATCATTGCTCTCAAAAATTAGCTAACTTTTTCTGCAGCCCCTAGCTTGGCTAGAGCTGGAATCTATAGGAAGAAATTAGGCCTTTTTTTTTTTAAACAAAATCTAGCTCACAGAACAGGCATGATACAGACATTCTGCACAAAGACACAAGCACAGACACAGACATGGAAGAAAACTGTCCCTTCCCCTCACACAAAACAGCGCTATCTTATCAAATGCACTTTTGCTCAGAAGACTGCTCCTTTCCCTCTCTCTCTCAGCTCCAATCTCATGGCTTGAGATCTTATAATACACTGAGCCGATCTCTTGGCTCAGACCCCAAGCTCAGAGAGGATCACCCCCATCCAGCAGTCATCCAGAGCGCCCCTGCTCTGTGCTGTTTATCAGGACTTCCTTCTGGCTTACTAGGCAGCATCTCTTAACCTTGGATAACCAAGCCTGATCCCAGAGTCCCCTTCTGCCTAAGGACAGCCCAAGAACACAGGCAGTGCCCTAGAGAGAGCAGATCCAGTCTCTGGACAACTTCTTCCCTTTTACCTCTGGATTAAGTACACATAAGTTACCTGACTGGCCATTTGCCCTCAGGCTTCTTCTTCTTTGGAGACTCTTGCTCCTATTTGTATTCATATGCCTCTCTTCAGGCCCATACTCCACAGAGAGGGAGGCTGAGGATTTGATCTCAAGGATAGTCAGAGAAAACCCAACCCTACCTGCCCTGCTTTAGAACCCCAGCCATCTCTCTGGGAAGTCACAGATCCCGGACGAGCCCCCATAAGTTGTCTGGGGGATGGGTGCTAGACCCTCTTACCCAAATTAACTAATCAAAGACATCTTCAGATACAAACAGGAAGCATTTATTCAGTCCTTGCAAGGAAAGTCCCAAGCACAGAAGTTCTGGACTCAGAGCTTCTCAGCTCCCATTTCCCAGCATGTACCTGGCCTGATGAGCCAGAAAGAGTGAATCTGATTAAATAGCAAAAGACTTGAGTTTATTGGATGGACTGAAAAGAAAATAACCATTGACCAATGGTCAGCAATGCTGTCTACTTCCTGTGGGTCATGTGACTTCTGAAGCTTAGACCTAGGGTCTGACCCTTCTGCCCTATTGCTCTCTGCAGTCCTAATCCACCTCATAGACTTTTTGAGAAA
The DNA here is from genome assembly GCA_023553655.1 of Myrmecobius fasciatus. Classification (NCBI taxonomy): domain Eukaryota; kingdom Metazoa; phylum Chordata; class Mammalia; order Dasyuromorphia; family Myrmecobiidae; genus Myrmecobius; species Myrmecobius fasciatus. The sequence continues at coordinate 135,741 of JAJPUD010001896.1, forward strand.
TCTTCACCTGTCCTATTCACTATTCTTTAGATAGGAACCAATATGTCAGTTGCTTTTTCTTAGCTGATCAAGACTAGTTTCACCAATTGCAGGCATCTCCAAGTTCAGCTAATGTTTATTCTCAAAAGATCACTGCTGTGCGTCAAACATACTGACTGGCTACTTGTTGTGCTATGGTTCCCCTGTGAAAAAGGGAAGCTTTAACATATTGATAAATTAATTGGCTAGTAGAGGCATTACAGAACTCATGTCCATTGTATATGTTTATATACATATATGTGTTTATTTATTTGTATGTTTTTATTGTTTCTCCTGTTATATTGTGAGTTCCTTAAGAATAGGGACCATCTTTTGCCTCTTTTTGTATCCTTGGCTCTTAGCATCGTGCCTGACACATAGTAGGTACTTAATAAATATTGATTGATTGATTGGATATGCAGGTAAATAAGAATAGACCAATGGCTCGATGATTACTTTTTCTAAAATATTATTTGAATTTTTCATGAAAGTAAATGATAATGGCTTTCTTTTCCAGAGCCATCCTCAAGAATGCATAAGGTTTTGAAATCCAGTGGTGAGTCAGAAAGTATAATTATTATGTTTATTCTTAAGTATTTTGGGTTTGGGGTTTTTTATTGTTATTTTTTGGTCCAGATCTATGATTTCATCTACTGAGGAATTCTGGGTACATAGTTTCTCCCCAACAATAACCTAGGTATTCCTTATTTCAAAGCTGGCTCTCAATTGGCCACGTCATGTTACCTCCCATCCTAATAATAGAGACCAGACCTGTAAATTTCATTGATCTATAGAAACCTCACAGAAGAGGAAATTCTCCGGGCAGCTAGGTAGCACAGTGGATAGAGTACCAGCCCTGAAGTCAGGAGAACCTAAGTTCAAAACTGGTCTCAGACACTTAACATTCCCTAGCTGTGTGATCCTGGGCTTAACCTCACTTAACCTCAATTGCCTCAGCAAAAAGCAAAAAAAAAAAAAAAAAAAGAGGGAACTCTCTGTATTAGTGTAGACCAGCACTTTCTTTGCACCTTAGATTCTGAGAGTTTTTCAGACATTTAAAAAAGGTGAATAACATATCATAGCCAGTATATGTCAAAGGCAGAACTTAAACCTCGAATCCCTCTGCTTTCAAGACCGGTTTTCTCTCCATTCTACCATGATTGCTTTAAAAAGTAAAGTTGTTATATACTTAACCAAACCAGAAAAAATAAACCCAGGGTTCCCAAGGATGTTTAACTTAATATTTGTGATATACTGTATGGGTATATAGGCTTTATTACCTGGGTCACTGAGGTATTTCCAGAATCTTTTAAAGGATTTTCTTGGGTGTCAGTGGGTGATATAAGGAATCATAAATATATCTGTAGCCTAATTACTAATTTCTAAGATATGGTTGTTATTTATTTATTAATTTTTAATTTTTCTGCAGAAACAACACAAGATATACAAAAGGTAAGACTTGTTACATTTCATATTTGTTTTGTGAAATATTTATTTCATACACCCAAGCCCTAGCTTGGGTATAATATTACCTTCACAGTAAAAAAGCTTTGTCTTTAAAGTTGTTCTAAGCAAAGAATTAGATGGATAGAGACCTGGATTTGAACTACAGAAGACCTGAGTGCAAATCCAGCCTTAGACACACCTACTATCTCTGTGACTCTGGACACATCACTTAACCACTGTATGTCTCAGTTTCCCCAACTGCAAAATGAGAATAATAGCACATACTTTGGGTTTATTGTGAGGATCAAATGAGGCAATATTTGTTAAGTATTTATCATAGTACCTGTTACATAGTGGAGACATAATAAAATGCTTATTTTCTTTCTCCCTTTTCCTCTTTCTTTTTTCCTTCCTTTTTCTCTCCCTTTCTTCCCTTCATTTCTCCTTCCCTTCCTCCCTTCCTTTCTCCCTAATCTTTTCTTCCTTCATTCTTTTCTCTCCTCCTACTTCCTTCTTTCCCTCCTTTCCTACCTTCTGCCTTGTAACTCCCCCCCATCTCTTTTAACTATTTTTGCATATCCTTCCTTCTAATTCCAAATTCTCAGAGCCATCATGATTGTATTTCTGTAATATATCCCACAGTGCACTCTAATTAGTAGCTATGTTATTTACTTAAAGAAACTTGAAGTCTTGGCTTATTCTGAGTACTGATTACTACTCTAAGCACAGAATTGTGGAGCCACCTTCTGGGGTCAAGTTCCTGTTGCTGCCATTTGGACTGTAAGGAAGTGTAAGATAAAGATATGATATCATATTTACTGTTAGTTTCTACCCTTAGAAAAGGCAGTAAGGATTAAAGGAGATCATCTCTTCTGTGGAAAGATGTATACCCTATTGGAAGTTGCAAATTCAAAGATCTTATTACTATTCCATCTATTGCATATCCCATGCATGTATAATCTAGAATTGTTATTCCCGCTGTAGCTACAGAGAAATTTGTCTGATTAAACAACCCTTAAAAATTGTGTTTGTGACTTCTGTATTCAAATTAGAATGGAAGTTGTATGTGGTCTTTTGCCCTTCTTTCTTTAAAATTATCTATATTTCTAATATAAGGAAGTTATAACTACTTCTTTCTTATTCTTTCTACTTGACATAATCTATTTTTATTATTTTATTTTATTATTTTTTTAAGACAAGGTTTTTTTTTCCTTAGCTTAGGCTCCAAGTATAGCAACAACTTATGGACCCAGTTTCATTCTGAGCAGTAAAGGCACTTGAACCAGCTTGGTTTCCCACCTTGACCTTTTCTTCCTTCCTTAGATGAACTGGTGACCTCTTTCTCCTAGAAATTCAGCATATTAATGCCAGACTTTTCATTCAGCCTACCCCCAAATCAAGAGAGTGCTATGTGTTTGAATTTATTTGGGGATTTTTATATATTGATTATATTGAAAATCTAATTGCCATGGACCTTTAAAAAATAAAGGCCCATTTTATGATGTGATCCACTTTTTGATGATATGATTACTTATCCACTTTATTTTCTTAAAGTAGATTTGTATGGATAAAAAGCTGTTCTTCCAAGACAGCCAATCAGGATCATCACATAATTTAACTATTCATTAATATTCAGTAATTTAGTAATAGTCTAATCTTTCTCCCTCCCATGGGATCAAATACAAAAATCCTTTATTGGTGTTCAAAGACATTCATAATCTACCTCCCCATCCACCTTTCCAGTCTTCTTACTCCTCCTCCCATATCCTTTTTCATCTCATGACTTTGACTTCTATGAACTTTCTGGAATAAGACACTCCATTTCTTGGCTCCCAACATTTTCACTAGCTGTCTCTCGTACTTAGAGTGCTCTCCTTCCTCATCTCTACCTCCTGATTTCTCTGGCTTCCTTCAAATCCCAGCTAAAATCCCATCTTCTACAAGAAGCCTTTAACAATTCCTCTTCTCTCTGTAATTTTTTTCTTAATTATTCTATATATAGTTTGTTCACATTTAATTGTTCACATATTGTCTCCCTGATTAAATTGTGAGTTTCTTGAGAGCAGAAATTGTCTTTTGCCTTTCCTTGTATTCCAGCACTTAGCACAGTGGCTGTAATGTAGTGTATGTTTTAAAAAAAAATGCTTATTATGGACAAGGAAATGGCAAATCACTTTAGTATCTCTGCCAAAAGATACTCTGTTCAACAACAACAACAAAAACACGCACACAAAAAAACCCACAAATGGGTTCTCATAGTCATATAGGACTGAAAAATCAACAAAACTAAAAATGCTTATTGACTGACTGGCATAATGTGCTTCTCAGGAGTTTGAAGGGAGAGAGCATTACAGAAATAGTTTATTTGACCAAAGCATCCTAAATAATCAATTTGAAGAATTTCTTGAACTAGTCTATAGAAGTAATCAGGATTTAAGTCTCAGCTTTGAGGCAATTAAACGGGTAAGTGCAGATGACAAGGAGGAAACAGAAGATCTTCTGAACTCTCTTCTCCACACAAATTCTATCCCTTGCTCCAATAGCTTTATTTATTTTTATCAATGGTTCAAAAGTTCATTAAAAATAATTATTCATTAGTATACGTCTAATCTTCTTCCTCCCAGTGGGGCATGCAACAAAATTCCCAACAGCAATCAAAAGGAAGTAGAAAAAGATTGAATAGTCATGTTAGTAAAAATGTTGAAAAGCAAAAAGTATTGAAAATTAGATGCTCCTCAGTTGAGATCAGATTCTCAATTGAACAAAATAAAAACTTAACCTAAATTCTCTTAATGGTCTATTTGATATAATTTTTCTGTTTCTAAATTAAATGGTATCATTATTAAAGAGAGAGAGAGAGAGAAAGAGAGAGAGAGAGAAAGACGAGAGAAATTTAAATAAAATAAAGGGTATAGTACGACTGTCTTTTCAGCCCAGACACTATCACTCTGGAAAGACATTTCAGTAATGACTTGTCAAGTTATTCTAATTCTTAAAGCACTTCTATCTCTATTATCAAAAAGCCTGACATGATGATGGATTTGGCAGTTATAAAAATAGGAAGGAAGGAACGAAGGAAGGAAAGGAGAAGGTAAATATTAAATACCTACTTTATGCCAAGTCTTAGCTAAGCCATTCACAACTATCTCATTTGATCCTAACCCTGGAAAATAGGTGCTATTATTATCATATTTTATAGATGAGGAAATTGAGGCAAACAGAGATTAAGTGATTTGCCTAGAGTCACACAGCTAGTAAGCATCTGAACAAGAATTTGAACTCATTTTCCTGACTCAAGGCCCAGTCTTCTACCATTGAGCTATCTAGTTGCCTCTAAAAGATTTTGTACTTTTATTATTATATGCAATTAAATAGGTTAGACAGGACTCAAAGATTTGCTGATAGAAGGAACTTTAAACATCATGATGTCAGACCTCTTTATTTTACAGATGACTAAACTGAGACCTAGAAAAATCATGGAATTTGCCCAGAGTAAAACAGATAGGAAGGAGCAGAAGCAGGGTGTGAATGCTAGACCTATGACTCTCAAGACATTAGCCTTTCAAATAACATCACTAATAAAAATAACAATATGATTTATGTATGATCTATTATTATATGATCTATTTTACTGCTGTGGAAAAAAGTGGCAAGATATACTTTTTTTAATATTCAGTCATATTAGGAAAGTAGTATTTGTTATGAGAGAATGTGATTGCTTTAAAAATAATCTTTTGCTTTTGTTAATCAATGGGATAACATCCTTAAGATCCTTTAAAGAGTGATGAATCTTTTTATTTTTTTTTTACAAATTTGACATTTATACTATATTGCCATAGTGAAAAGGAAAGAGTTCATGCTTTAGGATTATTATGTATTTGGCAAGCAGTTTTAACTCTTTCAGACCAATAAGTACTTGATTGACTGCCAAAAAGTAACTTCCTAAGTGAATCAGTCCGGATATCTATTATATACATCACATGCTATGAAGAAAAGTATCTTGGAAACATAAGATAATTTTGTTTCCTTTAAAAGTCATAACCTAATATCACTGTGATTGACTGTGGATTATCCTGTCACCCAACAAATGATGCTTTACTGTCCCAGATCTCTTAAGAAGATCTAGATGCTAAAACATGCTTAAGGAATCTTATAAAGAGTAATTATTGGGGTTTCTCTGAACCTAAGTAGGAATTGAATTTCAGCTTCATACCGTTAGTAGAATATAAGTATTAAATTCTCTCATGTTTATGTACTCGCTTTCCCATCTTGCTAACACATTTGGAACATTTGAGGTATCTAAGTAACATAAATGCTTAGTTCAATTTTGCTGTTCTAAAAACATTTTAATTTTGCTATTCTAAAGACTTTTTAAAAATGTTTTCCATTCAACTAAAAACAATAAATAGTGTCTACTGTTTGCAGTACATAGAGTATTATGAAAGATGCAAAAAAATAAACAAACTAGTCCCTGAGTTCAGTGAGTTTACAATCCGTTAAGAAGACTGAGTATAAATAACATTTTTAAAAATTTTGTTTTTTCTTGTTACTTTCATTCAATTATTGAATTTCAAATCTTTTTTCAGATTTCCAAAGATGATGAAGAAGCATCTTCATCATTAATTACAGACCTTCCACGTTCTACATCAGCTGGAAATCCTCCAACACAACGGACCTCTCAGCAAAATAACCCAGTCATTTTGAATGTCTTGGGAGGTGGTAGTGCTGGTGTGAGAAACATCTGGACTGATCACCAGATCAGGCAAGCTCTGTTTCCCAGTAGACGCTCACCTCAAGAGAATGAGGAAGATGAAGATGATTACCATATGTTTTTGCCATCATTATCTTCATCTGATTTACATTCCACTAGGCTTTGTGAGGAGAATGGTTCCAGTCGACCCTGTAGTTGGCATTTGGGACAGATGCAGTCCAGGGAGCCAGCAACCACCAATGCTGGTCACAGGATTGTCAGGCGAGCCAGCAGTGCTGGTGAAAGCAATATGTGTCTACCAGAAGCACGAAATAGAGACAGTGAGCATGTTCAACAAGTTTCACGGAGGGAAGCAGAGAGAGATTCTAGAATAGAAAGTGATGGGAAGACTTACTTTGATACTGAGTTGCCCCTTTCTGATGTAGACCATGTCTATGATAATATAAGTTATGAAGATTTAAAACGAATGGGTTTTACCAAAAGGGATGCTCCTGAATATATTCCCCAGAGATTAAACATGGATTCTCTGCAAGGAGTACACCATCAAAGCAGCCCAAACTTATTAGCCTCCCCCCAGAAACAAGAAGCTCAAGATAATGTCATTGTGCCTGAAAAAAGAGATGGAACCCTATCCAGTAAAGATGCCTCCAAATTAAGTTCTCATGAGCTCAACATTACCGAGGAAAATATATATGACACTATACAGCTCCCAGACCCACCACTCCTGGATTTTAAATGCAACTATCTAAAATGTGCAAAGCGGAGCAGCTTTTTAGGACTGGAGACAGACTTTGCTTGTTGTGACAGTTTGCGACCATTTGTTTCTGAAGAGAGCCTCCAGTTCAGTGAGGATGAAACACCTTATCGTCATGGGCCCTTGGAGAATGATTATTTAAGTTTGCTGTACAGTTCTTCTAACTCTGATTCCCTGTCTCATAAGTCTGTAGCTGATAAACTATCAGAAGAAGTTGATGAAATTTGGAATGACTTGGAAAACTACATCAAGAAAAATGAAGAGAAAACAAGGGACCGCCTCCTTGCTGCATTTCCTGTTAGTAAAGATGATGTCCAAGAAAGGTTACATGCTGGAAGCACACCTGAACTCAGTAAAGATGTAAACTATGCAATATCTACTCTCTCCCTGCCAGAAAACCCTGTTTTCCTTAAACCTGTAAAAAATAAAGCTATGAGGTTAAGCAGGACCAACCTCCCTTTTGAAGAAGATATGCTTTACAAAGAAAACTCATTAATAAATCTTAATAGACTTTCTCTGGCCAGTGAAATGCCTTCTCTAGAAAGCCCTTGTGAATCAATTAATAGCAGTTTGTCTCATGCAGATCCTGAAAGTACTGATCTAAGAGCAAGCAGTGCAGATAAAACCAAAAGCAGAGTATTTCTGATGGCAAGACAATACAGTCAGAAGATTAAGAGGGCTAATCAGCTTTTAAAAGTGAAAGGAACAGAGGGAGAGCAAACAACCAGTCAGCCACATAAGTCAAGACACAAAGATCTTGCAGCCATATTGGAGGAGAAAAAGCAAGGAGGTCCTGCCATTGGTATGTTGAAAAAACTTTTTTTTTTCTTGAGAGCAAGATGTATATTTAAGTGAATTTGAATTTCAAAGAATCTACATGACCTTTAAAGAAAATGGCACACCTGTGGTGGTGTTCTATTGTTCAGCACTTTGATTTCATAGATACCGGTATCCAACTGCTGGAGAAACTGTGATATCTACCTGTCTCCATAAACCACTGATTCAGTAAAGTGGATTCCAAATTTTAGCAAATATTTAGTCGGATAAGATTATCAACTCTCTTTATATCCAGTGATTTAAGAATTTGTCATTGAAAATGTGACTTAGTATTACAGTTGTAATATCAAGAAAAATGAAAAAGAAAATTAGAGACTACTCCTAGTAATATTTCCTGTCAGTAAAGATTCCCTCTCTGAATGAATATGAAGTATGAGAAATACAAACAAACAAAGAAACAAATAATTTAGGATTTGACTCCTTAATCTTTTATATGGATGTCAGTATGTTTAGAGGATTTTTAGAGCGGAGATAATCTTTGGAGTTTTAGGAGAGGTGTATAGTAGTGAGAGGGTATCTCAAACCAAAATGCTTTATTATTCTAATAAAGACTAAAAATGAGAATAAATATCTTTTCTCAGATCTTTCCAATTGTTCTGCTCAGAAATATTCCACTAGCCTTCTCTTTCTATTCCTCATGTGTTTTAGTTAATGGTTATTTGAAAAAAAATAATAATTAAACTGGTTCTTTGTTCTTCTACTCTCTATCACGTGCCTTTTTTGGCAGAGTTGGTGCCAGGGACTTTAATGACACTCTTATCAGAGAACTACCTATCTTTTCTCTCCCTCATATGTACTGTCAAAATAAATAAATTAACAAAATTCATCCTGCCTCCTCCTTCATAGCAGTGAAGGTTGGTTGGTTACTATAGGACAGCATGTTGGCAGATGACATGTATTGGATACTTTTGCTTAGTTGGTTTTCTTTGTCAAATAGAGAAGGATTTAGTCTTGAAGTGGGTGGACATGTCTGTGATACAAAGGATAAAAAGCTCATACATCAATAAAGTGTTTTAAAAATATCTTTAATAAAACCCTTCCATAAGACTTCTTATGGGGTGGAGTAAGCCAATATTATGTGTAAATTTTTTCAAAGCTAGTGCCAGAAACTTGAGTGATTCTCTTATTAGAGAACTACATATCCTTCTCATTAGGATTTCTTAAGGTTAAAACTTCATTCTAACTCCTCATACCATATTTTAGTGGTTGATTATCTGTTTGAATAAAGCATAGGGTATTTTAGTACCCTAGGATTTCTGAGAAGGAATTGTCATGATCCCCCCCAAAAAAGTCAGTTTTCAGATATAATGACTATTTTAGAATATTCAAGATAGACTTCCCAAAAAGCTGCTTCTTAGTGACCTAGAAGATTAGACCATATTAGTTCCATTAGTATTCCTCCTTGGAAATTTTTTTCTGTTTGTACCATTTGAGATGAAAATAGAGGAGTGAGAATGGGAGTTTCTGAATCAATCCAACAGCTGTTTGAAAGGATTTGGGACTTGTCAGATGCATGCTAGTTTTTTTTACTGGTAGACATGAGGAAACTTCCTAGATAGTTAAGATTGTAGGAGCCCTGGAGAGGCTATAATGGAGGAATGTGGTTGAATCATCTTGTTAGAGATTTCTAAAGAAAGCATGACAGAATAGAAGAGAGAATTAAAGTAATAGAATACCTGAGTTTCTGGTTAGTCTAACCTGCCCTGTCAAATGACTTTCTCCTACCTCATGGAGTATTTTCCTTTCTCCTGGCTAATTGTGAGTTCTCCAAGGGAACTTGTCTTTTCCTTGATAACTATGAGCTCTTCCTACTCTCCTTCATATTTGTTACTCCTAGTGCCTATTTTATCTCTTATTTTGTCTATAAATTCTTCTCCTAAATAAACCTTCCTTTTGGCAAATAATAATAATAATAATAATAATACCTGAGTTTAACTACCACTTAACTATGACCTTTGACAAGTCATTCAACCTGTCAGTTTAATGAACTTCAGTCTAACCTCTGTAAATTAGGAACATTAAGAATAATAACTTACTTACCTACCTTAGGGAATGTTGTAAGCCTCAGATGTATAGAAGGACTTTGTGTGACCAGTGACGTGCAATTTATAGTGTAATTTATAATTTTATACTTTTATTTATAATTTCCCAATTTTATAATTTATAAAAGAAATTATTTATCATGGATAGTTTAGGTTCAACCTTTGATCTCAGAGATTGAGTGATCTCTCAGAGAATTCTCTTACCAGAAAAATCTGTAGCAATCTACTTAATTACATCTGATTTCTCTTTTCCAAATCTAGTGGTAATAGAAAACTATTCATTTACATACAGAAAGAAAATAACTGAGTTCTATACTTAGACCTAGGTTATAAATGGCGACTAAAAAAGCTATGCCATAGTTATATAGCCATTAACTTTGGGTTGATGACTGAGAGTTGTATTACCTTCATGTCCCAGAATAATAAAGAAGGTAATACTCCCCTCTGAAAGAGTATTAATAGTGTCTAACAGTAAAAGTTGAGTGACTAAAAAATAGTAATGTCTTGTGCCTAACTCCTGAGTAGGGAATACATATTAAAATATGAGATGTCCATCTTGAAGAATTAAAGTGACCCCATAGTGACCATTTGTGAATTTCTCCTGTATCCCTTTTTAATATTAATTTAGTGATTCTTTTTCCTCTTGGCATCTTCTTGGGGGATCCTGTAGGATCTTTTTGCCACATTTGTGTTTGGGTCCATTTTGACATGGTGGGCTACTACCGACGTTCCCCCCCACAAAGAGAAGACATCTCCAAAATCTTCCTGAGAGCTCCCTGTTTCCCATTGCGGCCCATTATGGGCACGTCCCTAGGGCCTGCCATCTCTTGGACCTGACGACCTAAATCCTCGCTTCCTCCGTCTGGGTGAATCAAGAGAGCTTCCTGTGCCCACTAGGGTTTCAGCAAGTTGACATGATGAATCCTTTTCTCTTTCTTGTTTATCTGGGCACAGGAAATCGTAACCGACTGGACCGATTCTCCAGACTACTTCGTATGGGCCTTGCCACTTTGCCCGGAGCTTGCTCTCGCTGTTGTGCGGAAGGAGGAGCACGCTATCCCCCGGCTGAAACTCTCGAACATCTTTATTGAATGCCTAGCCTGGGTCTACAGGGCCCGGGTCAGGTTTTCGCCTAAAAGTCACCCAAGCAGGTCCATTCATTCCCATATTTTTAGAACATATTTGTAGCATGCTGGCAGCCTTGGAGCTCTCAGGCCTCCTGAGATCCTTTGAGGCAAAGGACACTTTTGAATTATTATTCTTATGATAGCTCATATGGGAGAACAACCCTATGTAAGTTGGAGGATCTTTCTTAAGAAAAACCAAATCTTATGCTAGATACCTTTCTAAATTTAATTGGATACAAAAAATGTTGACTCTAATGACTTTGATTCAGTCATCTCATCCTCTATCTTTGTACTTGTTTTAGCAAGGGTGACATGAAATCTTTCTCCAGAACTCCAAGAATTTTTGTCAGCAAAGAAAAAAATGCCCATGAATAATGTGGGTATTATTCCAATTATTTAATGATGATGTATATCTGATATACCTATATTTGTGTATATATGTTAATTCCTCTAATTAAATCAAAAAGATACATTAAAAGATATAAAAAACTGTTAGAAATAGAAGGAACCCTAATCCACCTATTGACATCCTAACTTTTTTGTAAAGTGACAATCTGGCTATTTCTCAAAAATATCTCTATTTTTCTGTAACCTTTCTCCCATGTAGGGTGAGGTCTATGTATAGCTTCTCCTCAGATCTCACTGGGAAATTCTTAGACTCTATTTTCTACTTTGTGGTATACTATGTTCCCAAACTCAAAATTGTATATAAAGACAAGTTTTAATTCTCATAGAATTTTAGAGCTCAAAGGCATTTTATGCAACTTTATAATCTCCTTGATACTTTATCTGTTTTTAATCAGAAGCTGAATAATCTTTGTTCTCCCATGCAATGTGTTTCTAGGATTTTTGTTGCTATTAAATAGTACATAGTAAGAAAATTCAAATTAATTTTAATATTCATCTCAGAAAAAGGGAAGGCATGTTTGATGTATCTCCTAAAAACATCTTAGTTATCACTAGTTGTTCCTTCAGTACCAGCTATATAGCTAGCAAAGGATTTTACAAATATTACCTCATTTAATTCTCACAACAATTCTGTGAAGTGAGTGCTATTATTATCCTTATTTTACAAATAAGGAAACTGAAATTGAGAGAAGATAAATTAATTTCCTGAGGTCACTTAATTAGAGGAGAATTTGAAGTCAAGTCTTCTTGACTTTAAGTCAACTATTGGTGGGGGTTTTTTTGGGGGGGTTGTGTTTTTTTTTTGCTTTTTTTTTTTTGCTGAGGCAATTCGAGGTTAAGTAACTTGCCCAGGGTCACACAGCTAGGTAATGTTAAGTGTCTGAGACCAGATTTGAACTCAGGTCCTCCTGACTTCAGGGCTGGTACTCTATCCACTGCGCCACCTAGCTGCCCCTTAAGTCAAATATTGTGATAGACATATAGATTAACTTCTCAAACAGTCTCAACTAGTAAAACCTTTAAACCACCTTAAGATCTCAGGATCAATTTTGGGAGTTCAAGAAGCATATAGCGGAGTTGAGGAGAAAAGACTAATAAAAATATAATAAATTCATAAGTTGTTAGAGCTAGAAGTCTCAGACCATTTAGTCCAATACCTTCATTTTGAAAACAAAACCACTGAGACAGAAAGGATGAGTAATTTGGTCAAAGTCACATAGCTAATGAGTGACAGAATCTGTTTTCTTTAAAAATCCCTGAGCCAGTGTTTCATAAGGCTAGAACTAGAAGGTCTCCATCAAAGCTGGGAAAAGATAGGTGTAGGGTTCTGTTTTTATTTTGGACAATTAAATGAATTCAAAAATAGATTCAGTAGGTTCAAGAAAATTTACATAAATTCATGGATGCATCCACAAGAGAATTGGTAAGATAGTAATTTGTTCTACATAATCCATATTTTTGAGGACATCAGAGAATTCATGCAAATCTAGAAGGCATCGCCATCTGTGGAATCCAAGGATCTGGTTTCAAATATAAACTCTAACCATAGCTATCTGTTCAAATTGCTTTAGGTTTAGCTTTCCTAGAACTCATTTTCCCTGTTTGTAAAATGAGGGTGTTGAATTATTACCCTTTTAGATTCCTTCCAGGTCTACATCTAGAATTTTTTGTCCAGGGCAAAATTTTTGCTGAACTATGGGTGTGACCCAAGATGATATCCTTTTGTTTTCATAAATGAACATTTCCCATAAATAATTATGGAGTAACTAAGATATGAGAACTTTTGTGTTTCTGGGAAAAGTAGTGTAAATTGTAAGAAAAGTCTACATTGTAAAATAGGAAATAAAGCATTTAATTATATTATTTAATTATATTTCCTAAAAATCAATACATGGTGATTTGGTGAAATGAAAAATAAAATAAGTATAATATCAAATAGCCATAAAATGCTATGAGAATTAAAATAGCTGATGATCTCCTAGTTTAGAAGTACTGTTCTAAAAGGCCAAATAGTAAGATAAAGATTAACTCATTGCTTTATCAAAAATTAGAGATGGAATATCATCTTGGAAGTCATTAAATCCACCCCTTTCATTTTCATATACGAGGAAATTGACTTCCTTGTGTGTTACCAGAGTCAACAAATAAATAGAATCCTTTGTGTCACTTTCACAAAAAAAAAAAAATGGAAATCATAGAATGAACTTGAAGGTATCTTTAATGTCAAATATCATTCCCTCAATTTATACAGGAGGAAACTGAGGCCCATACAAGTGAAATTACTTAGACTAATTTATACAATAGGGTGGTAGCTGAGCTGGGAACCTCAAAATCCAGGACTCATCTCTCGGTCCAGTGTTTTTTCCACTGTTAGGCTTTACATTTTTGTACTTTTAAAATCTTAACAAAAGTTGTTATTGTTGTTTTTGCTAACAGTATATTACGTCTTCCCTTAAACTACATGACTTTAAGCAATTTTTTTTTGCCTAATTTATTTCCCTTTAATCTTTCAATGAACTTTTGTTAACAGTACAATACTTCTCAATTAACATTTGTGATTTCTTGACTCTGGACAGTTCCCCCACTGACACAGATTAGAACCCATCCCTGATAAGTTGTTAGGAATATGAATGTGTCATCAAATACTGAGCATTTACAAAGATGTATGTTCGGAAGAAAGTATTTGGAGTCAGAGAAGCTTCATGAAGAATGGGTGGATGTTTCTGACTTGAAGAAGCAGTATATCTAACAGTGCACTTCATATCCAAATTGAATGAGTTTTGTTATTACCCACAGTTCAGGTTAACTACTTCTCTTAAGGTTTGATAATCTAGAATTGACTCTTCTTCCAAGTATTTATAGTTACATTTTCACAGTGCAACTATTCAATAGTAACTTTTCAATATGTCCTCAATGCCTATTTTCCCTTTAAAAGTATAGTATCGTGGGACTCCTCGGATGCTTTCTGAAAATATTCTAAAGGCCAATTTATACCACTTTTGTCTAGATCAGAATGAGTAAGGCCTAGCCACATATCACTTAGTATTTTTGTGAATGACTGAGTTTCTTTTCCTGAGTTAGGCTTCATAAGGTTGGTGAAACATTGCCATTTTCAGGTTGAATAATATGGACTTTGAGGTAGTTATATGGCCTTTGCTCTTAACTACACTGCCAAATTTCCACTTTTTATTTTATCTTTCAGGGAATAATATGATTGTGTTGCTGTTTTTTCTTTTGACAAAGGGCACTTAAACTCAATTATCTCATTCTTACCATAAAATTTGGGCTAGAGAAAGAAAGGTTTGAGAAATTGGGCTATTAAAGAGAAAATTAAACCAGGGCTATTTATGTTACAGAAAAGCATCTAAGAGGGGAAAAAATGTCTATAAAGGGCATATAATGTTAGTGATCAATGGTAGCTTGTCTTCCTGGGAGCAAAGCAAAACATAGAGAGGTTTATGATTCTTATGGGCTTCTTAGGTTTCTGAGAAAATGGTATTTTGACCAATTCTAAGCCACAGCTGATTTATCTGCAAAAGGAGGAAACTACATTAACTTGATCTCTAAGGTTTTTTCCATCTTAAAATCTCAAATTTAACTTGACAACTGAGTGTATACTATTTGTTTTATTTAATCCACTTAGAAATGATTACACTTACAAGTGGAGAAAGAAGAAGGAATAGCAAATAAGAGCCTCATAATTTAATTTCAAGCAGGGAAAGCTTCTTTGGTAGAACTTTAGCACCTCTCAAGAACAGTACTGAGTGATCAAACTAATAATAACATCAAGAACAGAAACAATTGATTTAGTACAAGGACAATTCACTTTTTAAGTTTGGGAACTATATCCTTTAGTTGCTTGGAGCATATAGGAGTGATATTGAATAACTAAGAGGATTAAAATACCTATTTCCTTGAAAGACTCCAGGTCATGAAGGTTCAAGATTGATGCATTATTTTTAGGCAGCAAAGCAGGAACTCCTTTTTCTTCTTCTTCTTCATCTTCTTTTTCATTTTTTTCCTTTTTAAAAAAATTATTTTATTTTTAATTCTGAATGCAAAATGATGAGTTCACTGATCTTATAAAAGTATAGAAAGACTTGAATGAAATGATGAACAAAATGAGCAGAAGAGGCAGCATCTTGAATGGTGCAAAATTGGGTAGTTTGAGAAGTAAAAATGGGTCAGTGGATTCAAGATGCCATGTCTTGAGTTGGAAAGACCTGAGTTCAAATTTAGCCTTAGAGACTTACTACCTATGCAACTCTGGCCAATTTGGTTAGCCCTATCTGTCTCAGCTATAAAATAAGCTCGAGAAGGCAATGGCAAACTATTCCAATAACTTTTCAGAGAAAACCTGGAAATGGGTCCCAAAGAGTCAGACGTGAGTGAAAATGACAAAACAAAATTTACATAGCATTTTAATGTGTGCAAATCACTTTCAAATTATCTCCTTCTATCTTCACAACAACCCTGGGATGTAGGTGCCAATATTGTCACCATTTTACAGATAAGGGAACTAAGGCAAACAGTGGTCAAATGACAAATACTCAGGGACACAAGGCTAACTACATGAGACAGAATTTGAATATAGGTCTTCCTATAACTAATGCTCTATCCACTTGCTTGGGTGCAGGAATAGTTGTAGTAAATAGGCTTCTCTGGGTTATATTCTTCATCAGCAATCAAATATCTTCAGTAACTAAAGGTAGTCCTTGGACTACAAGTTGTAATTACTTCTGTTTTAATAAATACATCAAAAAAAATTTTGGTTAGTGTTTACATACCCAAATTCTTATCTTGTGGTGTCTAATTTTAGCCTGTTATCACTATTTCAAACTTGTGAGAATAATTAGAAATTTGTATTGATGATGGTAGATTCCTACAGATGTACCCTTGGTATCAGACACTCGAGAATTATAAAATACAAAGTGATCTTTAGATAGAATGACTTCCTAAATCTGGAAGAAGAAATAGTTTATTTTATATTGATACTTGCTTAATGTTTCCTCATCCTCAGCCTTAACCTGAATACTATATTTAGTACTCATATGAAATATTGATTTTTATTTTAGGTGGGTATGGAAATTTTCCTATGGATATTTCATTGTTTAAATACTTATGTCTTCTAGGTGCCAGGATTGCTGAATATTCCCAACTCTATGATCAAATTGTATTCAGAGGCACACCCCTTAAAACAAAGAAGGAAGGCTGGGCTAGTCCTGGAGAATCACCAATTCTCCGGTCTTCATCACCACCACCCACATGTCTTTCCCATTCTCAATTTGATGGTGAATGTCCTCAACCAGAAGACTGGCTTTTTCATTCTACATACAGTAATGGAGAATTAGCAGATTTCCGTTCCTGGTCTCATGAAGATAACAAGTCAAGATACCCTCCTTCAGAGATGAATGCAAAAAGTACTCCATGGCAGTTGCCAACAGCTTGTTCTGTGCCTTCACTTCAGACATCTACCCCTCTGCAAGACCCTCTCCAAAGACGTAGCGTTGTAATAAACCAGCCTAATAAAGAAAATCTACGTCACCTCCATATTTATAATTCTTTGGGCAGGAAAGGAATGAGTAATAAATCCCAGTCATATAGCTGGTCCCAGTCCACTTCTTCAATTGTGCTAAACAAATTGGTGGACTCTATCAACTACCCAAATGAAATGGGGACAAAACAGCAGCTCTCTTCACACAGAAGCTCAAAGTGTTCTAGTCAACAGGATTTGTTAGTACGTACCACTGTCTCAGGTCAACAAAATACTGAAAAATGCTCTGATATGACTCTTCAAGATTCGCAGAAGGTTCTGGTAGTGGATAAAAGTTTGTCATTAAATGCCCAGATAGCCACACAGAACTATTTTTCCAATTTCAAAGAGGCAGAAGGAGAGGAAGATGACTATGTAGAGATAAAATCAGAAGAGGATGAATCAGATCTAGAGATAAATCAGAATCGCACACGGAAATCTGATCCAAAGATTAGAGATGATGAGCTATGTGATGATCGCCATAGCAACATCACTTCTTATTCTTTAAGCAGCCCTTGTGCTTCCACAAAACCAGTCAACAGCAAACTTAACCTTTCACCTTACCTAACATATGGTGACTCTGACAAACTGAATGACTACCTATGGAGTAATTCCTCACCCAGTCAGCAGAACATTGTTCAAGCTCTAAGGGAAAAATTTCAGTGTCTCAGCTCAAGCAGCTTTGCCTAAAGTACTTCGGAGCTTCTGACTGTATTGTCTTTTTACAATACATATGTATTACAAATACTAATGACATATTTCAATGTAGTATTCACACAGCAATATGAAATTGTAGATGCATAAGATGTGTATGGCACATTATGTTGAAAAGGTTGAAACAGACAGGACTGTAATAGTAATGAATATTAATTAACATCTAGTGGTATATTTTATGAGGATGGTTGATTTATCCTAAGTCAATTTTACTTGAACATCCTTAGCTTATTTTTCTTATCTTCCACTTTCACCTCAAAGTTTCATTTTTTTTTATGGTCAGGCCACTTTCTTCCATATCTTGACAATACTGTCCAGACTTTAAGAAATTTAGCACTTCTGTGCAAGAATATGTATAATTGGGTGGCAGTTATTATTACAGATAGCAGAGCAAGCATCATTTAAAAATTTTAAAGCATTTTAGTTTAAAAGTCAAAACCAAGGATATTATGATTTAAAGGATGTCTGGGTCAATTTGATATTTGCTATAAGTTTTCATCACTACTGTATTTTTCAATTCTTGACAAAATCTTCTGTTGGAAACAGCCTTTTCTAGGAGGTAGTGTAATGTGTGGTCGACTTTTTGGTTTCTGCTGGGAGCTCAGATAAATTCCTAATTTTCTTAGGCAAAATTATAGGACCACAAGGAATAAAATTGCCCAGAACCAAAACAATAAAAGAAAAAAGGTCTCTGGAATTTTCATATAGGTAGATTCTTTCACAATTGCCACTTTTGTTATTTGAAAACAAGGCCTTGAAAATATGATTGATACATTACCAATTTTATAGCTTCTAGAATAAAGTAATTCCTTCAGTGGCCTGAAAGAAAATCAGACTCTATCAAAAGTAAGATTGTGTTAGGTATTAAAGATGATATGGTATTAAAAATAATTTATTTTCCATTAGTATAAGGCAAATAAAAAAAAACTTTCTTAAACATGTTAAAGTATATTTCACACAAAGAAAAGAGATTATTCTTACTTAAAGACAAATCGTTTTTTTAACTGCTACTCTCCCCTCAAAATTTATATTTTCTTTACATGCACCCTCACGAGTCTGAGACTTGACTGAAAATATTTATCAAGAGTTAGTGATATGGGAATGCCACTTAATATTGTTTTATTTGCATGTAGTATGTGTTTGTGTCTATACACATACAAGTCTATGTTAAAGATATTTACAAAGAGACTTGTTACAAAATTCTCTTTGCCACTTTTGCCAATTGGCATCTTAACCTTGCATTGCTATTACTATATTTAAAAGGCAGTGTGCCATAGTACTATATAAAGACACTAAATACACAGGACCTTATATGGTCTCTTTTCACAGTTTTTTATTTAAGAAATTTTTTAAATTGGGGGATGTAGTAGAAAATTTATTTAACTTTTATTTGGACAGATCCTACTTAATCACAAGTCCCTACTTAATCACTTAATCACAAAATGAAATCAAAAGATCTTATAAACACACAAGATAAACTTTCAAAATGTGGATTACAAAGGCTTTTCTAAAGTAGTTATACATGTTTACTTGCTCCTCCCCCTTACCACCACATTTTTTTCCCCATTTAGATAGGCAAATATAATTATGTATGATATTTAGGGACATCTATGTTATTTTCATTAAAATGAGTGCAACTAAAACAAAATACAAAATCAAGGTGGCATCTTACTTGTAATTCATTTTCTATATTAAATCCAATGCCTCATTTCCTTAAATGTAAAACATAAATTATCATTCTCCTTATTAGTGATGGATGGTTAGGACACGTTAAAAAAAAAACCCGACAATAACTATATATTTCACTCTTCAAATCATTCTTTGCTTAATCTCTGTTCTTTTTCTTCACCCAAAGTGTTTGTGGTGGGAGGATATTAATATGACACTGAACCCTTTCCCATTTGATAACATTAAAAAATGCAGTATCCTAAGATTTCAGAATCATGAGGGAAAAAAAAGAGAGCTATAAAAGATCTGATACTTCTGTACTTCATAAAAGTTTTTAAAAATAGCAAGCTCATTCAGTGTCCTTGGGAAACAAAAAGCCACTTGAATATTAATATGCCTGAAATGAAGTTGACTCCATTTTTTTTGTGATTGGCATGAATTGAATTCTTGAGAAAAAATGAGCTGATCATTTTTCATTTTATAAAAATGATTCTTCAAATTGATGCTGCTTTGCTAATTGCATGGTTTTCATGTCTACTATTGAAAATATAAGACACGGGGCAGCTAGGTGGCGCAGTGGATAGAACACCAGCCCTGAAGTCAGGAGGACCTGAGTTCAAATCTGGTCTCAGACACGTAACAGCTGTGTGACCCTGGGCAAGTCACTTAACCCCAATTGCCTCAGCAAAAAAAAAAAGAAAATATAAGACACCCCGCATATACCCTGCAAATGAGAGCTTTGAAATAGCTCCCTTTATTGTATAAAGTGCATTTGTACATATCATTGTAATTACATGTTTAGGCAAAGTTGTATTTTATGTCTTCAAATGAATTCTTTTTATTAGGGTGAAGATTTTGAGGACTGTGTATATACTCTTTTTGAGAACTTGATGCTGCAAATCATCAGTTCTACGCTTTAACTTAGTTTTTAAATCGCCAGGGACATGTTGTATTGTTGTATAAAGTCCCAGGAAACCAAAAGTTCTGTGCATTTTTGAAATGTGTCTTTCTGTCTTATTAAATCCCTGTACTGGATACCCAATTTTAAAAAAAATCAATTTTCACTTAATAGAATACTACCTGTGGGAATTGCCTCTAATAAAACAATTTAAAATAGTGTATATAACGAACCTTAGCTATGCCCATTATTTAATAAAGTTTGTAAAATATAAAGTCAATTACAGTGTGAATCAATGTGTATTAACCAAAAAATTCAGATTTCCTTTTTTTAACTGCCCTTAAATAACCTCGTATCTTATAAATATGACTGATACAAAATTTGATGAGAGTCAGAAGTGTGCAAATTTTTCAGTGGGCCAGTCCATGTAATTTTCTATGTAATTGAAGTACATAAATATGTTGAGTTGCTTTTGGAGTGGGGTAGATAGCCAAATTGACCTAAAGTCAACACTAGATACTCATTCCTCCTTCCTACCCCCCATGACAATTAACTTTAAAATATTTGCTTATTGATTTTTTTAATGTGCAAAAACATCCGGGATCAATTAGTGTCATACTGCTTGTTATCTTCATTTTATCTGATGTTCATTGAAAAGAGAAACCAGATTGTTAAAATATTATATTAGGATTGGTGGAATATGTCACCTAAAGTCAATTCCATTCTTGATTATAAACTCATCCAGATTGTACTTGTAAATGGGGAGTTGGAGTGGAAGGAAAAACCTTTCTGAAGACTTTTTAAAGGTGGATTTTAAACTTGACTGTAGGTCCACCAGAGAGCTGTTCCCTTGTGCTATTTGACCCTAAAGCAAAAACTGGTTTGGGTTGGCTCTAGTAATATGTTTAATTTAAAGAAATTGGAGATGAGGAAATCGATGTCCCTCATGAAGAATGTGAATTAACTAAAGCCTCACAGAGGAAAGAAAATGTGAATACTTTTTAAAAGTTAGTTTGCAATGAGCCATGAACACAGGTGATATAACCAGACATTAAAGTAACATGTTTATTTGTACTATAATAAAGGCTAGAAAGTTATTTGACACAAAAAATCTGGTCCAGAGAGATTCTTACATTATAAAAAGCAAGAGCTAATGAGACTTTGATGAGAGAGCTCTTCAATTCACTGCATTGTGTTAATGGTTCTATATCTGAGTTAAGAGCAGCTATACTCGGCTCCACCAGCCAGAAAGGTTCATGACAGAAGTAACTTCCTCAACATCTCTCTCTGTGTGTGTATTGTGTGTGTGTACATTTTACATTTTAGCCTTGTCATATCTTGTCCTATGGATGAGACTTAGAGCTTCTTGTTGCACTTTTTTTCATGACTTATTTTGTTTAAAAATAAAGTATGTACTCTTAAACCTAGCTCTTCATAGTTTTGCTTTTCTTCCAGGCTAAATTTAAATAAATATGTCATACCCCAAGAGAAATGTAATTCATGCTATATCCAGAGTTTACAAACCATGTTTATGACAAATATTCAAAAATTTCTTGACAAAAATTTATGACAAAAATTCAAAAAAAGAAATGTGATAGTTTTTATGAGTTTGTAATGTGAAACTTAGGAGATAAAATAGACTGGACCTGTGACTTCATTTGCATAGGGAAATTTCAGAAATGCAAATAAGCACCTCTTCTACAACTTAGAGAGTTGCATTGCCCCAAGAGCCCATAAATCATTTTTTGTCAGAGGCAGCCCTGGAGCCTAGGTCTGTGAGGGTGATCCTCTAGCCATGTTGCTCAGTTGTTTCTATGTAAGAATACCAGCAAATGACATTGCAAGAATCATTGGAAGATACCAGCCCTGAAGTCAGGAGGACCTGAGTTCAAATCTGACTTCAGACACTTAACACTTCCTAGCTGTGTGACCCTAGATAAGTCACTTAATCTCAATTGCCTCAGCAAAAAAAAAAAAAAGAAGAAGAAGAAGAAGAAGAATCACTGGAAGGAACAGCCAAAAATGTCAGCATCTCCTATTACACTCTTCACTTTCAGAAACCACCTCATGTCAGTCAACAAATTATTTTGGAACTTAAAAACACACTGGGGAAAAGCTGAATTTATCTATTGAAATAAAAGAAAAATGCAATGTTTTAGAATTTCAGTATCCAAATATTTAACACTTTCCATGATGGTTTTTAGTTAAAAGATTAAATTTTCACAAGCAGAACTAGCCAAATTAAAAAATTATTTGCCAAATACTGAAAATTAGACTATTGGTAGAAAATTAACCTTTAGTAACCCGGCTCCATATATGCTCATTTAGATATGATTAACTTTTTAAAATAATTTTACTGTTCAATATTAAAATCAGGGAATCTAGTTTATGAGTTGTCCTGGACTTCTTACTGAAACACTTTCAAAAATTGTGAGAATGGAGTTTGAGTTTCTCTGTTTCTCCCCTCATTTCTCTCCCTTCCTCCTCCTCTCTCTTCCTCTCTTCTTTTCTCTCTCCCTTTTTCTCATTCTCTTTCCCTCCCCCATTTGGTTCATAGATAAAATCTTGCTTTGGAATTCAAAAGTTTGAGAGAACAGTCATTCCATTAATTTTACAATATTGTGGTAGGGGAATGCCATGAGATCCTTAAAAGGAGCATAAAGTTGAAGGACAACTGAATTCACAACTTATAAAGTTCAACAAAACCTAATATTATTGAGTCTTAGCAATAACTATCTCAGGAAGAAGGATTTCCCTTTATTTTTCATACCTATTTAGATTCTGAAATTCCACTTTTAGCAGATAAAACCAAATGACTAAAGAACTGTACAAAGACCAAACCCTGGAGAGTAAAAACTTTGTTCGGGGACAAGGAGTGGTATAAATAGACAGGGAATCAGGCAAGATTAATGCATAAATTAATATTTGTTGTGTCGTAAATCCCTTTGTCAATCTGAGACCGCTCTGTAGGTGACTTAAATAACTGAAGGAAATGCTAAATTTGTTAGAAGTTTTTAAAAATCAATATGCTATTTCTCCCCTCTCTCCCAGTTTTTGTTCGCGAATCCCTAGAAAGCCATTGTCAGGGAGTCCCGGGTTATTTTCATAAAAAGCCCAGAGCTAACTCGATGCTTGTTACTTTTGTAAATTTTTTGTTTGTTATTTTTAGCTATCAGCTGTAGACGAGAGCCAAGGCTCCCAGAAGAAGGGATTATGTGTTGAAAGGGAGTGTGCATCAGCATCACTATTTCCTTGGCTTCATGTTTTTAAAATGTTGTGCTAAGGAGACGCCCTTGGAGTCGGGGCAGCTTTGATAGCCGGAGCCTGGGCAGGCAGGTGCTTCGATCCAAGCTCCCGGGGCGTCACTGAGCTCGGGGCTGGTTAGCTTGCCCAATCTTCTGGGCGGAGTGCCCCCTAGGGGTTGGCTTCAGGTCCTCTAAGAAGGAAGCGCCCGCTCGCTTCCTGAGGCTTCTCTCGCTTCTGAGTTCCCAAGAGTTCCGCCCTGCCCAGCTCCGCCGGCGTAGAGCCCCAGCATTGACTAACTTGGCGCAGCTGCAGCGTCTCTTCCTTTGGCAGCGGCCGCAGCAGCATCGCGGCACCACCGCATCGCCGGAGGATTCTAGCAGCCCGAACCGGCATCCTTGGCTCCAGAGCCACTAGCGGCGGCGTCAGCAACAGCTCCAGCCCAGCCATGAGCACGAGGTTACCAGGGGTCCTCAGACAGCTCCGCTGGGTGCAGCAGCCCCCAGCCCCTCGCACTCCCCGAGGCTGCCGACAGGGCATTGCCTCCCGGCGGCTGTTCCCTCCCTGGGAGAGCTTCCAGGTGCCCTGCCGGGCTGGCAGCAGCGGTGGCGGCAGTGCAGGCGAGGGCCTGCGAGGGCAGCAGCGGCTGCAGGAGCCGCAGAGCGGGAGCAGCGGCCTCGCGGGCGGGAAAGCCCCGCTGAAGCCGGACGCTATGGTCAGGTGAGCGCCTTAAACCCGCTAACTTTTCCCGACAGGATCCCTGAGCACCAATACTGTAGGCGAGGAGGCCTCGCTTTTTCCTCCACCCTGGTCCCCTTAGGTGGCGGGAGAGCAGCGAGTAGCCAGCGGGTGGTGGGGGAGGGGGGAGAGCAGTGTTCTTGGTGACTACTTGTTGGAGCCCTCGATTTGTCAGCCTGCCACCGCTGGAACGTCTCATGAGGCCGGTGCGCATCCTGCTGCCCGCCAGGTACGGCCGACAGAGGCCCAAGTGCTGTCTCGAGAGAGCCCAGCGCTGCGAACCCGCGCTTGGTCTAGCGGCGCGTGTGCTTTCGAGACGCTCACACAGCTCCCCACGTGCGCCTTAGCACGCTGAGCCGGGCCGAGCCGGGGCATGGGTCGGAGCTGCTGCGTCTCACCGCTGAGTCTGATGCAAACACGTAACGCTTTGCTAGAGACGGAAAGAGGAGGCCCTATCAGACTGCTGCCGGCTGCTGCTTCCCGCTTTCCCCAGCCTGAGTACTAGGCAGCTGTCTGCTTCGGAAAAAAGGCCTGGAGTTTGCAGTTTAGGGGACCCCCCCTCCCACCTTGCAGCGGCAGACGCGTACGCCTCCTTCCCTGCCAGCCTGGAAAAGCCTGTCCCGCCAGGGCGGCGCTTCCCAGCTAGAAAGTTCTGTTTGTTCTTCCATCCAGAGGCACAAACTGGTAATGGATGGTCAGCCTGCCCTGGCAGCCCTTGACTTGAATCATGTCTCAAAACATTTGAAAAAACAAATCTAGAAGAGATGTTTTAATAGATTGATTTCACAGCTAGATGCATTTATGGCTTTTAAAAAAATTAACTGTAGCCGTCGAATATGTTTACCCTTGGTTACATACAGGGTTTTTTTTTTTTTTTTTTAATGGAATGGTAATGTTAGAGGCTACAAAGTGTTTTCAAAGGCAACAAGGTGTATTCTTGAGAGATGACCTGGATAAAGCAATTATAGCCATGCAGCTAATGAAGTGTATGTGGGGGAGTGGTTGCAGAATCTGAAAACACTGGATACAGCATATGGATAAAAGTGACTCGTTTGTTTAAAAAAATCTTTTTTTTCAGCCCCTAAAATGTCTGAACTTATTAGTATTTGGGGGATTTCTCCCCCTAGCCACTCCAGCTGTGGAGTCATCCATCTGTTCCCTATCCACCTAGAAACGATACAGAGCTTTTTTTTTTCCATTAAGGTTCATCACCTCATGCTTTAGTCAGAAATTGAACAGATAAAGTAGCTCAAAAGCTAGGATCTATTGGTTGATACAGTACCTGTAGTAGTAGCCATTCATGGAGAATGTTTATGGAGATTGATTTGGAAGCACTGTAATGATGGCTTAATTACTACAAATACTTCAAATCAGTGGCTTTTTTGGTTAATATGTACCCACCTTGGACCTCCTCCCTGCAAAAGTTGCTGCCTCTTTGTGCCTAGGCCTTAGTAAACAGTTGCAATGAATTTGTCCCAGGCCAAAAAAAAATATAACCAGAAAACTTAATTGGTTCAGATCCCCCAAATTTAGGTATCTATCAGGTAATGAATTAATAAGGTTATAGATTTGAAGCTGAAAGGATTCTATTTGGAAGTATTGTGTTCATATAATTGTTTCATTAATGGTCTCCTAAGACTTAAGTCTAAGGAATATTACAGAACCTGCTGGGGCTGGTTCTATACACCCAAAGGTCACCCAAGACCAAGAATTTTGGTGTGGGAAGTGATTGGGATGCTTTGAGATCCAGCCTTTAAACAAACCATAAGAGACATAAGATTGAAAGTGAATAAAGGATAATTGAGGGAATTCAATAGGCAATGTTGAAAATAGAGATCTCTGGAAGAATTTTGTTCTCCAGCTCTAGTAAATAAATTTAGGCTTCTCTGAATAAATGCTGCAAATGACTAGTGCTTGATAAGACAGGTAAAATGTGAGGAAAATATGGAACCACATGGTTAGTCAAAAAATAAATGAGAATTGTAACTGCAGAATTTAAGATCTGCGCAGCAAAAATGCTGGGCAGGGTAGAAAATCTAGTATGGCAAGACTCACCAAAGAAGCATAAAAGGACATTCCCAATCTAGAAGAAGAAAAAAAAAATTTGAAACAAAATATGCTCACTTAGGCAATCAACATTTCAATCTCAAGAACAAGATGCTTAGAGATAACTTGAAGGTCATAAACCTCCCAGAAGAGCACACTAAACAAAAAACCTTAACACAATAATGCAGGAGATGATAGAAAAGAATTACCCAGAACTTAATAGAAAAAATGAAATACCAGTTGAAAGAACTTGGCTTTTCTCCAGGAAAAAACCCAAGGCTATAAACTTCAAGACTTGTAGTGTTCATAATTTAGTTCAGAAACAAGTTCTTCAGTTGATTAGAAGAAAGATCTTTAATTGCAAAGGAAAATAAACTTGAGTGATGTAAGATTATTCTGCACCCACCTGAAAATGTTAGAGGGAACAGAATAATGCCTTTTGAAGAAAAATTCAGGATTACTTAGTGTGCACATTTGAGTTTAACAGTACATGAAAAAGCATAGATATTTAAACAATAAAGAAGTGCTTGAACTTTTTAGCCAGAAAACAAAAACAAAAACAAAACAAACAGCTCTGAAGGGATTTTTTTTTCTTCACAAACACCTTAAACAGCAGAAATTTAGAAATGAATAAATGTGCCAGCCAAGGGTAGCCACAGTAACAAAATGACAGCAGAGAGACAGCACTGGGTCTGGAGTCAGAAAGACCTTGTGAAGAAGACTCTGTTATCTACACCCTTAATCCAATCCAGTGAGTGGATCAATTTGTGTATTACCTAGCTACCCAATATACTTTATTTTCAGAGAAGAAGTAAGGGGAAAGAAATAAGCATTTATATAGTGCCTACTATGGGTCAGGAACTGTGCTAAGCATTTTACAAATATTATCCCCATTTTATAGTTGAGGAAGCTGAGGCAAAGAGGGATTAAATGATTTGCCCAGGGTCACATAGCTAAGTGTCCGAATCCACATTTGATCTTTGGCCTTCCTAACTTCAGGCATAGTATTTCATCCATTGCACCACCTCGATGCTGATTGATTTTCAGAAAGAAATTCTATTTTTAAGTGAGGTTTAGGTACAAAAAGTTTTTTTTTAATTGAAAAAGTTGAAGATTCAGTTATTCTTTTTACCCAAGCTATTTGAGACAAGTCCTTGAGAAAGGCTTCATATCCATTACAAACAAATTAGTTGCAAATATTTTCTGGTATTGTTATTCAAGTCCATTTAAAATGTCCTATTTATGAGAAGTTTACATAACAGTACAATGAATATTTTTTTTCTTCAAGCTCACAATACACATTTTAACAAAGCAAAGTCAAGCTTCTGTGACTCTATACTTTGCTATTAACAAGTATCTTTTAGTCTTAGGGACCTTCTGGACCAGATAAGCTCCGATTCCAATTTGTCAGATTGTTCTTTTAAAATTTTCTAAACTTAGAAGCAAACAAGAAGTTATTTGTTGTCTATCTCCTCTGGTTTTATTGAAATTTTTCAGAACTGAAACTCAGGGAGCTATAGTACCTTTTTTACCTCCAGGATTAAATATAACGTGACCATTTCTCAACTTTCCAGCTTTAGAGCTTTATTCCCCTCCTGGCACAATACCATGCAGAAACATCAGCCTGTTTGCAGATTGAATGATTAACTAGGAACCTTATACTTTTTTTTTAAAGGATCTTTGGTTTAAAATATAATTGATATGAAATTGAGTTATATTTGTGCTTTTGGAGTTTTACTTCATCCACCATGTTTTATATCCTCTTACCCATCCCCATTCACTAAGTAGAATGACTGCTATAAAATCTAAGTAGTATGTATAAACTTGTTACAGTATCATAGACTTTGAGTTGAAAGAGACTTTAAAGACCTCCTGGTCTGAACCCATCTCCCCAAAATTGAGTTCCAGAAAATAAATGTGATCTGCTCATTCACAGTCTGTGTATAAAATCTCAGATTTGGTATGTAAAAGAAGGATTCTTTTCTCATCCATTGGTATATTACTGTTAATCAAATAATTATCACTAAATTTCAAGGATCCAGTCAGAAAGCTCTTTAATAATTTTGTTTCTGATCTTAAGGCATTCATTATACCTTATAGTAGTAGCTGAAATTCAAGATAAATTCTAGCCCTTCTTTTGGTTTTTTGTCTTTAACCTACTTGCCCAGACAAGCTTGGGCTAGAATGTTTAACCAAGAGAAATGGTTGATTTCATGTAAAACTTCTTTTTATTTCCTGTCAGCTCTCTTCTGTAGAAAAAGTTAAATGTCCAGCAATCTGGAGTTAGAGGGAAGAAAATGAACACTGGGATGCCTAATCCACAGCCTAGGAAACAAGCTATGGGATAATCCAGAGTTGTTACACCATTTGTAACTTTTATTGTTGTTCAGTTATGTCTAACTCTTCATGACCCCATTTGGGGTTTTTTTGGCAAAGATGCTATAGTCTGCTATTTCCTTCTCCAGCTCATTTTACATATAAGAAAACTGAGGCAAATAGGGTTAAGTAAGTATCTCTAAAAATAGAAATTAGAGAAACCAAATTCCCTGAGTAGCTCTAATGTATTAGTGCTAAATAATATAATGAGGAACATTAATATTTCAGTTAACAAATTTCTTGGTCTTCAATTAAATATGCTGGGAATGCTGCTCTTATGTACTGTTAAAACAAATATTCAGAAATTGCTCCAAAGCAGAGCTGCTCTCCTTAAGTCTTTACTCAGTGCAAAGCTTGTATCTGCCACAGCCTACTTGAAGTTAAGCAAGGCAGATTTCTAGGGAAAGTTGTGGAATCAATATTTGATTTTTCTATGTGTTCTCCTTTCCCCTCTCACTCCATTTCAAGTATATGATTCTCTTCTTACCTTTTCCTATTAGAACTCTACTCCTTCTGCAACTTATGAAGCTTTCTCTTCTTTGTCCCTCAAAAATATGTTTTTTTCCTATTCTCTCCTAATTGATTTGAGTCTCTAAGAAAGAGCTACCAAGGTCAACCCCTCTATTTGTATTCCAGATCTGAGACTCTTTGCCCCTTTGGTCATTTCTTTTCATCTCAAAATAATTTTAGGTACCAACTCCTTTCCTGATCCCACAGTTTTACTTAGTTCTCCCCATCTTAAACCACACTTTTCGTTGATTCTACTACAACTTTCAGGTTATTGTCCTGTATCTGTTGGAGATTCCTGGGAAAAGTCACCTGAATTCATTATCTCTAGATTTTCATTTCTTCAGCTCTTACTATCTATCTTTTGAAATCAGCCCTAGATTAAAAATAGCCTCTCCCAAGCCTCTGTCAGGTGACCTGTATTTTCTTGATTCCTAAATTTGATAAATTTTTCTCATTCCTCATGCTCTGGTTGTTTCAGCCGCTCTCTTCCTTCAGAAGTAGAAAGGAAGGAAGTGAGCACCTATTAAGCACCAGCCACTGTGCTAAATGCTTTTATTATTAAAAAAAAATTTTTTTAACAAATATCTCATTTGATTCTCAAAACAGTCCTGAGAGGTAGGAGTCATTGTTATAACCTAATTTTTTCAATTGAGGAAATAGAGGCAAATAGGTATTTAATGATCTGGTATGATCTTACAACTAGTATGTGGCAGAGATCAAATTTAAACTCGGGTTGTTCAGATTCTGCCTCTTAGCAAAGTTAAACTCTTTAACAAAAAGTTAAACTTTTATCTTGACACATGGAACTCTCCTTGACTTGAGCAAAACTGGTCCTTTGTGGTTCTCCTTATCATATGGCTTCTTCTCTGGGGATCTTCTTTGTGAGATTATATCTTTCTTGCTCACTAACTGGTTGATTCTCATGTTGTCATTTCCCTGTGTATAAAACATTTCTCTTTTGGTCATCTTATCAACTCCTATTGTTTTAATTTATCAGCGTTTGTCAGTTTATCCTGTTCTAAGCTCCTAAACTCTAGTCCCATATTAATAGTTTCCTCTTGGATATCTATACATATAGGTCTCAAACTCATTGTTTCCAAAACAATCTTCTTACACTAAACTTATACTACCCTTCCTCTAAATCTTTCTGTTTTTGTTGAGAATCCCCCAAATTTACAATTTCACAATTATGCTTAATTTTACCTTATCCATCCATATCTTATCAATTTCTATTCCTTGTTAATTCCTTTTCCATAATATTTCTCATGTCTCTTCCCTTCCATGTTTCCACTACAGGGTTTAGGACCTTATTATTTTTCCCTGGACCATTGCAATAACCTCCCTACTTGTAGTCACTCTTTACTCCAATTCATTCTTCACACAGTTACCAATTTAATATTCTTTAAGACGTAGATATTACCTTTTCACTTTCCTACTCAAAAATCTTTAGTAAGTTCCATTGCCTCTAGAATAATATAGAAATTCCCCAGCTAAGTATCTGAAGTCCTTCACAATCTGATTGCCATCCAACTTTGTAAGTTTATTTCATGGTATTGCCTGTTATAGTCTGATTAAGACACATTCTTCAGAGGAGGGGTGGGGAGTTGGGGGGAAAAATCTGTAACAGAAAGCTATGTAAGGGTTAATGTTGAAGAATTACCCATACATGTGTTTTGCAAATAAAATAAAATTTAAAAAAAAAAAGACACATTCTTCATTTATTGGGCTTTTCCTTCATTATTTGAGCCAAACTCTTAAATGTAACTATGGTTCACATTTAAAAAGATCTGACCCATTCTGCAACACTTGATGCAAAGTCAGCAAAACATAAGCCACAAACATTGATGTCTGGAATACCTTATCTTTAAAGAAAACCTCTTCCATTTGGACTATGCGTTGGACATCATCTATAACAATGACAAGCATCTTTCAGCATACATCTTACTGTTTATGTCTAACCTGTTGTTAATAATCAAAGCCTCAGTAAACAAAGTAATCTCTTGTTACATCTTTACAGGAGTTATGTATGATTTTGATATTTTCATGGGAGACATCTTACATAGGAAGAAAGCATTTTACTCAACTGAATCAAATGCTTTTTATAATCAACCACTATATGCAATCTTGTATTCACTATATTTTCAGTTACTGTGTGACTGGTAAATATAGGCATTTATAAAATATTATCCTCAATAAGCATTTATTAAGAACCTACTATCTGCTTCTTAGGCACTTTGCTATGCTGTACAAAAAAAAAGCCACTTGCTCCTTTCTCCCACCTTCATGAAGGAAGCCTTTAATAGTCTTTTTAAATTTTTTATTGAGATGAAAAAATATGTATGTGGATCAGAAGATATTAAAAAATCTCAGCCTTGATAATAATCTTTCCTCGTAGACTTTGTTTAGTGCCTCTCCTGTGCATTTATAGAATGTCATATCAAGAATTCTTCATTGTTGAATTATCTGCCTATTAGACCATAAGCTAATCACCAAATTTTTCATCTTTTTAGCTGTCTAACATTGTGAACTAGATATAATTGGCGCTTAATGTTTTTTGCTGCTACTAATTATAGTTTTTCTTTTCATCCTAAAATTCATTCATCCCCATCCCATGCTATTTTACCTTCTTTTTACATTTTTTGACAAATTAACATGTTGAAATATATCTTTTGTTTAGCTGAATTGTGTTTCTTCTCATTGCAGAGAAATAATTCAGAATTCAAAAGAAGTTCTAAGTTTACTGCAAAAAGGAAATCCTACGTTTAAGCCCGTACTTGCAATTGTCCAGGTAAGGTTGAAAATATTGTTTAGAATTACTGTTTTATAATATATTTCCATTTTAAAATTTCTTATAAAAGCTTAGCTTTGAAATCAGAGACCAAGAAGGAACAAATAGCTTTAGTGTTTCCTACCTAGGTACTCTGAACTGGTTCTATTTTTATTTATATCTACATTAAGCCCAACACACTATATATACACTTGAAAGCTCAAGACTCCTCCTTGACATTTCCATTAGAAATACAAGCTTCATCTCATCTGGGAACTCTGAATCCTGGACATCACTTTGAAGAAACCTCTGGAAGACCTGGTCCCTTCTTGTTTGGATACTACTATTTGTTCCAGTATGCTGATCTTCCTGAATGTGACTTGGGGCCAAATACTTTCCCCAAATCATTTCTATCTCAAAGTGACTTTTCTATCCCTATAAATGTTCAGGCTGCCTGCTAGCTAGCGGTGTCTTGCCTCTGATCCTGTTTGCTTTTTATTGATTTGGCTAGGTTGCCTTCAGAAGCCTTTGTGATTTTGCCTGCCCCTCTGTCACACTTTGTGCTGATATTCATGTCCCTGAGTGTACCCACCAAGTCTCTAAAGAGAAAATAATTTCTACTTCAATTCTTGATTTTTTTTAATGCACTATGGACTCTAAGAATAATGTTTGTAAATAAGTGAAGAAAATGATAAATTTGTCTTAGAAGTAATGAAAATAGTTATGTAGGGTTTTTTTCCCATTCTAATTTACGAGACACTCCATCTCTGAAAACTAAAGAGTCTGAATCCTAAGTTAATAATTTCTGACAAGATATGAACATTCATCTATATTTTGAAACCTTTAAGTATTCTTAGAATTAATTTTTATCCAATTCAGTAAATATTATTCTTTTCCACATCTTGAAGTCTAGGGGCATACCCTGAGATTTGGGTTATTTCCATAAAATTTTGTGGCCCTGTCTTTATACAAAATAGTCTGAATTTTTTTTCTTTTTCTATTATGAAGTGTTTACAGTATTTAAAAAATGAAATATAATGATATTAGATAGTACTACACATATGTGTTATGCTTTTCTGTGTTTCTAAACTTTTTTGGCCCTCTGCTGGCCTTTGCCTCTTGACTGCAAAACTCCAAAAATATTCTCATTTAATTGTTTATGTCAACCCTCTGGATATAAATCAAGTAATGGAAAAAGTTGTGATGTGTAAGGGATAATTTTTTCTGCTCTACTTTGCTTATCTGTCGTATGCGAACAATAATAGCACCTATCTCCCAGGTTGTTGTGAGGATCAAATTTGTAAAGTGCACTATAAAATACTAAGGTATTATTATTATTACTGTTTTTGCTGTTGTTATCTGCCAGTCATAATACTAGGTGCTCCTGTCCCTTTTAAGGCATAGAAATAACAGTCTGAGGGCAGTGATAGGTTAAGGGACTGAAGATTTAGATTCTCATCCTTCAGTCTCTAACTGATGGACTTCTGACCTCACTGTTCTCATCTGTAAAGGGATGCTTATGATATTGCTGTGTCTGCATCAGAAATTTAGTAATAAATGAAATGTAATTTGATGGGGGTTTTTTTTGAGGAGACTCCATATAAATTCATTGAAGAGTTGTCTTCTTTTGTAAATACTTTCTTTTCCTCTCTGTTCTGTAATCAAAGATTTATTCTTTTCCCCCAATATATTTTTACGTATTTCATTAAATATTTTTCAGTTACATGTAAAAAAATTCACATTCTTTTTTTATAATTTTGAGCTCCAGAATCTCTCCCTCCCTGTTACTCATTTCCTCTCTTGAAGAGTCAAGTAATTTGATATAGATTATACATGTGAAGTCATGAAAAATATGTTTTCCCTAATAGCTATGTTGCAGAAGAAAACACAGACCCAAAAAGTCCTCACCAAAATTTAAAAAAAAAAAGTGCTTCATAGAACTGGAGGTTTATTCTTACTAATTGCATATTATTTCTTTATATGTGTTTTAATGTACTTTCCTCTCTTTTTTTCTTCCCTCAAGGTAGGTGATGATAATTGGATGCAGGAGATAAACCAGAACTTGGCTGAAGAGGTGAGGATTGGAGATTTTCGTTCTCTTATAATTTTTAATAATATATTTAGGTTTTAAAAATAACCTTATTCTTTCTTTTCAGGCTGGTCTGAACATTACTCACATTTGCCTGCCTCCTGACAGCAGTGAAGATGAGGTAATGTGCTTTTGTCTTCGTTTTATTAATATTGCCAGGCTGGAAGAGATCCAGCCCTTTCTTGTGGCTAAGAATATAAAAGGAATATATCTCTTCCACTTGGAAGAAATAGTTTTTCACTTTCACCTGTATGATCTTAGTATTGTTCACTAGATCTCAGTATTTTTATCTTTACAATGATGAGTTGGATTGGATGATTTCTAAAGGCCTGTCTAAATATAAAATTCTATTATTTGATTAGATTTTAGTCTGATTGTATCAAAGGCCTTTGTGCTATATGATATACTCTGATGAGAGAGAGGTTAAATAAGATGCAACTCCTTCCCTCTAGAAAGTTATCAACTAATTGGTCAATAGAAAATTTAAGCAATGAGTCTTTCTTCACTTACTCTGGTTAATATCTCTTGAAGGTGACTTTTTTTTGAAAGAATAAACTTCTGGACAGATAACAATCAGCAGTAGTTGAGCAGATCAATAAATTGGGCATGCAATTAAAAAAATTAGAAGAACAAATTTAAAATCTCCAATTAAACACCAGAATGGAAATCCTGAAAATCAAGTGAGAAATTACCAAAATTGAAAGTAAGAAAACTATTGAATTAGTAACTAAAATGAGGTGCTGTTTTTTTGGGGGGGAAACCAATAAAATAAACAAACCATTGATTAATTTGGTTTTTAAAAAGAAAAAAGAAAAACAGATTATCAGTATCAAAAATGAAAAGGGTTAATGTACCATCGATGATGAAATTAAGGCAATTAGTAGTTGTTTTACCCAATTGTAGGCCAATTGGTATATAATTATTGTTAATATTGTTATTATAATTATGTAAGTGAAATGGATGAATATTTACAAAAATATAAACTTCTCGGATTAGCAGAAGAGGCAGTAGAATCCTTAATGTGTTATTATTCAGTCCTGATTCTTTGTGACCCATTTGAGTTTTTCTTGGCAAAGATACTGGAGTGGTTTGCCATTTCCTTCTCCAGCTCACTTAAAAGATGAAGAAACTGAGGCAAATAGGGTTAAATGACTTAGTAGTAAGTATTTGAGACCAGATTTGAACTCAGAAACATAAATCTTCCCAACTCCAGGTCTGGCATTCTATCCACTGCACCACCTGCCTAATACTTAAATACTCCTCTGTTATTTTTCCTTAGGGCCAAACCTTTAGTTGCTTCTAGTGATGCAGAAATTCACCTTCAGAAGAAGCTAGCAAGATTGACATCCCTCACTCATTTTTTCTTTTTCTTTTTTTTTAATATATTTGGGTTTGGATGGAAACATAGAAGGGTCCTATTTACTGAGGGAGAAAGCCAACAATTTTTAGTATGCATAGATTGCTCTATTGAGCAATCTTTTCTTCAGCTTTTCATCTGATTTGCCAGAGTGTGTTTAGAAAATTAGATAAATATTTATAATAGAGAAATATTGCCAACTTTTTACAAAATAATAATCATGGAGGCAACATAGTAGAGTGGGAAAATATTGGACTTTTGTCTTGAAGACAAATTACAGTTCTCCCACTCACTTAGTTGGCAAGTCACTTGAATGCCCTGGAACCTCATTTTCCTCATCTGTAAAAATTAATGGGTTGGGCTTGAACTAGCTAAGGGTCCTTCCAGCTCATAACATTCCGTGATTCTAATAGTCTTCTGCTAGATAGGGTCCTCGTGCAATGGGCACCCAGCCTAAAACAAGTTCAGTTAGAGCCAGCAGTTTGATATGCAAGTAAAAAACTAATGGATGGCATAGAGCTCTGCTCTACTCTGCCCTTATAAGACTACATCTGCTTCCATTCTTGACTGTTTTGTGGAATATTTGCTGTATTTGGCTCACGTAATGAATCTATTAATAGAGGTTTGCTCTTTGCAATTATAATAAGGTTGCTTCTTGGTCTTCTTCCTGTGGTACTTAAATTCCATGGTTGGCAGAATGGACACTACACTTTGAGAATAGCCGGTTGAACCTCTTAAGCATTCATCATGCAGTTTTTTTTTTAATTTTATATGTTATAACTCTCTTCCAACTTTGTGTTCTCATTTAAGGCATCTTAAGTTAGCTTTTTTCCTCCTACAGAAAGTCCCCTACAGAGCTTTGCAAAGAATGAACCTCAAGAAGCCTTTGTAAAATCAAATTGAATCATGGAAAAGAAATTTTTTTTAATTTTATTTGCATAACATATGTGTGGGTAATTCTTCAACAATAACCCTTACATAGCTTTCCGTTACAAATTTTTCCCCCAACTTTCCACCCCTCCCCTAGATGGCAGGATATCCACTACATGTTAATTATGTTAAAATATTGGCAAATCGAATATATGTATACATATTTCCAAACTTGTCATTGTTGTGCAAGAAAAATCTTGTCTACACAAACGATATATCAGATAAAGGAAACACAATGTAAGCAAACATCAATCAAGGAGTATGAGAATGTTATGTTGTGGTCCACATTTCACATCCCTCTCTCTGGGTGTATATGGCTTACTTCAGTGAACAATTGGAGGTGGTTTGAAACATTTCATTGTTGAAGAGAGCCATGTCCATCAGAATTGATCGTCATATAGTACTGTTGTTGCCGTGTATAATGATCTCCTGGTTCTGCTCATTTCACTCAGCATCAGTTCATGTAAGTCTCTCCAGGCCTCTCTGAAATCATCTTGCTGGTCATTTCTTACAGAACAATAATATTCCATAATATTCATATACCATAATTTATTCAGCCATTCTCCAATTGAAGGGCATCTATTCAATTTCCAGTTTCTAGCCACTACAAAAAGGGCTGCCACAAACATTCTTGCACATGTGGGGCCTTTTCCTTCCTTTATGATTTCTTTGGGATATAAGCCCAATAGAAATGCTGCTGGGTCAAAGGGTATGCACAGTTTGATAATTTTTTGAGCATAGCTCCAAATTGTTCTCCAGAATGGCTGTATCCGTTCACAGCTCCACCAACAATGCATCAGTGTCCCAGCCCTCCCACATCCCCTCCAACATTCATCATTAACTGGAAAAGAAATTTTAACGTCATTCCCTGAGTAATAGAGACTGTCATGTTTTTATTGAAATCCTATATCACAGAAAAAAGAAAGAAAAAGTGGAGGGAAATAACAACTCAACACTGCTTTTTTTATCCAACATTCAGTACAGAACAGGAATTCATTTTTAAATCAAAATGGTTCTTAATAAATAAAATGTGTGGTTATTGGTGGTTTGTTTAATCAAATTAGTATTTGATATTTTTCAATTTAGATAATAGATGAAATCTTGAAGCTCAATGAAGATGTTAGAATTCATGGTCTTGCCCTTCAACTCTCCATCAGCTCATTTAGCAACAAGATACTAAATGCTTTGAAACCAGATAAAGATGTAGATGGGTAAGTAGTCACTGTCATCATTCATTGAATATAACATTTATTAAATATACAGAGAAATTAAATATCTTTCAATGTTAGTTCATTTTTAGTAAATTATTTTTTTCCACTAAATTTTCTGTTGTGTGTGTTCACTGTCATAAATCAAAAAGAAAACTTGAGAAATTGTGTAATCTCTATAGATGATTTGATTCTTTGTAAGGAGCAAGTTAAAATCTTTGATGAGGTATTCTTCTGAATTGATAAGTTGTCATTTAGTAAATTACCCACAATGACCAAATTTTTTTTTTGCTCCCTTCATTGTCCCCTGTGATTTTCCCAGCCAGACACCTGATTTCCCAGCAGTAGATAGTGCAGCTTCTCCAGCCCCGTTTAGAACCAAAAAAACAACCATAAAAGGTGTTCTTTTTAATAAAAATCATACAACTTTTTTGTTAATTGTAAATTTAAAAAACAAAAACAAAAAATGTCTGCTTTATTAATTTGGATCCCAGAATATTATTGGGTTGATTTTGCAGATGAGGAAACTGAGGCCTACAGATGTGAAGAGCTAAGATTCAAACTATTAGCTATAATTTTTTGGCTTATGTTATACTTTTCATGCAAATGACTAAGTAAGTTAATTCTCAAGTATTTAATGATTATTTTTTGTTAAATGGATTTCGGTTTCTTAGGATTTCCTTATTGTTACTAATACCATATGAGAATGTGCTTGATATTTATATGATAAGACTCTTAAATTCACTATCCATATTCAATTAAAAGAGCACAAGCTTCCTGAAACATATTTTAGATCTTCCTAGCACTGACTTTAAGTTAAGGACAGATGGCTAGAAGTCATTTCTGTTACCTGTCAGTTTTCTGGTGGCAGTATCTGCCACATGGGGCAACCAGATGATGCAGTGGATAGAGTGCTGGGCCTTGAGCTTAATAAATATATTGGACATATCTAGATAAAAAGAATACATATGCCTTATGTTAATTATTACATAGTAAAAAAAAAACTTCTCCAGTTTACTATTTGATATTTGAGATAGTGATAAAATTTTGAGGTGTCATGGGAACATGCCATCTTGAATTGAGTCTTGTATTAGGTTAATGGAAAATAAGGAATGGAATTTATGTATCTTGTATTCTTTCTTTATACTTTATTAGCCTTGACAGAAGAGAACTAAAACTTGAACTTGAATTTATTACCTTCAGTGATTGGTTTAAAAGAATTTTCAAATAAAATGACAAAGTAAATCCTTTAAAAAAATAAAGTAGATATTTTGAAAAATAACTTGCATCAAGATCATCAATTCATGTTGGCCAGTTTTAGAGAGTTTGGGTCTGCTTTGATCTGAATTTGAACTGGCAAAGAAATTAAACCAACTCCTTCCTTTCCTACTTCACCTATACTTTAAATCATTTAGGTACCAAAAATTCATAGTATCATAGCTCTAAAGATGGGAGGAACCTTAGAAATTATCCATTACATTGTCCTTATCCTGCAGTTGAGGAAATGGAGAGAACAGAGTTTTAATGACTTGTCATGGTCCCCAAAAGTTAAGTCACAGAGATTGCATGCACATCGTGGTGAATATGTGGGTTTTGTAGATCTGGGAACTAGATGCGAAGCATGAATTTAAGGTTTAAAAACTAAATTACTCTCATTGCTGTTTCCTTGTTGGCCTGTGGGGGTCAGAGTAAAGACTTTCTAGTAGTGTTCTTTACAAAGTAAATTTCTTACATTCTCTGCTCAATTTTAACCTTATTTTTAATTATTCAGTTTTTGTCTTATTTTCCTTTAAATGTCTCTGTGTTGAATTTAATTGAATTTGCTTTTATCTCATTTACATATTTTCTTGTTTTATGCCTCAGGGTGACAGATATAAACCTGGGAAGGTTGGTACGGGGAGATGCCCATGAATGCTTTGTATCACCTACTGCCAGAGCTGTGATTGAACTTCTTGAGAAATCAGGTAATAGCAAAAGTAATAGTAATAATTCTCATTTGAATAGTGCTGAAGAAAGGAAGAAAAAAGAGGGTTCAACCTGTGTGACCTTCTTGATCCTACAGCTAGCTCTTGTTAGAGGCTAGATTAGAGCCCAGATTATTTTCTGATTTAGTCTGGAATTCTTTTCATTGCATAATAAATTATTGTTTATTTAGTTCAATGAATAGGAGCCTAAAAGAGCCTTGTCAGAGTGCAGCCTCATTCTAAGCAGTGCTACCCTTCAGGGATTATTTTCAGATTTATCCCATTAGCCTTGGATTTTTGTATGTTTAAGATAAAGATATTGGTATTTTCTGCTTCACAACCGTTCAATTTAATGAATAAGTGATTATAGAATATTTAGTACATTAAATGTGCTATTTAATCATAGCATACATAAAACTTTGATTAACTGGAACTCAAATTATATTTTAAACCATTTACTTTTAAAAGAGGAAAAAAAAAGAAAAATGACAAGCAAGATTTTATCAGGCATTTATTAAAAAACTTCCAGGACTTGTTCTGGGGTCAGTGTATACAGAAAATCCAGTTTCCTACACTGTCTGTATTATGCTATTTCTTTTATCAGAGGCTCACCCTCAAGGTTCTGTAAGAATTTTTATTAATTTTTTTAAAGAGAATTATGTTTTATAAGCTATACTTTTTGTGGATTTTTTCATGAGCATAAAGGATATGAATGAGAAAATGTATTTTCAGAAAAGGAAGGATAACATGAACAAACCAACTACTGTCCTGGTATCCACACACTATAAAAGTAAGAGTCAGAGGAAAGCTTCTCTCATATTGGTTAGATTCTCTTTGGAGGGACTATGGGAAAATAAGAAGAATAATTATACTGAGAAGAGTGGATATTGGTTACACTCAGTACCAGTGAAAGGAATTAATCACATCAGTAAGATTACAGATTTGTTGATACTTAGGTTGTACTATCTAGTGTAGAGAGGGTACATTTTTAGAATGCATTATAGGGAGATTTTTCCAATAGCAAGGGTTGAAACAAAGATTTTTATCAGTCAACCTGATAGCTTATTTTCTCAGAATAGCCTGTCCCCTGGGGGTGGGGAGAATAGCACATCCCACTCCCCAGGGGAGCATTCTAGGAGTGATTGCTCTCCTGCTGTTTCTCCATCATAGATTAGTTCCAAGTGGTTTAATGTTAAAAGTAGAACTTTTATTTCTTTACATTTAGAACTCCTAGAAAAGGCCAGAAGTCTTGATGATAATGATAGATTGGGACTCTTGTTTGTTTTTAGATTTCATCATAGAAGGAAAGAAGGTGCTGGTGGTAGGGGCCCATGGACCCTTAGAAGCTGCTCTACAATGCCTGTTCCAGAGGAAGGGAGCCATGACCATGATTGGCTCGTGGAAGACTCCTCAACTTCAAAGCAAGGTAAGTAGCCTCCATGAGGTAGCCCTGGCAAAACAGTATTTTGAGTTATTAACTCAGATTTGGAATTGGGCCTGAAAATTTTTGAAAGGTAGGTTGTGAAGTTTGATGGTTTTGAGTGGCAACTCCTCCTAGGAAATGAAAATATTAAGAGTAATTGACCCTTATATCAGAAAGAGCCACCTCCAAGGCCAGAAATCCTTAGAATTTACAGGTAGCTATTTTCAAGTAATTCAAATAGGTTGTCTCTTAAATCTTAAGCTGACAACTGAGCTCCTTTGTGGGAGGTGGGACTGGGGAGCAGGACGCTATGAACTTTCAGACACCTTTCATTTCCTGGTGTCTGTCCAACCAGGATTGGGGAAGAAGGGAGCAGAGTGAGTGCCATGTTGTTATACTCAAAAAAAAAAAAAAAAAAAAAAAAGTAGGGGTATGACTCAGTCAACATAAAAGGGATTATTAAGTACAGTCACCTGGGAAGAATTCTCTGAACAGATCTTCTGCCTGCTGAGTGAAGTCTGTTTTCTTTTGCCTAACATTTAAGTCCATCCTGCCCAGATCCTTCAATGTATGGTAAACCTTCCCTTCCTTCTCCATTTCCCCAGCACAAAGGCCCTTTGTTCCTTTAATGCCTAATTAAAATGTTACCTCCCTATGAAGCCTTTCCTAATTCCTCACTTTGGTATTGACCTTCCACTACTCGTGTCTCCTTTGTCCTGAATCTTTTTAATGCATTTGCAGTGTATGACTCTATCCTAGTTACCTGTATTTATGTCAAAAAGTGGATGGATGCTTTAGTGTATCTTTGCTTGAGTATGGTCATCATCCCTAGTTGGTTCTGATCTTTAGATCGTAATCATGGTTCTGTGCTAGCTGTTTTCCTCCAGCTCATTTTCATATATAACAGCCTTCTGTTCCTGAAATGCTTCTAGGATACCAGATTATCTAAGTGCATTTTATTGCATTAAAAAGAGAATGATTATCCTGTCTTGGAGAGTCTAGACTCTTAATAGTCACCATGCATTTATTACTAAATGTCTGTACTGGATTCCCAGCTAGCTATTGTTCTCATGATTGACCAGTCTAGGATGAAGCCTGATCTGATTGATTATGGAGCTGGTGCTCTGTAGTATGTTTCCCTGTCAGGTTTGGGCTATTATACAGTAGAGGGAGAAAGACTTAACAGCCTGTTTTCCTCTCCGCTTACACTTCCCACCCTTTCCAGGCTCTAGGTTTCCGTCACTCATTCCCAGTACTTGGACAAAGTTCTTTCCCCTTCAGTATCCTGGCTCTTCTCCTTTGTTCCACTCCTTCTCCCTTTCTTTCTCCATAATCAATCTTAAGCCTTCATGAAATTGGAAAATAGATGGTTTTTGGTTTTGTTTTTTTTTTTTTTTTTTTGGAAAAAGTTAGTAACCCCTGTTCTCTATTGTACTGAGTATATGTGCTGACACTTTGAGTCTGATGTATAAAATTGGCCTCACAGATTAATTTTTTTTCTAAATAGTCTATTTGTTCTCCCTCACACTTCATTTTTCAAGTAGGAGTTTACCTATCATGTAAAAAATTGAAGGTGTTAATTTGTACTTCAAATAAATCTTTGGGATGATGAAATTATCTGACAATCGTTATTCATACTCTTGGAATTCTTACTAGAGTTTGGCACAATCCCTGTCTATCTAAAATACTTATGAGGGTGGTAAATGACCACTTCATAGTAAATATAATTCTGGATCAGTTAAAAGTTGAATTAGGATAGGAGTTCTTAACCAATCTGTGGCCTGGACCCCCTTAACAATCTAATGAAATCTTGGGTGCATGCGTTCTCAGAAAAATACTTCTATGCATTAAAAAAAATTGTATAGGATTATAAATTTTAGTTATGCATTTCAATTATATTGAAATAGTTATAAAATACTTTTAAAACCAAACTAGATAAAGTAATATGGGTTCCTTAGTGCATTAAATAACAAAATGGTGCATTTTAAAATCTAGGCAGGTTAAAGATTCTAATAACTGCAATAATTTCAAAATCGTTATGGGTATATACTATTTCAAGATACCTGTAACAACTCATGAATATGGAAATATTTGAGATTTCAATCAGTGACAGTCATGAGAACAACTAATACTATTATGTTTTGCTGCCTTTCTTCCTAATTGAAGGAAAAATTGAATTTCTGTTAGAGGTAATGAAAATAAATATTTTTTCCCTTCCATCCAACCAAGTTCAAAGACTTCTGAAATCTGTTGTTCGGTTATTTTTCAGAAGTATCTGATATTTAGTGACCCCATTTGGGTTTTTGTTGTTGTTTGTTTGTTTGTTTTTGATAAAAATATTGGAGTGATTTGCTATTTCCTTTTATCGTTCATTGTATGAATGAGAAAAATGAGGCAAATAAGGTGAAGTTACTTGCCTAGGGTCAGATCTGAACGAAGGAAAATCTTTCTGACTCCAGTCCAGGGGTCACTCTATCCGTTTAGCTGATGAATCTGAAATTTATCAATAGATTTCTTGAATTATAAAGGAGGAAAAAGGACCCACATGTGCAGAAATGTTT
Organism: Myrmecobius fasciatus; assembly: GCA_023553655.1. Classification (NCBI taxonomy): domain Eukaryota; kingdom Metazoa; phylum Chordata; class Mammalia; order Dasyuromorphia; family Myrmecobiidae; genus Myrmecobius; species Myrmecobius fasciatus. Next base: position 179,109 of record JAJPUD010001896.1, read on the forward strand.
GTAGCAGCTCTTTTTGTGGTAGCAAGGAATTGGAAAACAAGTAGATGCCCATTAGTTGGGGAATGGCTGAATAAGTTGTGCTATATGAAGGTAATGGAATATTATAGTTCTACAAAAAATAATGAACAAGCTGATTTTTAAAAAATAGATTACTTGGAGGTTTGTGGACCCAATCTAAGAACCTTTAGACTAGATGGTTTCTGGGGTCCCTTCCAGTTCTGAGAGCTGGTGAAAATGACCAGTTGCCCATCTTACATTGTCATAAATCTCTCATTTTTGAACTTGAAGGGTCAAGCTGCTTTTTTAGAGATTGCCACAAGGTGGCAGTCAATTCAAGAAAATTCAAACGGACCCATAGTATTTTGGAATTAAGTGTTTTGGGTTCAGAAGCTCAGTGAAAAGGAAAACAAAATATGCTTTGAGCTGAACAGCTGTGGTGAGAAGAGAAAATACCTCCATTGGCAACTGAATGCTTTCACAGCTGCCACAGATGCTTTTACTGTCTGATTTTTATTTTTGAAACAGTGTGGCATTTTAAGAAATCCTTTTTATTTTGTACATCAATCCCTTCCCTGATCTTTTATTTTTAATTGAATCTTCAGTAAAAAAAAAAAAAGTCATTGTCACTTTCTTTTAAAAAAAAAAAAGTCTTCCCTAATATCTTAATTTTTCAAAATAAGTATTTTTGAGGCTTTTCTATCAGAAGCATGTGGATCTGAATATATATGTGTGTGTATACACACACACACACACACACACACACACACACACACACGTTCTTATCGAGCCAATACAGAAACACTTAAAGCTTAAGCACATTTAGGGTGTTACGAATCCTATACATGCCAGTCACCAAACTCTATCATTAACTTCCTGTAGCAATCTCTGTTACTTTTTGCTGCCAAAAAAAAAGGTCTGAGATTCCACATATTTGCCTTCAAAATTTCATTTTGGCTCTGGGATATAGAATGGTCTTACTTAGTTTCCTTTCCTTGGCCTTCTTCCTTGTTCAGACTAGTCTCCTGCCAGAACCCAATAACACAGGCCTTTTTTATCAGTGACTTAAGCAGTTTGCACGACGTGAAGTGCAAATCCATGCATGAGCTCAGGGCATCTTTTTTCCTCTTCCTTTCTTGTCCTTGATTTTTGACACCCTTTCCCTAATCCCTGGTATTTCTACCAAAATGATAATTTTAAGAATAATCACATTTATGTAGGTTTACAGAGTGCTTTCTTCATAACCACCCACTGAGATTAGTGGTATATACTAAGTACTTAGTATTAAGTATTATTATTAAGGTGCTTAATCCTTGTTTTATAGATAAGGAAACCGACCTGGAGATCATTGACTAATTTGAGGACAATCAGACCCAGGAATTGTGCCTCTAGTACTGTGTCTTTATCAGGTCTGTTTTTAGGTATTTTTGAATCTCTTGATATTGGACACATGTCCATTTAATAATTAGTTCCTCTGGAATTTGGATTCATGACTTGTGATGGGAGGGAATAACAGGCAAAAATCATATTCACCCATAGATCCAGCTTCCTAAAAGCTATTTAGCCAAAGCCACACTTCTCATATTCTCTGTATCAAGATTTGGTGAAGTCTGTCGACCCCTTCTTTGAATAATGTTTTTAAGTGCATAAAATAAAATATATAACATTAAAAAGGAAACCAATTACATTTAAATACAGTTAAGTGGGGTCTGTTTAGAAACAAGTTCCCAGATGCCAGTTTAAGAATCCCTGCTCATACATGGTTCTAAAGGAAATTTTAATTACTCCATTTAGCTTAATTATTTATAGGTGTGTTTTTTAAGTGGCTTTTTGACATGTGGAAGTTGGGGAAAGCAATAATAAGCTTAAGGTACTATAGATACACTGAGTTGGAAGAGATCCCAAACCATATTTACTAAGTGCTTATTTGTAGCTGCCTCAAAGCTAGACACAACTGTGAGAGATTTGGTCAGGAATTTCAGGTGAGGCTTGAATTTGGGGGAGAGAAGGAAAGAGAGGGCACTCAAATATATGTACATATATATATATATATATAAAATTAAAAGCTTTTTATTTACCAAACATACGAGTGATTTTTCTACATTGACCTTTGCAAAAAACTTTTTTTTGTGTTTCAAGCTTTTCCCCTCCTTCCCCCCACCCCCACCCCTAGATGACAGGTAATCTAATACGTGCTAAATATGATAAATTATATGACAGATCCAATATATGTATACATATCTATACAGTTATCTTACTGCACAAGAAACATCAGATCTAGAAAGAGAGGAAAAAAACAACTTAAGAAGGAAAACAAAATGCAGGGAAATATTCACAGAAAGCGTTAGAATGCTGTGTTGTGGTCCGTACTCAGTTCCCACAGGCCTCTCTCTGGATGTATATGACTATCTTCATCGCTGAGCAATAGGAACTGGTTTGAAACACATCATTGTTGAAGAGAACTATGTCCATCAGAATTGATCATCGTATAGTCTTGTTGCCCTGTATAATGTTCTCCTGGTTCTGCTGATTTCACTCAGCATCAGTTCATGCAAGTCTCTCCAGGCCTCTCTGAAATCATCCTGCTGGTCGTTTCTCACAGAACAATAATATTCCATAACATTCATATACCATTATTTATTCAGCCATTCTCCAATTGATGGGCATCCATTCAGTTTCCAGTTTCTTGCCACTATAAAAATGGCTGCCACAAACATTCTTGCACATGTGGGTCTCTTTCCCTCCTCTAAGATCTCTTTGGGATATAGGCCCAATAGAAACACTGCTGAGTCAAAGGGTATGCACAGTTTGATAACTTTTTGAGCATAGCTCCAAATTACTCTCCAGAATGGTTGGATCCGTTCACAGCTCCACCAACAATCTATCAGTGTCCCAGTTTTCCCACATCCCCTCCAACATTCATCGTTATCTTTTCCTGTCATTTTAGCCAATCTGACAGGTGTGTGGTGGTACCTCAGAGTTGTCTTAATTTGCATTTCTCTGATCAATAGTGATTTGGAGCACCTTTTCATGTGACTAGAAATAGTTTCAATTTTTTCATCTGAAAATTGTCTGTTCATATCTTTTGACCATTTATCAATTGGAAAATGGCTTGAATTCTTATATATTTGAGTCAATTCTCTATATATTTTAGAAATGAGGCCTTTATCAGAACCTTTGAATGTAAATATGATTTCCCAATTTACTGGTTCCCTCCTAATCTTGTCTGCATTTATTTTGTTTGTACAAAAACTTTTTAACTTGATATAGTCAAACTTATCTATTTTGTGATTAATGATGATCTCTAGTTCTTCTTTGGTCACAAATTCCTTTCCCCTCCACAGGTCTGAGAGGTAAACCATCCTACATTGTTCTAATTTGTTTATAATATCATTCTTTATGCCTAGATCATGAATCCATTTTGACCTTATCTTGGTATATGGTGTTAGGTGTGGGTCAATGCCTAGTTTCTTCCATATTAGTTTCCAATTATCCCAGCAGTTTTTGTCAAATAGTGAGTTTTTATTCCAAAAACTGGGGTCTTTGGGTTTATCAAACACTAGATTACTATTGTCATTGAGTATTTTGTCCTGTGAGCCTAACCTATTTCACTGATCCACTACTCTATTTCTTAGCCAGTACCAAATAGTTTTGGTGACCACTGCTTTATAATATAGTTTTAGATCTGGTACAGCTAGGCCACCCTCATTTGCATTTTTTCATTAATTCCCTTGTACATATATTTTTAAGGATCAATTGATAAAAGTACTTAGCACAGTGCCTCACCTGTAGTAAGTTCTTAATAAATGTTTTTTTCTCCTCAATTTCCTAAAATATACCCACTCAAGTAAGTTTGGGAAATTGGGCTGGTGGCCAAAAAAGGATGACACATGTCCTTCTGATTATTGTTCAGCAAACTTCTTTATTGAGTGGGTCAGTAATAATAAATAGCTAAAGTCTTATATAGCTATTTAAAAGTCTGCAAAGTAAATGATCTCATCTGATTCTTATCATAGTCCTGGGAGATAGTTACTGTCTCCACTTACCAGATGAGGAAACTGAGGCTAGGAGAATTAAGAGACTAGCCCAGAGTCACAGCTGGTAAATCTCTGAAAAGCTAAATTTGAACATTAATCTTCTTGACTCCAAGTTCAGCACTTTATCTACTATAAAAAGGGTGTGGTTTTCTGAGTCGATCTATGACCCACAAAGGTTTAGAGTTTATTATAGAGTTTATTGCCCCTGGGTTTCTGTTACTGCTGTAATGTACCACTTAGCCCTCTGTAAGAATATAAGACAGTTTTTCCTCTACTGACAAACTAGAGTTATTCAAAATCATAAGTGAATGAGCAGAGTAAATAGAATTTAGGTATTCTTGAATTTCAAAGTACTGGATACCAGTCTCCATTTAATAATTAGTTCCTCTGGAATTTGGATTCATGACTTGTGATGGGAGGGAATAACACGAAAAAATCATGGAGTTCAGGGAATAGAGTCTCTCAGTTAATCAACTTGTGTTTACTTTTGTAATTCTTTTTTTTTTTTTAATACCTATAACATTAGGGAGGGAGCTGGCCAGCTCCTGTGTGGTCCTGTGTTTAGAGAATGTTATCCAAATGGAAAGCTTCATCTTAAACACATCACAATGTTTGTTCTTGGTTGTGAGACCTGTGTTTTGGGAGCTTACAATTTAAAGTATTTTACTATTTAAAAAAATAGAACCTAATGATCCATGTGATCCCCCTGTAGTAGTAGCAGGAATTGTGATTTGTGTATTTAGAGTTCTATGGATAAGTGAGCAACAGCATTATGGAATAGCATCTGCTATTATCCAGGAGAATTAAGAGCCAAGTTTAAGGCTTGGTGCCAGAGGACGACCTACGATCTTCCTAATGCATTTTGCATTCGTCATGTAATTCCCGAACTAGGGGGAAGGGAATGCCTTCAACATATTTCCTAGGGTGGGGGAGGGGAATGCCTTGGTTTGTAGCCAATTTGGCCATATGTTGGAAATTGGTTGATTGGTTGTTCTAAAACTGAAGCCCTGGCCCTAATCTGGCCCTAGAGGTGGAAGAAATCTCTCTCATAAGCCTTTTCCTGGTCTTTAGAACTCTTACAATCTATGTTATATAGATTATTACATATATATATATATATATATATATTTGATATATATAATGTAGTTATATATAATATAGTTAGATTATATGTCATATATAATAATGTAGTTATATTTTATATTATATGATATTGTATTATTATATTACATTACATTATATAGATTACTGGATGGGCCCCCAAACTAAAGCACATTTGGGGACACTAGGGCTAGCCTGTGATTTTAGAAGATACTCTCCCACTCCCACCAAAAAGCCAATAGATAGAATACACATTTATTGCTTGTAAAGCCGCCTGCTGCCAAATCCATCACGCTATCCATGAAGTGATGGCACTACTGGGCAAAGGGATTATAGGAGACACACCCATGCTCTTGTGTGATGCGTTTAAGGCTGTGATCTAAGGCACAGCTGGAAGGTCATATTTTAAAGGCTTTCCAGCTGTGACAAATCAGGTAAATCCCAACTGTGTGTAGAAGAAATAAGCCAGAAAACAGAGGGCTGTTTGTTTTACTCTGCTCCAGTGGATTTTGTTTCTAGTTTTCCCAAACCACAAGCCCTCAAAAAAGACCGATTTCACATGTGAGGTATATCAGCATGAAGTAAAAATAAATTAAATCCTTCACATAAATTAAACAAAAGAGTGGACCTTGAGACCAAATTCTAATTGTGATGTGGTTAGAAAAAGGTTCTAAAGGTGGTTTAGAGAGTTCTGAATGATTGTGACTATCATCATTGTGGCATTCCTTTCCCATTAATTTTAGGTATTACAGTGAACCGTATGGTAATTTTATTTATCAAAACAGTGCTTTTAAAGTTAACACTAGATTCGTCCAGGAGAAGATATTTCCATTCGTTAAATTTCCATTAAAAAGAAAATTTGGAGACATTAATAGATAATATTATAGATATTCTCTATAGATAATAGATAAAAATATGTAGATTATTATGTTATATATAATAAAATAATACAAATATATAATTATATAGATAAAAATAGATATTATCTATAGATAATAGACAAAAGATAGAGAATAGAAGTCAAATGTGGATATCATTGAGATGGTGATTTCATGACTTCTAGTTATATCACTATATAAAATGTCACCTATCTTACAGTGAGGTCTTGGATGAGTGACCTTTTCTGTATATAGCAGAAAGGAAAATGTTAACATCAGAAGGAAAGAACTACAGCCATAGTGATTTGCCCTGTGATTGGATCTAGGGTCTAGTCTTCCTTCTGTGCTAGCTCAACTGTCATTATCTAGGTGCTAGAGTAAATTAGGTGAAGACAACCCCTTGCCACCATAATCCGGATAAATTCCATTCAATAAACATTTACGAAGTGCCTCTGCTATAAGTAGAGTACTGAGCTAGAAATTGGTTAATGGGAGCCCAAATTAGATAGAGTTTCTTAGATTCAAACTTTGTATTTCAAATTACAAAACTAATATCTTGACTATTCTGTTAATAGTTAAGAGTTGATTGTCAAACAGTAAGCATTTATTAAATACCTATTGTGTGCCAATCATTTTGATAGATACCTGAGATAGAAATAAATAGAATAAAACAATCCCTGCTTGATTTTCTGATGTAAAAATTAAACAATGATTTTGTTGGGGTTTGTTTTTTTTTAAGGAGGGTTGTTGTACTCATATATTGATAACTTAATTTTTTTTCAAGATCAGGGGTTCGCAAACTAAGACTTTTCTCCACCCTGAAAGCTACGAATGGTGCTTTTTTTTTTTACATTTTTAAATAAACTTTTTATTGTATTTGAAATGTAAAAACCATTCTTACCTCTTGAGAGCATACTTAGAAAAATTAGCAGTGAACTTTTCCCGGCTATGGTATGCTATCCTTCCTAGTTCTCAGCTCCCACCCAAATTTTCTTCTTTTCTTGTCATCCTTTGACCTCTCCATTACCCATTAGTATTTTAGTAAGACTATTTGTTAAAGAAATTAAAGGCATTTGTGAGTCTGTAGAATAGAATAAAATTTTGGCTTTGCTACTTAACCTTATGACAGGGAAGTATTATAGTCATCATCATTATCATTACTTCTGTTGCCATAAAAATTGTCCAAGGATTTGTTGATAGGTACTGCTGTCCATTGTACTTAACAACTCAAAGAGGATTTTAAATAATCAGTTTATTGTTTGCTACAAGCATAGATCCATGGTACATAAAAATCAGTGGATCCCACCTGTTATTTTCAGCAACTCTTTATTGTTTTTAATGACATGGATGGATAGCTTGGAATTTTTTAGAGTGGAGAAAAAGATTTTTGTATCAAAGAACCAAGATGAAGATCTGAGGTAGGTAAAATAATAAACTGATCAGCAAGCATTAGAGGATTTAATACTGGAATTTTCAGACTAACCATGAATATTAGAACGATAGCTAGTGAGCAGAAGTGTTCATTGTAAATAAATAAAGGTGATAAAATTGAGCCAGAAATTTTTCTATAACTTAACCAATTAATCAACTGAGCTAAATTTTGATGCCTCAGCTAGATTCTGCAAGCTTTGGTCAACAGTGTGACTTGTTGTGTCTCAAGGAAATGGTTACAATACTGAAATTCTTTTACTACTTGATGACTCATATTTATGAAGTGCCTTAAGATTTAGGAAGCACTTTTCCCCACAGTAATAACTTGGTGATATATATAGTACAAGTATTATTGTTTCTACTTTCCAAATGAGAAAACTGAGATTGCCAGAAGCTGAATGGCAAGCTAGTGTGTCTGAGTCCCGGGTCAGAACCAGGCCTCTTGGTTCCCAGTCCAGCATTCTTCCTACTACGGCATTTGTAAGACATGTAAGAAAACAAATATAAAGTACTTTATAGGCCAAAAGATATTCTATAAATGTCAGCTAAAATTTTTATTATCTGATCTTTCTCTAAGCCATGAAAGTTGGTAAAGTTAGTAGTATAAGGCTGCTGATAACCTATCATTTCATATTTCCTGATTCTGTTGGATATGTCATGAAAAGGTCATTTCCCTCCACCTTTCACGTCATTTTTCCTTCACTTGGATTGTAGCCTTCTTCTACTTTACTGGAAATGAGGAAGGGCAATAATAGCTAATCTCTTGAAAGGAATTTTAGAGCTGAAAGGCATCTTAGAGATCATCTGGTCCAATGTCCTCATTTAATAATTGAGAAACCTGAAGTCTAGGGATGTAAACTTTCTTGTTTGAGGTCACACAGCTGGTGAAATGGCAGAGCCAGGATTTTCATTCAGATCTCCGGGCTCCTAACTCCCATGTTCTTCCCTTCACCTTCAGTTAACAGAGAATTTGACCAGTCATGTTCAGAGTCAGCAAGAATGGCACTTTTTCAAACTTACAGCTGTGTGGAAAACATGTTGTTTAAGTCAGGGGTTTGAGGTAACCTGCCCCTCCTCTACTTAAATTCTTTTCCTAGTTTTGAATCATTTAAAACTAGCCCCAACAAACAGCTAAGGAAAATGTTGCACAACTTGGATAGTTAGCAAAAAAATGTCAGTCTCTGTGAAAGAATGAATGAAAATAAAAACATTTATTTAGCTTTTAGTCAAGCTGATTGTCCTTCTTTAGGGAATATTCAGGGAAAATGGCCAGAGATGGGAAATGGAGTGTTTATGTACAAATAGAAAGTAGACTGTACCACTAGATGGTGGAGAGTGTGAGAGGATGACTAATGGCAAGGTGACTTGGAAAAATGGGAAAAGGGCTTTGAATGCCATACAGGATTTCCTGTTGGACCCTGGAGCTGATAGGGAGCTGCTGAAACTTTCTGGGGTTTGGGAAGATCTCTGACTCCTGAGTATAGGACGGGTCAGAGTCTTAAAGCAGAGAAACCAACCAGCAGACTATTTGTAAGAGTCTAGACATGATGTCCTTCACCAGGGTGGTTTGTCATAGGAGAGAAGGGAGTATGTGCAAGAGATATTATAAATGGAAAATTAACAGCCTTGGCAACAGCTTGGGTATGGGGGGTTGAGAGACAATAACAAGTGGAGGATGTCTAGCCTGTAAGTCTGGGTGATTGGGAGGATGTCGGCCCTCTGGACACTTAAAGGGAAGTTGAAGATGGATGAGGAAAGGGGGAGATAATGAATTCCATCTTGGAGATGTTGATTTTTAAATGTCTACAGTTCAGACTATCAGGCAGTTGGAGGTGTGAGTTTATAGGTCCAGGATATCTGGGCTAGATAAATAAATCTGAGAATCACCTACTTAGAGATTATCGAATTCATGATGGTTGAAGAGATCAGCATGGTAAATAGCATAGAGGAAAAAAGAAAAGAGGATCCAGGAGAGAGCCCAGATGAACACCTACCCAGCAAGCACTATCTGGATGAAGATGTAGCAAATGAGACTGAGGAGTGGTCCAACAGGTAGAATCAGGGAAGAGCAGTGTTGTGGAAACCTAGAGTGTGAAGAAGGAGGTGATTGAAAGGTCAGAGGTTGTGAGGAAGTCAAACCTAGTTTTCCCTTGTTTGGTTCCCAGCTGGTGGTTCCCTGATATTTGTTAGGCCTGTTCTCATTGAATGAACCTCCAAGGTCCTTTCCTCCTATTTCTAGGTTTGCTTCTCTCGAATCCAGGATTACAATGAGGGGATGGGGAACTTCCCCAAAAAGTCAATACATCTCAATAGAATAGCCATTCGCTCATCAAATAATTCACCAATATCACAATATGTCTTGTGTCATTATCATATGTGAAGGACCATATCTTTTTTTTATTCTGACCTATACACCTCATGGATTGCTGTGGACTCATTTCTTATCACTTTGTTTACCAAAAAGAATGCTTTTAAAATCTCAAACGACATGACATGAAGAAACTTATTGATATAATGAGAAGTTCAGAATTTAAAAACCCAAATGTCAGGATATGAGACCCAAAGCCCCACAACTGTATTTTAATTCACATTAACTTGAACATGCTCTATATATTAAAATATGTGGTTAATAGCATAAATATAAATCATTGGCCCTCTTGGGTCTCCATGTAACATGTGTTGACTTGCTCTAAGAACCATAACTTCAGATTTCTCTGATATTTTGTGGGGGGAAGGGTTGGGCCCACGCATTTGGTAATGTTTTCCTTCAAGGAGAAAAAATATTTTAAACAAATAGCAACATAATGTTTCCTGTACAATATTTCTGATTGCATTTTTTAAAAATTTTGTCACGATTAGAGTGCATTCTATCTATTCTCACTCATAGGAATTAATTTAATTTTCACTCAAAAGCACTGTGCACTCATTTTGAGTTCAGATGAATAGTTTTGATTTTCTTATATTGAATAAGCTGAATGATAAACTAAGAGGTAATCTTGGGAGTAGAATTTAGTTAAAGAAAGGTCATTTACAATCCTGGGGGGGGGGGAAGTTTGGTGGACTTATGTCATAATCACAATTCCCCCTGAACCATTTGGCTTGCAGTAGATCTAATTTGTGACATAACATTAAGATGTGCTTTTCATTTTAAAAGTTAATAATCTCTTCTTCTGATCACAAATAAGAAAAGGGATAACAGATACACCCAGTTTCTGAAAGGCAGAAAAAATTCTCCTTCAGTGAGATCACCAAGCCATTGACTGAGTGTTTGTGAAGTAGGGGAATACCATTTGCTGAAAAGTTAAATTATCTTGCCAAAATCTAAGTATTTGTGTAATATCTTAATGAAAATGGTTTGATATTCTTATTTCTTCGTTTAATGAATTTTATATTGATTCATTTACAAGAAGTAATGAATTTATGTTAGAGGTGATCTATAGATCACCCTCTAAAAGGTTATAGTTTAAAATGGAATTGATAGTAACATAAATAAGTTTCCTAGTCTTTAAAAAAAATTTTATTACTTAATTTTGCTCGTTTAATTTGCTTGTATAACTTTCAGTTCTAAATACATTTCTCCTACTCCCCTACAAAGAAAGTTGTAACAAAGAGTAAAAAAGAAAAATAATAGCAGGGCAGAACTAACAAACATATTACCTGAATCTGACAACATATGCAGCATTCTATCCCTTCCTTTACACTAAAGGAATGACAACACATTTTTTCATCTCTTCTTAAGGGTCAAGTGTATTCTTTTTAATTAAATTAATTAAGTAAATAAAAATTTAATAAAATATTAGGTTCATTTTTATGTCTTTTTTCTGCTTATTTTATTATAATCCTCTAATATATATAATTTTCTTGGTTTTATTTCATTTTGTATCAGTTCATATAAGTCTTCCCATTTTTCTCTGTATTTATGTTAGGGTACAGTCATATTTTATAATATGTGATATCTCTGTGTCAAAGGGCATGAACATTTTCGCAACCTTTTTTTTCCCCCCCTTCTGAGGTAATTAGGGTTAAGTGACTTGTCCAGGGTCACACAGTTAGGACGTGTTAAGTGTCTGAGATCATATTTGAACTCAGCTCCTCCTGACTTTAGGGTTGGTGCTCTATCCACTGTGCCACCTAGCTTCCCCCCAACCTTCTTAATATAATTTCAAATTGCTGTCAAGAATAATTGAATCACTAGCTGTGTGACCTTTGGCAAGTCACTTAACCCCAATTACTTAAACAAACAAACAAACAAAAAGAATAACTGGATCAAGTTACAGCATGCTCAACATTGTATTAGTGGTTGAGTCTTTATGCAACCTCTCCAATCTTAGCTATTCCCATTTCTTGTCATCTTTGCCAGTTAGCTGGGTGTGAAGTGAAAACTCAGAGTTGTAGTTTGTATTTCTCTTACTGTTCCTGATTCAGAATAGTCTTTCACATGATTGGTAATAGTTGATATTCTCTTTAGAACTCTTTGTTCATATCATTTGAAACACTTATTCTTAGGAAAATGGCATTGTCATATTTTTGTTAGTTCTATTAAAGATATTCAGTGCAATTTTTTTCTTTCTTTTTTATTTTAATAGTTTCTCAATTTCAGGTAATTGAAATGATCTTTTTTTTTTTTTTGGATTAAGAACTCCCTTAGTAGCCTCACCTAAAACAGGTTATAAAGGGTATCTGTCTTTCCTGAGTTTCTAGTATAACCTTTAGTACTTTGTTCTTATTGTGCTATATGTTATAAGATGTTGGTGTAAACTTAATTTTAAGCAGTCTCCATTTTATTATATAGATTGCGTTCCAAAAGTTCACTTGTAAGTCAATTGCTTTTATTCTAAACACATTTTTCCAGAAAAATAAACTTAATAAATGGTGATTGGTTTCCCAGACTAGCCCACAGAAGATTTCCTAATCCCATGATACAATTCAGTTATAATGCTGTAATGATAGCATTACAGAACCTAAATTCTGTAATGTTGTTCTTACAGGATAATTTTTATGTAACCAATTTAGAAATCTAGGGAGGAGGAAGGGCCCAGAGCCTATGGGTGCTGCCTCATTTGCCCTTTTCCACTAATAACACTGACCCTAGGTGTTTAGGAGAAGCATTTTGGGTAGTGTTTGGGATATATTGTAAATTTGGAACATATATCTGAAGGGAAATAAGAAGAAACATCATTTATCGAATACTTGGTTCTCCTGTCTTTATATTACTCATGATATATTGTGGAAAGGGGGATCAGCCTGAAGATAGTTGGGGCTTTTGTACCAAGATATGTTACAAAAGATGAAATTAGTTTATTAAAGACATCCAAATTAACATATAGTTTAATATATAATAATTTCAGTGCAGACTAGATACATGAGAAAACAGCAAAAAAAATTTGCAAAATTTTTTTAGGATTAAGAAATGAAAGAAGTCAAAAATTTATCAGTTATTTATAACATGATATGATCTCTATATCATGAATACCTTCATTGAGAGTAGAGTTGATATCACTAGAGATCGATAGTCCTAAATACTGCCACCAAAAAATAGACTACATTTTAACAAGCAGAAAATGACTCGTTAAAAAATGGGAGCCATTTCAATATCAGAGAAAAAATAATTAGCACATAACAAAAAGGACAGAGATAAAAATGATATTGTTTGTCATTAGGATAGTTCCAACTTAACATGTTTAAGTGAGCTTTTAGTTTAGAAAATTGAGATGGATGAAGGTAAAGACACTGACATTGCCATTTCATAGAGAAATTTTACCAAAGTAAAGCAATTGCCAAAAATGAAGCTGAAAGAGCTAGATACTACCTCAAGAAATATTTGATGTCCTTTTCAAATTAGAGATATAGTTATAACAAACATAATAGAACATTAGTATAAGATCATGGTTCATTCAATAAAGATATAAGGGGAAAAACTCCTACCCCAAAGTCATTTATAGTCTGTCAAGAGTTAGAGGGGGTAAAGATAAATGTCTATATTCAAAATAATTTGGAGATTTAGACCATTAACAGCTAGAAGGATTAGGAACGGCTTCTTGTAGAAGGTGTCTCTTTAGCTGAGCTTTGAAGAAAATTAAGAATTCCAAGAAGGAATCCTTCCCTGAAGAAGGAAGGCATTCTGCGGAGGAGGGAGAACCTGAGTTAGAGACATGGAGGTAGATGGGAGATGGAATGTTATATATGAGGAACTGTTTGCTTGGATTATAGACTATGTTGAAGGGGTTGATGGCTCACTTGACAGGTAGATTGGGACCAACTCAACAACAAAACAAAGTAAATTATGCAATGATACCAAGGATGACTTGAACACAAAAAGAGGTATAAAAGACACCAATAAAGATTTATATATCCAAAATAAGAATTGCACAGAATGGGTGGGGATAGAAAGATTGCAGATGTGTACTGGTAGAGGGAATACCCCCACTGATGTAATCATGATGGATCCAGGGAAGTATTGATATGAGTGTAAACTTTTTGCAGTTTGAAGGAAGAAGAGGAGAAAAGGAAACCTTATAAAGAGGAATGAAGTGAAATTATTTTAACAATTTGCAATTAAAGCGCTAAAAATTCCCTCAGTTTACAGTACAAAAAGCCTTGAAGTCAAGAAGATGTGGTTTTTAAGTCCCACTTCTGACACATACCATCTGTATGAACAAGTCACTTAATCATTCCTGTGTCCCAGGCAATCCCTTAAGATTATTAGTTACTAAAGAATTGTGTCTCTGCATTGCTGGGGAAAGTTTCCACAGTGGGAGTTCAATTTTAAGTCCTTAATGATCTTTTGGGGTAAGTGTCAGTTTGGTTTTTCCTGCCCTAAGGGGGGGCAAAAAACCTTTTATGTGATATATGTGTGTATGAAATTAATCAATATTTTTCATGTTTGGTTTTTTAAAATAGATTTTATTGATGCCTTTTACCATTGCTATCATAGTTGCTTCTAGATTTATTTTCCTCACATCCTCCTCCCAGCCCTTTCTTCTAATAAGAAATAAAAACTATTAAGAAAACTCAAAGAACATATTCAATGATAGCATACCCAGTTTTTATCTTATGTTTTCAAAGTCTATCTTCCCAATATAATAAAGTAATGGGGAAAAGTTTAAAAATTAAGCTCTTAAGATAAGAGGTTTTAGAACATCCATTGTGTGTGTGGTGATTCCATACCATCAAGATATCATTTAAATATTTTTTCATCCTGGGAATGGGTGTTTCATTCTAAGTATTAATCTCATTGGAGAAATCAGTATTTTGTTATAAAACAGTTTTAAGTCATTTCTTGGCACATCTCCTTAGTTGGGGAATAGGGAAAAGGAACAGACATTGAGGTAGCTTATATATCTAGAATCCTAAACCCACTGAAATCTTTCCTTGTTTTGTAGTGAATTGCTTACTCTTGAGTGTCCAACTTTCTGCTTTCCTTCCTGGCTCCATCCCCCCCCTGCCCTTGCCCCCAGTATACTATAACTTGTGCCTCATGATCATTGCTACAAGAAGATAATGTGTTCTCTTGCACAGTGGGATTAGCTGTCCCCCAGTTGTATATTAACATTGTTGATTTAGGAGTATGCATGTTTACTAGTTTGAGGAGGAGGTAAGACTTATGTTTAAGTGATTTATAAGTAATAAAAAGTACTGGTTGTAGCAGAGATACAATGTGTAGTAGACAAAAGCTCTTGGGGAGTCTGAGAGAATCCTTGTGCAGTTCTTCATTTTCTTAAATTGAATGTTTAAGTCTCAGTAATATGATCTTGTCTTGCATACAGATTTAAGGGGTTGCATTTTGCTACTCTTGCCTGAGACTATCTCTTAGCATTGAATTCCTGAATAGCTGATTATTTTTTATACAACCTTCTGAAACCTTGCCCTTTACTGTGGCTCAACTTCTGACCCGGTGTATATATAGGGAAGAGATGTCGTTTATATGCAGATGTTAAAAGCCCTCCACCCACAGGAAAATTGTTTCTCATTTGTGACATCACCCACATGTCCAGCTGTTTTTTAGATAAAGCTTGCAGATAGCATGTGCAATTTGAACTGACCCAACTGGTGTTAACAATGGGCTACAGAAAATACTTTGTTCCATGTCTTCTGTTCAGCTTTACTGTGTTGTGGTCCTGTAGTTATAGAAACAAGAGTGGTTGTTGAGGCAAGTGTTAGTTTTGTTTTGTTTTGTTTTTACAAACAAAAGTGTGATTAATCAGACTACTCCTTTCGAACAACATTAAAACATATTTTGTTTTGTATTTCCCCCTTGCATACCATCAAACTGATCAAGACCCTCTGGATACTGACTTTTAGAGTGGGGATTAATTGACTCTGTTTAGACACTTAAAAGTGAATCATAACAAATCTGTTTTCTAATAGAGGATTCATGGGTTGTTTTGTATTTTTAATCCTTTTTTTAATACTTATTTACATTCAGTTTCCTTCTAGAGATTAATTAGGCTATTGTCTTATTATTTTGTATATTTTATTCAATCTGCAAACATTTATGAAAGTCCTACTATGGGCCTGACATAGTGCAAACCCCTGGAGACACAAAGCTAAAAAGACAGTCTCTGTTTTCAAAAATATAATAGTCCAATAAGAGATAACATGGAAGGCAACAATGTATAAACAAACTTATACAAGATATATTGGAGCTAATCAACAGAAAGGAAACACTAGATTTAAGAAGGATCAGGAAAGGTTTCTTATAAAAGTTGGAATTTTAGCTGATAGTTGAAGGAACCCAGGAAGCAGAGATGAAGAGGGAGAACATTCTGGGCCTGGGAGACAGCCTGAGAAAATCTTGAACCAAGAGATGGTACATTTTATTTGGGAAAGAGTAAGGAGGCCATTATCTCAGGATTCAAGACTATTGAGGGACAGGATTAAAGTGTAAGAAGGCAGGAAAAGTAGGGATGGAGTCGGGACCTTTTGAAGGACTTGGAAATCCAAACGGAGGATTTTATATTTGGTACCAGGGGTGAAAGGAAACCAACCACTAGAGTTTATTGACTTTTGTTCTGTGTGAGACCATTTGGGATTTTCTTGGGAAAGATACTGAAGTGGTTTGCCATGTCCTTCTCAAGCTTATTTGATCAAGAAGGAAACTGATCCAAAAAGGGCTAAGTGACTTGCCCAAGGTCACATAGCTAGTAAGTGTCTGAGGCCAGATTTGAACTGGAAGGATGAAATGCCCTTGATATTGATAAAGAAGTGCAGAATGGGGGAATGATTGGAGGGAAAGAATGAATTCGCTTTGGGACACGTTGAATTTAAGATGTCTGTGGACCATCCAGTTTGAGATGTCTTTTAAGGAATTGGAGGACTTCGGGAGGTCGAGAGAGAGGGGAGGTATAAATAAGTGGTTTTGAGGATCCATGGGAGCTGATGCGATCACCACATGCACTAATATTCTGCAAAGGTGAGCAACTTCCACCCTCTTTTTGCCTGTGAGATAAGAATTTTTTATACTTTTTGATAATATTTTATTGTATTTTAAAACATAAAAACTACTTTTTGTATGACTCAAGAGCCATACTAAAAGAGGGTCTGGCTAGATTTGGCCATAATTTGTGGATCCCTGATCCATATCTTAGGTCAATAAGAGAAGACTATCTAGGATAGAGGCCTGTGGGACATCTGGGATTAGTAGGCATGACCTGGATAAAGGCCTTTCAGAGGAAACTGGGAAGAGGAGAACCAGGAGAGAATAGTGTCACAAAAAACCTAGAAAATGTTATTTTTTAATTGTCTGGGAGCTGGAGGAAGAGGGAAGAAGGGGAAGATGAAATAGAATCCTAATATATGCTACTAAACCCAAGATATGGTCATCATTTCATCACTTCTTTTTCCTGGGCTCTACTAAGAATTTCTCCCAAAGAAATGCCTCAGACTATTATGCTCCATTGATATTTTACTTAAGGATATTTTGGAGAACTGTCTTTTTTTTTATTTTAACATTCAGATACTGAAGTATAATTATACTTTATGAAAAACCTCCTTTGTAATTGTTCTCATTGGTATGTAAAATGCTAACCCTCCTTTTTCCCCCAGTCCTAAGTTTACCCAAAAGCACATAAGTGCCTTTGTTTTCCCCTTTTGTCTATGCAAGCCTTGAACAAGAAAAGTCTATAAATTGAGGCTTTATCCCTAAATCCTGAAGTATCTTCCACAATCCAAAGAATAAATAAAATTAAAAGAACATATCTTGTATATTATTAAAAAAATAAGGTGCCATACCAGTCTCCTCTCTCCCTTCAGCTCTTTCTGTCTATTTTTAGAGGGAGTTGAAAATAAAGACAAGCTGGAAATGAAGGTGGAAGATGTGGAAGTTCTCACCTATTTAATAGTACCAAAAAAGGCACTAGAAGTGTGAGAGGTTGGCCATCAGCTCTGTAATTTCTCTTACATTACTAAAATTTCAAATCTTCTTTCAGCCCATGTATTGGACTAATTGGCTTCTATTGATTTTGAGATCAGTGTAGAACCATTGTATCCCAGGCTTAATGCCTCGTTGCAAATCCTTGCAAAATCTGTGGGAAATGAATCAATAAGGATGATGAATAATATGTTTTGTGATGATTACTTTGTTACCTAGCTCAGATAGGGAGTTTAGCAATCAGCTAAAATAAAAATCAGCTAGTTCCCAGTATAAACAAAGAGTTTTACTTAAGCTCCTAAAAAGGGCTTATAATAATGTTCAAATATAAGGTGAGGCTATCTTGACAACTACAAATAAATCCAATTTGGATTCAATGACAAAATAGATTGTCCTGTTTCTTATCACCAAAGTAAAAGAAAAGAGAGATAAGACCACCTTCTATGTCCCCTTTCCCGTTTCCCTCCCTTCCCTCCTATCACTTTTGAAATAGAAAATAGGAGAAATAATCTTAAGATTTATTTTTCAGGTTTTGTGCCCTTCCTATACCACTCCTCCCTCCTTTACCAGTGTATCTTTATTGTATTAAAATGTACTTGTAACTGTTCCCTTCATTTTGATTCCACACACACACACACACACACACACACACACCCTTGTCCTAAGGGAGTTACAAAGTTTAATTAAGGCATCATCCTTGCTTTCCTGGGAGTATACTGTCTACTAGAAAAAACTATGTAAGTAATTGGGTAGGAATAGTGAACATTTTTGAAAAGTATTCATTAAATCTCATTTGGTCAATTTTCTTTTTAGCTTAATGAGGCTGAAATTGTGGTGATAGGCTCTCCTAAGCCAGATGAAATTCCACTTAGTTGGATACAACCAGGAACAACAATTCTCAATTGTTCCCACAACTTTCTGTCAGGTAAGTTTCAACATATTTTCTTGTAATCTTTGCTAAGAAAAGGTACTTAATCAGAGAGCAAAATTATGTCAGTACTATTGATATCACACTAGTATACAGATTTTAATTTTTCTGCATTTTCCCAAAGTGAGATTCCCAAATCAGATTTCTCCACTTCTCCCATTTCAACTTTTAATCTCTTTCAGTCCAAGTAATTATGAGCTTAAATCAGAAGATAATATTTTTACTCTTGTGAGTGAAATAAAAGTAAGAGGAAGGAAACTTCTTTATGATCCAAAAATATAGGAGAAAGAAAGCAAACACATGTAACATTTATAGAATCATAAATGAAGTAAATGTTTTATGCTACTTTTTACAGTATAGAAGGAAATATTGCAATATTTATTCTTAGAGAATGGATAGGAGCTCCAAGAGATGAATTACTTACTAAGGTCACTCTATATTAAAGATAGTACTTGGATACAGGTCTTTCTGACATCAAAGCTCTCTATTTATTATTCCATTCTACCTGTTTATTACTAGTCCATAATTTCTGATTTTCTGCACTGTTAAAGCTAGGAATTGCTTTCAGATTTGCAGAAATTTTCAGGATTGCAATGAGATTAGAAAGTCTAATTCCTTCAAATCCCTATAAATTTATGAAAATGGCATATGCAATTTGGTAATTGAACAGTACTTTAGTTATGATGATTTCCTTTGTAGAATCTAGTTTTTAATCGAAAGATTAGATTTTAATCTGAATAATTCCTTTCAACAAATAATCTAGAGATTTCAAAGTTTTGATATTTTGTATAATCCTTTTAATAGATTGATCATTAAAAGTTCATTTTAAGTTCACTTAGGCCCACATATGTGAATGCATTGAATTTCCTTTTCAGCTTTTTAAAGTAGGTGTGGATTTCTGTTGAACACAAATTCAAAAATATGTTGTGGTTGCAGTTTTCACCTTTTGAATTTAGTGGGGAAAATGCCCTCAGGCTCAGCAATATCTTAACATGTTTTTGTAATTTTTTTTAATGAGATTGAGGAATAATTAACAAAGAAAAATCTAATGGCAATAAATTAGTGTTATAATTATAATATAATCCCAGGTTTAAAGGTGTAAAATTTCAACTTTTGCAAATCTTAAACTGCATGAAATATCACTCAAAACAACTGAAAAGATATTTTTAGGTTCTTAAAGGGAAAAGCATTCACATTTATTCCTGCCAGCAATTACAGACTCTATTCCAGGAAGTAAGAGGGTTTTGTTTTTTTGGGGTTTTTTTAATAAATGTATGATTGGGTGAAGACAAGAATTTTATAATGAGGTTTTCATTCTAATCTTTACTATTTATTTCTTCCATAAAAAATAAATGGGATATGGTGATTTATGATGAAGTAATTCTATAGAGGTATTTTATTGAATAACTAATCTCAGAAGAAAGGTTCCATATGGCCGGTATCCCAGAAGTAGTACATTTGAAAATCATTCTACCTTGCTTACTGAACCTTGCCAATGTGTTTGTTGTAGTATGAGCCAAACATTTATATTTTAAAACAGGGAAATTTGAACATTTAGTGATCAACTATTGTAAGAATGATTTTTAATAATAGTTTTTTATTTTCAAAATATATGCAAAGATAGTTTTCAACATTCACTCTTACAAAACCTTGTGTTTCAAATTTTTTCTCCCTCCCTTCACCCTACCCACTCCCCTGGACAACAAAGAATCCAGTACATGTTAATCATGTGTAATTCTTCTGTTCATATTTCCACAATCATCATGCTGCACAAGAAAAATCAGATCAAAAAGAAAACAAAAAGCAAGCAAGAAACAACAAAAAAGATGAAAATACTATGTTCTAATTCACATTCAATCCCCAAAATCTTCTTTCTGGATGCAAATAGCTTTTTCCATTACGAGTCTATTAGGATTAGTCTGAATCACTTCATTGTTGAAAAGAGCCTCTTCCATCAGAATTGATCATCACATAATCTTATTGTTGCTGTGAGCAATGTTCTCTTGTTTCTACTCACTTCACTTAGCATCAGATCATGTGTTTCCAGGCCTTTCTGAAATTATCCTTACCTTTCTATAAGAAATCATTGTTTCTTATAGAACAATAATATTCCATAACATTCATATACCATAATTTATTCAGTCATTCTCCAACTGGTGGACATCCACTCAAAATCCATCATCCTCAATTTCTTGCCACTACAAAAAGAGCCACTGCAAACATTTTTGCACATGTGGGTCCTTTTCCCCTTTTTAATGATCTCTTTGGGATACAGACCCAGTAGAAACACTCCTGGATGAAAGGGTATGCACAGTTTGATAACCCGTTGGGCATAGTTCCAAATTGTTCGCCTGAATGGTTGGATCTTTTCACAACTCCACCAACAATGTATTAGTGTCCCAGTTTTCCCATATCTCCTCCAACATTTATCATTATCTCTTCCAGTCATTTTGGCCAATATGAGAAGTGTGTAGTAGTACTTCAGAGTTGTCTTAATTTGAATTTCTCTGATCAATAGTGATTTAGAGCATTTTTGTCATATGACTAGAAATGGTTTTAATTTCTTTTGAAAATTGTTCATATCCTTTGATCATTTATCAATTGGAGAATGGCTTGTATATTCTATAAGAATGATTTTTAAATGTTGTAATTAAAACTTAGGAAATGTACTGTGCCCTCACTACAATAATGTTTGCGAAGTAAACAATTCAGTGTAAATTCAGGTGCATCCAAGTGGACCCAGAGGACTCAATGATTGATTGGGAGATTCTTGTATAATCCTCAGTCATAAGATGTTTGCTATTTCATTGGCTTTTGTCATGCCAGAGAGAATCAAATGAAATTTGGTAGACAAAAACTTGACAAAATTAGCTTAAGCTTTTCGGTCGAGAGATCCCAAGGTGTTGCAACATCCTAAATTGGATTCCAGTGAGATTCTGATATACCTACAAGCTAACTTCAGTAACTCTGTCTTTTTGGTTGAGAGAAATAATTAGCATCCCATTATTAATCAGGATCCAGGCTTTTTATTTTCTTTTTCAGGGACTAGCCTGTATATCGGTCATCTAGTCTCTGAAGTGTAAGCTGATAGAGGAGATTGCCCTAATCCTCAGGGTACATGCTTCTCAATTTTGAGCAAGACCCCATCCAAGTTGGAGACTTTTCTTGTGTTTGAAGTGTAAACAGAATCTAATCTAGATAAATTTTTGCTTTGAGAGAAAAAGCCCCTGTCCTTTCACTCCTCCACTGGAGTTAGGCTGACCCAGTTTATGGAGGAGAAAACCAACTGTGGGTGGAGATGGATTCCTCTGTCCAGATTTCTGGAGGCAGCTGAGACTCATGATCAAGCCTAGTTCACAGCAAGGGGAGCTGAAACCTTTTAGCCCTCCCATATCTCTTTGTCTCTGTCTCAGCTTTTTAGAAAAGATTATTATTGAGAAGACATAACCAGAAGAGTACTTTTACAAAGCAGGGATACATTCTCACCCTGAGCATGCAAAGTCCCTGGAGAGAGTAGGTTCAAATTTACAAATACAGAGGTGCACATAGAGAGAATACTCAGCAAAGGGATAAATCTTGGGGTTACAGGGCCTTTTGATAGAATCTTCATAAAGCCCCTCTTAGCTGAAGTTTTCTGCTGGGCTCTAAAGGAAGATCCCATAGATGCCACTTGTCTCTGTCCCTGAGGGGACATGCTCCCCAAAGCTACCTTTCTTCTGTGTCTAATTTGTCCATTGTCGTGCTCCCAGGACAAATGCTGTTGCCTTGTGCCAGGGACACAGGACCATAATGACTATTTGTGCTTCAGCAAAATTTACTTCTCCTAAGGAAGAACAGAGGCCGAGAGTTTGCCCAGGTGGAAGTCTGAGGGGAGTTTATGGATTAAATTTCTTTCTCTTCTTTATTTTCTGCCTACTGTATAAAAAAAACATTAAGCTTGGTGCTGAATGGAATGAGGGAAAAAAAGAAACATCATCTATCCTTACACTCAAGAAGCTAGGGACACTGACAAATCTGTATATGATCATATACTAACTAAGGATCATATAACCAAAGAGAGGGATAATACTAAGAACCAAAGGGATCAGAAAAAGCTTGAAGTAGGAGGTAAGCCCTTCAGGAAGCTCTGGATTCTCAGAGGTAGGGAAGAAAGTTGAACAGGAAGGTGAGAAATAAGATCAGACTAAGGCCAGATTATGAAGAGGAGCCTGTGAAAGATTACCACTTTAGTTCAAGCCTTCATCACTTTTCCCATATTATTTCAACAGCCTCCTAATTGGTCTCCATCAAGTTTCTCCAATCCAGTATTCAAGTGGCTATCAAAATATTTCCCTTAAGCATAGATCCTACCAATGACTCCCTTACTCATTAAATTCTAGTGACTTCCTATTAGCTCTGGGATAAAATGTGAATTCTTTTTTAGCTTTTATTCCTACTATCCACTGCCTTTACTCTTACTAATGTGCTGCTGAACAAAGAGGGAAAAAAATCATAAAACTGCTGAGTGGATCTGGTGTAAATTTATATTATATAACCTTACTGTTGCAAGGCAATCTTTTTACACTTCCCTATAAAATTTATTCTTCCACTCACTAAGACCACACTTACTGAAGCCACTTTTCCAAAACTTTTCATTCCTTCTTAAATCTCCCATGGCTCTATTTTTCCCTTTCTTTTCCCTATCCCTCTCCCTAGCTCTTCTTTCCTCCACCTTATTTCATATCATTCAGATGCTTTCTGCTGCCATTTCCTTCATATCTATCTCATATGAAGAAATGTGTCATATCTTTGTCAAGGCTACCACCTCTACATTCTATCCTATTCTAATTCTCTTCTCAGCAAATTGCCCCCTCTGTTACCCCAAATCTCAGTCTTCAGTCTCTCCTTATCTATTAGCTGCCTCTCTGTGGTCTATGAACATGCCTGTATCTCTTCCATGTTCGAAAAACTCTCACTTGATCTGTCCATTCCCACTAGTTGTTGACTTTTACTTTTTCTCCCCTTTGTGGTTAAAATTCTTTTAGACCATCTGCAGTAGTTTTTTACACTTTCTTCATTTCTTGCTCTCTGTACTTCCAATTTCATCATTCAACTAAAAATATTCTCCCCCAAATTTCCATTGATTTCTTAATTGCCAAGTCTAATGATCTTTTTTTTTTTCAGTCCTCATCCTATTCCTCTCTGAAGTTCTCTGACACTGTTGATCACCCTCTTCTCCTTCATACTCTTTCATCTTTTGAGTTTGTTTTTTTGATACTTGGTTTTTCCCTGGTTCTCCTACTTATCTAATGAGTCTTTATTTACCTTTGTTAGATTGTCATCCAAGTGGTCCCTGCTAACTTTGGCTGTCCTTTAGGCCTCTGTTCTGAAAGGTCTTCAAATCCCATGAATTTAATTATCTTCCTTATGCTGATTATTCTCAGATCTATTTAATTAGCGTTAACTTCTCTGCTAACATTTGGTGTTCACTGTTCAGGTACTTATTTGACATCTTAAACTGGGCTTTCATGGGCATCTTAGAATGTCCAAAACAGAATTCATTATCTTTTCCCCCAAACCTTTCTCCTCTTTCTTCCAAACTTCCCTATTATTAGGGACTGCATCACCATTGTCCCAGTCACCTAGGTTCACAACCTTTAGCAATCTTCCGCCGCTTACTCTTAACTTTAATCAACTGTAAAAATTCTTTCTTTAGAGCAGCTAGGTGGTGCTAGCTAGCAGACAGCTAGTATCTAGAGCACTAACCCTGAAGTCAGGAGGACCTAAGTTCAAATTTCACCTCAAACACTTAATACTTCCTAGCTGTGTGACCTTGGGCAAGTCACTTAAGTCCAATTGCCTCAGGAAAAAAAAATCCTTTCTTTTCTTCTTTCATAATACCTTTCCTATGAGCCTTCTTTTTTCTCCTGACACTGCTACCATATTCTTTACTGGTCTTTGTGTACCTTAAACCCAAATCATTCTGGCTTTCATTGATTGACCAACAGTAGGTCCTAAGTCAAGCTCCAATTGGTCATTGTTTGGACCCTGATTTGATTCAGAGTGATGGTAAATAGAAATTATGTTTTGACCAAAAACCCTAAGAGTCTTCCCCTCCCAGATTGGATATTTTTTTAAGTAGGTAAAAGAGTGAATTCTTTGCCTCAATCACTCAAACTCGTTAAAGACCTTAGCTTAGGGAGCAGCTAGGTGGTGCAGTGGATAGAGCACCAGCCCTGAAGTCAGGAGGATCTGAGTTCAAATCTGGGCTCAGACACTTAACATTTCCTAGCTGTGTGACCCTGGGCAAGTTACTTAACCCCAATTGCCTCAGAAAAAAAAAAAAAAAAAAGACCTTAGCTTAAAAAAGCCAAGGACTCCCACTGCATCTAGGGCCATCTCCAGTTGCCCTAATCTATATCTTGCCACTTTAGTCCAATTCACTTATGTCATTGTGTTATGTCACTTCATTGATGTCATGGTATTCTTTGAGAACGAAGACACTTGATCTATAGCACCTCATTCATTGCCTTGTAATTGTGTTTTAAGACTCTCCTCCACTCCCAGTCTCTAGCCCATCGCATTCTCCTCTACCAAAATGGTTTTTCTAAAGCACTTATATTTTCCTCCCCTCCAGTGTCATCCCTCAACCTCTACCTCTTCGCATTTATTAAACTCCACTTGTTCCCTGTCACCTCTAAGACTAAATATAAGATCCCCTGTTTGGTATCCAAACCCTCTCTTCTACCTTTCCAGTTTTCCTGAACTTTATTCCCCTTCGCCCCACTCTGGCACTGGCCTCCCTGCTTCATCTTACCTCAGGCATCATTCCTGGCTTTTCCCCCTTGCCTTGGTACTCTCCCTTCTCATCTCAGCTCCTAATTTTCTTGGTTTTCTTCAAGTCTCAGCTAAAAATTCCACCTTTTGCAAGAAGCCCTTCCTATTCCTCCTGAATCTTCCTTCTCTTAGAGATTAACTCCAAATTATCCTTTATGTCTCTTTATTTTTTGATGTAATTGTTTTTATGTTGACTCTGAACTGTTAAAAGAGCAAGAATTGGTTTGAGGCTCTTTACTGTGATTTATATATCCCCAGATCTTAACACACAGTGCCTAGCATATAATACCCAAATAATGCTTGTTGACTTGTTAAATTCTTAAACTTCAACATTATTCTCCCACTCCACAAAACAACCAAACTAGCCTTCTCTCAATTCCTTACATGTGACCTTCCAACTCCCATCTCTCTGTCTTCACTTTGGCAGTCTCACACACTTTAAGTTCACTCCTTCTTCACCTCTCCCTCACAGAATCACTGTGTTCCTTTAAGCCACAACCCCAGTGCCATCTTTTACATGAAGCCTTTGCTGGTCCCCTCAATTACAGCTTCTTGTCTTCTATCTTATTTTTCATCAACTACTTTGTATTTGTAGAAAAGGAGGAAAGAAAGTTAGAAATAGTTTCAATTCTAACTAATTGCTTACAAATAGGAAATGGTTCCTTTCTGGGGCCCCATTTTCTTACACACATAACACACATACACATACTACTGGCTCATAGTTGGTATTTATTAAATGCTCATTAATTGATTCCCAATCCTAATAGGTACAATTGAAGAAGAGGAAATCCCTTTCTATATACTTCTTATAGTGTAAAGTCAATAAGTACGTATATAAATATAAATAGAAAAATAAAAAGTGAATAAATACAAACATACAAAGATAATCTGGAATATTTTCTTATTTTTATTTTAGATTTTAATTGATTTCTACTTGTCAGTTTAAAAGTTTTATACTTTTCAAGAGTATAGAGCCATTTAAAACATACTTCTCCCAATGTTTTCCTTCTTTGTTGTGTCTCCATGATTCTGAATATCACATTTACATTAGTAGTAAGATTATTATTAATTTTCCCTCGTTTTCTGACATGTATCTTCCCTACTTGCCAGAATTAGTGAAAACATTCTAAATTTTAGTTATAATTTTTTGTTGGAATTCTAATGTTCAAACAAGCTCACCAAAATTCCATTATAACATTTTCTTTGCTCTGTTTTGATTTTATTCTAGAATTTATTAGAGCACTCTTTGAAATGCTCATTTAAAATTCACCTTTTGAAAATTATGCCTAATCAAAGATGAAAAAGCCCTTTTCTCTACTAATGAGCATGGCATCTAAATTTTAGTCATTTCTAGTTTTGTATAAATGGTGCACAATTATGTGGGCCACACTAAGAGAAGCAGACCTGGGCTAAAAGAGGTTCATTCTGTGTTCACCCAAACTCTTTCTTGATAAGGAAAGCACCCACAGCCAAGTCAAATAAAAGCTATAAAGTGTTTCTATGAAGCAGAGATGGCAGTCGGACAAAGGAATTTGACTTGATCCCTCCCACTTCACTTATTGTGTTGGCAAAATTCCCTGGGCGATCTCAAAACAACCAGTATCAGTTAGTGACCGGGGTAAAAGCTGCTCATAGTTCCAGGAAAAACCTTGCAATGTGTTATCCTTAAATAAGGAATAAAACCTTCCAAAAGTCCAGTTAATATGAGAAAAATTATGAAGAAAATATCATCTTTTTAAAATAATTTGTGGACTTGTTTTATAAGACTGCATGATATAATGGCTCTAGAGATCTGGACCCAGCCCAGTTACTTTGGCCCCTTTCTTGTTACTCATACATGATACTCTTATCTCATCTCTGCACTGGCTCCCCTCCTCTCCTCCCTCCCCACCCCATCCTTGTAAATGCTCTTTCTCTTCCAACTCTTAGAATCCAAGGTCTCCTTTGACTTTTGCCTTCAGCACTTTTCTGGATAACCCTTCCAATTGCTAGTGACTTTATTTTGTTTATAAACACACACACACATATATACATATACACACACATTAACATATATAGTACTTGGCACATAGTAGGCACTTAGTGTTTACTTGCTTAATTGACCTCTTACTTCTAAAATACTAAATATACTAAAATATTAAAAATAAAATAAAAGTTGGATTTTCTCAGCTCAGAGCTTTTGTGTTCTTTTTTAAAATGGAGCTAACACCTAATACTTGGCCTGACAATTTTTGGGATTGTTTGTGGAGTGATTTAATTCTTTTTCTGAGAATATCCATTTAGTTAAATTATGGTACACCTATATAACACATAAATGCAAACAGCTTTTGCATATTCTTAAAGTGTTTATCAAGGGAAAGGCCTGGGGGGAAAAAAAGAAACATTATATGGATAAAAACATGAGAGATTTTCCACACTACCACCAGTGGGACAGCACTTAAATTATGTCTATTACAGGGAAGGGAAAGAAAAAGAACAAAGATAAATTAGAAAGAAGCACAATTTCATGCTGTGGGTATCCTCTACCGCTCTCCACTTCCCAACCCAGCTTTATGATTTAAACAGATGACAAGAATGAAAGCAACACATTTCTTCTCACTAGTGGGTGGATGAGACCTAGAAACTACCCAGCCAACTGTACTTCTGGCCTTTTCCTAAAGATGATTTATAAAAGTGAAGGGCTGCTAATTTTCACAAAATACCAGAGGGGAATGACTTTCTAATGCCTTCAAGAAATCTGATGTAAAAACATACAGTTCATGTGCTTTGTGCTCTTTTTTTTTTCCAATGTGTTGTCAGCAAAATGGATAATTTAAGGGCATAATAGCTCCAAAGCAAAGAAAATGATCCTTGATGCAGAGCATGGCCATAGGAGATATTTCTTTCTTCCATGAAAAGAGACTCAAGGGAGGTTCTTAAAGAATATTATGTGTTTACCTTTAATGAGGTTTAGAAGTGATATATTTGTATAGAACCATGTATATACATATGAGTATTTGCTAAGCATTCACTATGCCTCCAGCCCTGTGCTGAACAGCTAAGAAACAAAGAAGGTTTAATGCAGTCTTTGTTCTCAAGGAATTCATGGTCTAATGTGGGAAATGTATCCCTTGGGGAAAACCTATGGTTATTGGGCATGACATGTATGAAGAACCAGCTAAGGAATCTGACAGCAGTGGTCGCAGAGATAGGAGAAGGTATTATGAAAACCTAAAGAGAAAGAAAATCCAGAAGGGAACAGAGTCGTCTAAATTAATTTTATTTATTCACACATATTAAGAAAGAGATTTTTAAAACTTCAGAGGAAAAAAAAGTAGAATAGGTACAGTCTGATTTTTTTTCACTAGAAAGCTCCTGAATTTAATAGTTTTATATTATTATCTTCTGCTTTGAAGGAAAAATAAGGCATGTCAGTTTTGTGATTCAAATTGAGATTCTCAAGGCAAACCTGTTCTCTTGATTTATTAAGCCTTCTGGTCTCTTCCCTTTTTCTTTTTTCTTTTGAGTGTTACTGAAGAAGGGTGCTTTATTTCTTAATTTTGTATTCTAAAGCAAAATCTCTTAGTTTATTTACACTGTCTAGTAAAGAAGAAAGCAGGACTGAAATTCCAAGTCGAGAGTCATTCCTATTGAAGAATTTCACTATGCAGGGTATAAGTCACTGAGAATTTTCACATGAGTCATTTGTTTTTAGTAAAAGTTTTGCCTTTGTTGTTTTGAGCAATCAGCCATATCCCTAATTTAACCAAATTTTTAAATGAACAGTTTTAATTATAATGTTCTGTATTGTGATCGAAGGAATTTACTTAATGAGTAAATAGAATGTCTTTGTGGTGAGGTTTTAGTGCTAATACATTTTTTTTCCTGTAACTTGATATGCCTTCTTTTGTTAGTAGAAGAAAAGTTAGGTAGGATAACAAATGGCCATTTCCATTTGTTTCATGGTTAAAAATTTGAGTCCTTGGTATTTCATTAAATACCTGTGGCAGCCAAATTTTTTTTTTATTTTGGAAAAGGCCTGAATTAGAAATTTAAATCTTGACCCTTTCTCTTTTGACCATTCTTAAGGATTATTCATTCATCAGAACAAACTTTTGAAATGATTTCCCAATATTTTACTTGCAGGGAAGCATGAATATGGTGTTCAGTTTGGTGGTCTGACAGTAGAAGATGATGTAGGCCTCCTTGCAGCAGCTTTAAGGATCCAGGTTTGTTTTTCTCTTGTGCACTTCACTGGGTTCCGTGTTTGATGAGGAGCAAAATGTTCCCAGTAGTTTTTATAAGGGAAGAAACCTGAGACCTAAATTGGATGGATAATTGTTATACAAACAAAATATGATTCGTGTCCCGTTTCTTTACAAAAACCTTAAGCAGATGAAGCTTTTAAACCACAAAATATTACAATATTATTTTTGAACACCCAAGATCTTTATAAAAAACTAATAGTGTGCTTTTAGTAATATTCCTTAAATGTGATCTTGTATACACTGTGTATAATATATAATACTATTGTGTGTATATGTGTGTGTGTATATATGTATATGCATACATATATACACACACACTATCTATATCTATATATATCTATATTTATATCTGTCTCTCTCTATATATATATACTATTCAGGGTATAAGTATTTTTAAAAGGATCAGCTGTATTATGAGTGTATGTTCTATATAGATAAATATAAATGAACTATCTTGATTACTCATAGCAACCTTGTAATTTATTGATGGGGAGGAAGCATTATGGATTTTTATCCTGATTAGGGTATTAGAAAATCAAGAATAATTTAATTGTAAATACTGGACTTAGAGAAATTAAGAAGGTCAATATGTCTTCCTTTTTATGTATTTCTATCCCTTATCAAGATTTTGTTCATAAATGAATTTTCTTTTACCTGCTACACCTTTTGCCTTTTGCTAACCAATTATTCCATTATTCTGAAAGACATATGCATTTCTTCCAGGGGCCAAACCACCCTTACCCTTAAGTAATCTAAGCCTAGTCATCCTGTGTAATTCTTGCCCATGCCTTCCTACATATCCTCCATACCTAGCTTGTTGGAGGGATCTCTGTTTAGTCTCCTGGTCTTTTATTGGTACCAGAAGAGGACTTTGGGGGCTGCTCAACAGATATCTTGGAACATGAGCAGCCTGTCTCTGTCTTAGTCATATACTCAACTTATATCTTTTTTGCCACTTCAAAGAAAACATACTGATAACAAGAATTGTGAAGCATTTCACTCAAACTAATTTGTGCTGATTTGATACATTTAATTTGGCTCATGAAAATACAGTTTTACTGAAACTTTTATGTGAGATAGTGGTGATTGGATGGACAGAGGTTGAAAGATTGAAAGGGAGGAGAGATTTGTAGACCAAAAGAATCCATTGTTTGTATCCTGTTTTTCATCCTTTAAAGTTCAAGCAACAAACTAAAAAAATAATAAAAGAGCTGTTCCCTATCTTTGTGTAAAACTTAACTCCTTAGCTTCCATCAAACTTCAGTTGAAGTCCCTCTTATTAATATCTGGATAGACTGATATTTCTACCACTTTAGTAGGACATGAAAAGCTTAAAGGATGAAGTAAAGGCACTCTCCACACTTTTCCCCAAAAATTGCAGCTTTTGGGAAATAGGAAGGGAGAGAATTACTCCTACAACATATAGGGCTAACAAACTAAGCCCAGAATAATTGTATTGAAGATAGCTTATTGTCTCTTGCCTTCACCTGTTTCAGTTTTTTCTAATAACACAAAAATTCTCCAGTTTTTTTTTAAACCTCTTACCCTACCCATTCCCCCCACCCCATCCCACAAAGTCCAAATATGTTGTCTGAAGCTTTTATCTTTTTAAGTATTTAGTCTATTTTCATTCACCTCAAAGGATTGTTAAGAGAAAAATACTATACTATAAAACTATGTGATGTTTTAGCCTCTATGAGGTTCTGTTTTTACATTCTTTGTATTTAAGAACTTTTTTCTATTTCTTTTTCAAGAATGTAATTAACAGTGGGAGGAGGTGGCTTCGGGAGCAGCAGTACAGAAGGTGGAAGCTCCGAAGCTTGAAGCTTCAACCACTTTCACCAGTACCCAGGTAAAGAGATGTCTATATTATTCTGATATCAGGAGGCACAATTGACTAATGTTTTCTTAGTGAACTGGATTATGAGATGGGATTTAGGAGCTAACCATTTATTTCTCCTGTTTACCATGCAACATTTGTCTTTTCTTAAAAAGTAAGGAAGCCAAATTAGTCTTTCTCAATTGTTAAAAAGATTCTATAATTTAAGCTTTAGATCTGTTAGCCCCCTATTTTAAAATGTA
Organism: Myrmecobius fasciatus; assembly: GCA_023553655.1. Classification (NCBI taxonomy): domain Eukaryota; kingdom Metazoa; phylum Chordata; class Mammalia; order Dasyuromorphia; family Myrmecobiidae; genus Myrmecobius; species Myrmecobius fasciatus. The sequence continues at coordinate 210,995 of JAJPUD010001896.1, forward strand.
TTGTGTTTCTAGTAGGAAACCATTTTTACCTATTATAGTTAAGTAGTTTTGTACAAAGGTAGAGACCTTCACTGTATGATGTGGTAGATTAATTTTATCTCCAATCAATACATATCCCCTTCAGTCCCTGAATTAATCTTTGAAAAGTAGAATTATTTTCTTTTAAAGATGTATTAGTTTCATTTTATTAGTTTGACTTCCCTGCCACAGAAACCAGTACATATTGAGGTAATTTTCAGGTTATTAAAACAAAAATGAAGTTAGCTTGGATCCTTTAGCTAATCAGAAGATATTCCTTAAAAATTTTGAAATTCTGCCATACTAACTTATCCTTACTTATAACTTACTAACTTTGTTCTGATTAGTTACACTTAATTTGGCTCATGAAAATAGTTTTCTTACTAGAATCAGAGATTTTTTTTAAAGTTAGAATAGAGAAGGGAAAAAAAGAAGTAGGAAGATAAAAGAAACCTTAACAACCTACATTAAGTCCATGGAGAGACATGTGTTGCTCTATTCCTCCATGTAAGGTCTGGACATTCTGTTCCTTGAGTATCATTTTGTCTTTTCTACTAAAGTGGGTAATTTTGTCCTTTTTTCCCTGACACTGATCCTCTACATGCCTCCAGTGAAGCAGACCACCTGTAGGATGTGGCCTGCTTCATATCCTTTATGGAATCAATCATACAGCATGGGGAAACCATTGCATAGGGTTTGGTGAAAGTGCCCATGGCTCTAGGAATGGCAGAATGGGAGACAAGGAACTCGCTACCTGTCTGGAACAGTCCCTGTAGCATGCTAGGAAGTCATCAGAGCTGAACAGTGTGGCACTGACAGAATGTCACTCTATATGGATTTAGATTGATTGACTCTGTGATTTTTCACAGTATTCTTTAGAATCAGTTCAAACTCAGATTTAATAAATATGAAATTGATCTCTAGGTTGTTTTGTTTCAGAATTAACTACTCATTATTTTTGTCTGTGACCTGTGATTTCATTGGCATATAATGCCAAATGAATAAAATGAAAAATGAAAGTTTCCACTGAAAAAACTCCTCTACTAACACTTTCTGGTAAACGTTTTGCAAATTATGCTGTCTTCACAATTTCAGAAAGTTAGATCTTGTTCTTAGACATTTCACTCCTCTGAAAGAAGACAATTCAGGTAGGAAGGAGAAAGCAAATGGTCCACAAGTAAACAAAAATTCCACTTTGGATTCTTAAACATTGGAGAGAGACACATGCCTTGGACCATCATGAAAACACTATGAAATCTTTGATGTGTGAATGACTAAAGAACATAAAAGTACCCAGCCGTACCACAAAGTTAGGCATCCTTTAGGGCATACAGTGATATAAATAATACATTGGGCATGTAGGGTTTGGGGTGCAGGGAGGGAATTAATGTATTATCTTTATACTGAATTGCCTAGGTTAGTTCTGAAAAATCCAATGAGCTTTAAAAGAAAAAAATACTTTCTAATAAGCTTTAATCACTTTTACTTGGGGGAAAAGCCATAAACAGACAGGTTCTATGTTAATTTGATTGGTGGCCTAATTCTTGTTTTTGTGCTCTGTTGTCGACCACCTAAGTTGAGAAATCCCTTGTCTTCTATTTGTTTTTTTTCTTCTAGTGATATTGAGATTTCCAGAGGACAGACTCCAAAAGCTGTTGATGTCCTTGCCAAAGAGATAGGATTGCTTGCAGATGAAATTGAAATCTATGGCCAAAGCAAAGCCAAAGTACGCTTGTCGCTGCTGGAAAGGCTAAAAGATCAAGCAGATGGAAAATATGTCTTAGTTGCTGGGTAAGTCCATCCTTAATCTTTCTTTTTAACATCATCTTGTCCTCAAGACATATCCCACTTCAGTATTTCTTTTTGTCCTCTTTGTGACTCAAATTCACTCTGCATTTATCTTTCATTTTCAAAAGAGATAATGCTTCGTCCATTTCATTTGCTATGAGAATGGTTGTTCAGATACAAACTATATCTCATTATTCAGTATTTGTTGAATTCTGAGGAAAAAAGAGCTCATATATCATTCATATTTTGCATAAAGATAATCTTGCTTTAACCCATATTCTTATTATATTTCATTTTATTTCTATGCCCTGGTCAATAGTACATCATGAGAAACTAATGGAAAGAAAGAACATTAATTAGATTTACAATCAGATGAATCCAGTTCAAAACCTGTCTACTTCTTATTACCTTTCTCAAACCAAATCACCAAGCATTCAAACTGTACTGCAGAAAATGCAACTCTAATAGGCTGCCCAAGTTGTTCGAATGCTAAATATATGCTTGCCAAAAAGACATGGAGTAATGGAGAACTCATATAGAATAAGCACTCATGTGGTGGTCAGAAGCAGCAATACAAGGATGCTCTCAAGGACTCTGAAGTTTGGAATTGAAGGTCCTGGCACAGGACCACCCAGCTTTGTGTCCCCCCATTAGTGGTCTGTGAGCAGAATGAAGTCACTACAAAAAGATTTGAGGTTTACAGATTTAGGGAATCCACCCTAAATGTTCACATGGGTTATTTGTGCCCAACCTGTGACAAAGCCTTCCAAGCTTGGATTGGTCTGAGCAGCCATGCTTTATCTTGACTCCAACACAGTGATGTCATTTTGGTCCTCTGTATTATTTCTGAACCTCTGGTCCTCTACTGTAAAGGAAGAAAAACATAGTTTACATTTCCATTTTATATAAAAAGTGTCGGCATCCTTTTGTATTTGGTTTTTGGTACAGGGTCACTGCATTTGAGTTAATAATATATTTAGTTCTTACACATCATGGCAAATTTAGGGGTATGGTGCACCTGTGATGTGATCATCCTCTTTGTACCAGAAATCTGAATTTAATGTAAATTTTGTATTAAGTATTTTTTTAGTGTTATCTGCTATTATCTATGGTCTTCCCCCAAACTCCCATTAATTTCTTATACTAACTCATAATATATTAAGACCACAATGGGGAAAGTTGTAATGAGGAAGAGGGAAGTATTCTTAAACATTCCTTGCAGATAAGTTAATCAATATTAAGTGTCTCTGTGTGCAGGAGAACACAAAGACAAAAATGAAAATGCCCAAGTCCTCAGGGAGTTTACATTTTATCTTACCACAGATGAATACAAAAAGATGTATAGAATAATATCTGGGAGGAAGAAGCATAGTATAGTGAAAAAAAGAACAGGTTTTGGCCTCTGTGGGACTCCTCATTTGTCAATGAGAGGGCTGGATTACATGGCTTCTGAAGGTTCCATGGGTCTGTGATCCTAAGGATAGGAATATTGGAGTAGAGTAATCACTTGTAGAGAGGAATATCAGAAAGAAGCTTCATGCATCATTTGCTGATCTTTGAAAGAAGCTAATAATTCTGAAGGGCAGAATGGAAAAGTATATTCAAAGCATAGAGGATAGACTTGAGCAAAGGAACTGTAGTTAGAGATAGACTATAGGATATGGCCAATGTCAGATAGGTCCTTCCAAAAATGTTAATTGCATGAAAAGTTAGGGGTGGGAGAGGCAGTTGAGTGGTGATGATAATTCTGGAAATGCAGACTTTGTAGGACCAGATCATCTTTTTTTTTTTCTTTTTTTTTCTTTTTTTTTTTGCATCATCACATTTCTCCCATCATCTCTCCTACTGTCCTCTTCTCAGAAAGCCATCCTATATAATAAATAATACTTTTTAAAGAAAAATGAAAAATAAGGAGAAATTATCGATCAGTGCATCAAAGTCTAAAAATACTTAGGCTGTATTTCATCCATGGATCTTTTCTCTCTGCAGAGTTGCATTTACCTAAGTTATCCCCAAGGTCTTAGAGTATTTTTAATGTTAAATTTCAATTTTAATTTTTTAAATTTTGTTCAATTTTAAAATTTAATTAAAAAAAGAGATATGACTTCTCATATCTCTTTGGGAGATTTGTAATTTTGCCATTTATTTTCAGTTGTTTTGTGGGGGATCATTGTATTTACATTGATGTTTTCTTGGCTCTTGTGATAGAATTTAAACAAAATTTCGTTTTGTTTTATCCTAAAAGCAATAGGAAATCACTAGAGTTTTTTTAGTTAGGGCTGTGACTTTATTATACTTGACCTAGGAATATTATTTTCATAACCCTTGTGGAAGATGAGTGAATTGGAGAGGAGGCAGACCATGTAGGAAATTGTTTTGTTTTGTTTTGTTAATTTTTTTTCATATAGGAAATTGTTGCAGTAATCCAGATGATAAGCAATGAATTAAGTTGGTAGCTTTGTGAATAGTTAGAAGGGAAGGTATAGAAGACTTAAGGGAGAGTAAATAGCCAAGAATGATTTAAAGTTATGAATTTGGATGACTGGAAGAATTGGTGATCCCCTAAGTTGTGAGTTTAGGATGACAGAAAATAAGTTCTGTTTGGGACATAGTGAGTAAAGATAGCCATAGGACTTCCATTGGAAATGTCCAGTGGGCAGTTGGTGATATGAACTAAAGTTCAGGAGACTATATCTGGCTATATTAATGATATTATAAGTAATTTTTTAAAAGTTCTTGATAATTAAGATGTTCACATATTCTTGCCCATTTAATTGCAGTATATTCAGTGTAACTATGGTTAGCCTTCATAGAAGTTAACTATCTTGGAAAGTTTTGTATCATTGGCAGCATTCAGTTACATAATAAACTACAGAATGTGTGTGTTTAACCCCAAGAGAGCAACTTCTCTCTCTCTCTCTCTCTTTTTTTTTTTATTATGGAAATTTTAGCTGCTTCCCCATAGGAAATCTTCAAAACATACAAATTAAACATCCAATTTAATTTGTGAACAAAAGGCATGGCAACAGATAGTTTTGAAAATGCAGTTTTCCTCTGCAGTAGAATTCAAGATTATGAGATTTTTGCTTTTGTGTGGGTTTTTTTAAATAAATTATTAGATAGCCTTATTGTAAGAAAGGAAAGAATTGCCCTGAGAGATCAAAATGACTGTTTCAGGGGGAGATTGAATAAACTGCATCACAATTAATAATTCTTCATAGCTAGACATTTTAAAATATTTTCAGGATTAGTTTAACATCTGTCTTGTTTTACAAGGACATCAAAAATATATAGTTTTGTTGGGGGGGTGCTCTAAAATTTTCAGTTGTGTTTGATTCTTTGTGATCTCATTTGGGGCTTTCTTAGCAAAGATAATGAAATGGTTTGCCTCTTCTATCCAGCTCATTTTACAGATGAGTACAATGAGGCAAACAGAGTTAAGTAACTTGCCTAGAGTCATATGGCTAACTAAATGTCTGAGGTCAGTTTTGAACTCAGGAAGATAAATCTTCCTGATTATAGAACTAGTGTTCTATCTGTTGAGTCACCTACCTGCTCCTATGTGTAGTAACATGATTTTTTTTAAATTTCTGACAGATCATTAGTGAAAAAATTAGCTGTTATTGAATCATTGTAATTTACTAAGAATTTTTTTCATGTCTCTCCCCTGCCATAAAGTGATACTTCCTTCAATATTTTAAAACTACAAGATGTACAACTCTTTATATACTCTTGAATGGTCTTAAATTCATTTTTGCATTTTTTTTAAATGTTGTTATTGAATTTTAGAACATGTGTTATTTCTCTAAAGAACCCATAGTACAAATAACCTAAATGCTGAACAGATTAAACTTTAGACTTTCTCATTCAGTCAGAATCATCTGTATTTCATCAGTTCCACATCTCATGGTATTTACACCTACACATCTCTTTATTTGCTTTGCCTGACAAAATGAAAAGCACTGGGAATTGTTCAGGGAAATATGCCAACAGAATCTTAAGGGCTTTTGAATTTTGCATATTTTCCCAGTTACTTTAACAAGAAGGAATTTGGTTTGAGAGCTAGACCCACACTGAAGCCACAGTACATTAGAGACAGACAGACAGACAGTGAATGTGTGTCTGTCTGTGAGCCAAATAGATACATATGTAAGTATCTACTTGTGTACCTTGGGCTAGCTATAGGGACTACACCTGTGATTTCACTGTTAATAGGGAACTCCTAGAGAAGGAAACTGTAGGTCATCTCTGTAACTCACAATTTTTAAAAATTATCTGAAAAAGTAAGTGTTTTGCTCAAGTTCATTTAGCCTGGGTAGTCCTAGAATCAGAGAGAGAGGGAGAGAGAGGGAGAAAGGAGGAGATACATATATTTATATTTGTTAAATAGTAAATGTATTTATACTTTTTAAAAAATTTTTAATTGAGGGGAAGAGGAGACAGTTTTTATTATTTATAACAATATAGTGAGCCCTAGCACTTTCTTGATGAAGTCCTCTGGGAATGCTAGGAATAAAGAGAAGTTTCCTATCCTTGTCCAGGCAACTTAGTCACTTTGAGACTCACCCTGTAGGGAGGGTCTCTCTCCTGTGCAGCTGATACCTGGTTTGCTCACCATGGGCTCCACTCAGGGATAGGATGCTCTCTGTAGACCATTTCAGTCTCAAAATAAACCTCCTAAACCATTGTTCCCTTTCCCCACCTTACTGCATTCCTGCCAGTTACCCTCTCCATCCCCCTATTCTGTACCACAAGCAGATTTGGAGCCTTCATTGACCCAACTGACCCCCAAGAGCTGATCTATGGTGGCAGCTTCTGGGAAGCATCTGGTTTGGGGAGGAGGGTATAAGGAGGGGAAGATACATAGTTGATAAATATGTTTCTGTTGGGCTTTATTACTGTCAGGTCATTTGGATTTTTGTTTTCTGCAAAATACAACAGCTATGTTTAGATAGTAGACCTACTGCCCGGGATCCTTGAACTTTTTATTCTTAAATTGAACTTTTGAGTGTTATAGAAGAAATGCAAATGTAAAGGGCATTGAATACTAGGGCATTGTACAGATGATTGGTTTTCTTTTTTTAAAGACCAATTTTTGACAAATTGCTCAATAATGAATAATATACTTAGTTCATCCTAAAAGAAAGTTTCCTGAATGTCTGTGATTTGATGGCAATTACATAGGAAGGATCAGTTCTGGCTGAAGTATCAAATCGAGTGTAATAGAAACTATTTGAAAATCTGTAATTCATTTAGACCTTTTTTTTTTGTTAGGCCTTTTAAAAAGTAGGAGAGTTCTCTGAATAAATTATCAGATGAATGGGATTCTTTTTACTTTGTTTTAAGAATTAGTAAAACACTTCAATTTTTATGTTAGGTTTTCTTAGAAAATAAAGTTATACCAATAGGATTAGTAAAAAGTCTAATAATAGCATTGGGGGGGAATACGTTTATTTGGGGGGGGTTGTTGTTTGTTTAATATTGCAGAGGCAGTTGGGGTTAAGTGACTTGCCCAGGGTCAAACAGCTAGGAAGTGTTAAGTGTCTGAGACCAGATTTGAACTCAGGTCCTCCTGACTTCAGGGCTGGTGAGGATATATTTGTATAGACAGTGACTATGTACCATTTGAACAAAGTATTAGGAAGAGGTTATTGGGAATCTGCTTTCATGACTCATTAAGAATACTTTTTAGGGAACAGTAGATAAGATGCTGACCTTGGAATCAGGAAAACCTGAGTTCAAATGTAGCCTTAGACATTACTAGCTGTGAGACCCTGACAAGTGGATTAACCCTGAATGCTTTTTGGGGGGGGGGAATACTTTTTAATAAACATTCTACTTGTGCTTTTAAATACTTCGGAGTATTTTATAAGTTCAGTATCTCCTTTTTCCTGCTGTCTTACACAATAATTTTAAGAGAACCCTATTTTTTTAGAAATAGCAAAGTAAAATGAATTTAGGAACTATGCTAATTCTAAATTAGAGTGTTATTGTGGTTTTGATGTTCATAGTAAAACATTGTTATATCTTAGGAACAGACCAGGAAATTAAAGCTGATGCCCTAAATAAAATAGCTTTTAAATAATTACTTTATTGGCATTTAGTAGCTATGTATACCTGGACAAGTCATTTAAATTCTGTAAGCTTCAGTTTCTTCATCTGTAACATGAGGTAGTTGAACTAAAGGCCTCCAAGGTTTCTTCCAGCTTTAAAGTTGTGATCCCTTGATACTTCAAATATAGACTTTCTTCTGAGCTTTAGGAACTTGTAATTTTATCAGTAGAGGCATTTTCTCTATCCCCACAAAAAACACTTTGTAACTTAATAAATGAATTTTGGGATGTACTATGGCTGAAAAACATTATCATCCTGTGGCCAATTTGAAAGCCAAGCTGCTTCTTGGACATCAGACACACAACACAATCTATTACCAGTCATATTCTCAAAGGCTTTCTTAGACTGATTAGGATCAACTAGCTTTTTAGAATCTAAGATCGTAATGAGACATCACAATAGGATAGACCTTGAGCTAGAATAATCAAGAGTTCTTTAGTTAATTGACCCAGTTTGTAGTACATGATATAACATAATTTGTCATTATTTTATGTAACATTATATGTTTTTATAATAACCGAGTTTGTACTAAGCTAAGGATAAAAGGATTAAATATAAACTCATTTGTAAAAAATCAAACCAGATTTTGATACTAAAATTCATGTAAAGAATGAACAGCCTTTTTTTTTTGTATATCTCCTTTTAATGTCATTCATCATTTCACTAAGGCATTTTTGTTTTTGCTACTTTCATACTTTTGCTGAATTGTAGTAACAATGACAGAAAAAACCACATCCAAAAAAATTGGGAAGTAATATGTTTCTAATTAAGAATTGTCTTTTTTATTCCAAGTTTTGAGGAGGTCACTAACTAGGCGTATCCCTTTTTGGCTCCCTGAGGCAAGTATACTAATATTTCCTTGGGAATGAAAAATGAAATGCTTAATGCCACATAGCTGAAATAAAGCACATATCCCATTAGCAGAAAATAAAAGAGCTCACAAATATGAACTCTGAAGAATTTTAAACTCCACCATCTTTTCTTTCATGTCTTTTTGCAAGAAGGCTGTGAAATGAGCAGGAATTCAGAACTACTCAGATCATTCCTAGAAAGGCAGGCAACAAGGAAGATAGAACTATGATTTGAGTCTCCTTTTGGTTACAGGTGTTGACATGATTTCAGAATTTTCCATATAAACAGATGTGGATATGGATATTATGTCAACATCCTTAGTAGTTTTGAAATCTCTTCAGAATTCTCAGGAACGCTCAATTTCATTGGCCAAATGATTGTTGCCAGGAGATTCTCTGGGGTGAAAGCCTGTTTGCTATGGTGGTGTGGGGGGGCTTTAAAAGCTCATCAATATAATAGGACATATCCAGAGGTAGAGCAGTAGGCATCCAGTTTCCTAATCTTTTCCTCCATCTGCTGAATATAGACACAGTTTGAAATTCAGTTTAAAATTCTTAGACTTCATGTTATCATTCTAATGGATATGTTTAAATAATATTGTCTTAATCTAGCAATCTGGCAGTGCCTTCTTTACCCATTATTTTTTTTTCCTACCAAATATCTAGCAAGAGTTGGTTCTCTCTGAGTCCAAGCCTGTAAGAAGTGATTCTTCCATTCCTTATTGTGTATTCATTTACCAAAGACAGAGGTGTTTGTATACTTCAGAATTTGTATTAATGATGGCTTTATTATAGCAATATTTTTTTCAATTACCTTGGTTTCTATATATCTTTATTTAATAAGCAACCATTTTAATAAGTGCCTGTTAGGTCCACAAGACACTGTCCTACACTAAGTTGTTCACTCATTCATTCATTCAGCTAAGATAATAAGACACAGTTTCAGCCCCAGTGGCTCTTAGAATCCTAAGGTAAGGAAAGGTGGGGTGTATAGACACAAAAATGCAATAATTATTGAGAGAAATTGTTATTTCTCCCTTATATTAATAATCAATTACTGTTGAGGAGAGCCAAGATTTCTTTCCCTTCTTGTTCCCTGCATCCTCTACTTAAGTCAAATCAGTCCCCAAAGAACAGAGCTGATAATGAAATTGGATTTAACATTCTTCTCAATCTTGTCAGCCCCCACCCAACTGGGGAAGCTTTGTGTTTACTCAGGCTTTAGTGGGTCTTAAATCTTTTGTCTAAATTGGGACGGGTAGGTCCAGGAGTAAGTGTGACACAATTAAAGTCAAGGCTCCTGTCCCCTCATTAAAATAGGTCTACCTCTCATTATGATATTCATTGTTCTCTTCTGTGAAGGATGTTCATTCTTCCAAGGGTGTATAGTATAAATGTTACCTATCTTTGGTTTACAAAAAATGGCTTAGTGACCATCCTTTGTCTTTATTTTCTAGTTGTAATTAATGACATGATTACCTAGAAATTTCATTCATCACATTATACAATAATGTGAAAATTTTTTCAGAATCATTTCAGCCATGTTTTCTGTCAATAGTAATAATAAGCAGTTACTGGCATTTATATAGTGCTTTAAGACTTTACATGCAGTATTTCATTTGCTCTGTCAGTGTCTCAAGAGACCAGGAATCATTTGGCTCCTCATCCCCTTTTTATTTCTTAGATCCTAAAGCCCATATGTAATAGAAATTACCAGTAAAATATACCAGAGTGCTCTACTATGACATGTCTTTAGGTATTTATTATCTTTTGCTTCTGTATCCTGTTGTTCATTCAACAATTTTTTTAAAGTTACATGTAAAGCATCAAAGCATATATTGTGTCACCAATGTTGGTTGAATTAGAGTTACTGTAGACAGAATGAAGAAGTTACATGCTTAAACTCTTTTGAAGGATTTTTAAATTCACTCTCTTGGGAAGTGAGAGAAATTGCTAATTTCCTTAGTATTACCTGCCTGTTTTTTATCCTCTTGATGTGAGGCACTCATATATGTCCTGGTTTTATCAAAGAAGAACTGAGTTTTATGTTTTTTTGTTTTGTTTTGTTTTTTTCCTTCTGCCACTAGTTGTATGGTTTTAATGATATGGCAGCTTTAATTTGTTTATTTGCTATTGTTGGGTGAGTGGTATAGATTTCACAAATAAAAACACATAAGTATTTTACCATATTTGTCTTTGGCAGGTTTGATGAATAGTGAATCTGGAAAGAGAAAAAAAATTCAGTGCATAAAACTGACACTTCTCTTAACTCCTTTTTATAATCTTTATCTTAGGAACCATCACTTATTGGTAGCTTAAATTAAAAAACTGAAAGTAATGAGTAAAGGGAACATTGTTAAACTGCTCCTTAGAAGACCAAATTTCAATGGTCATAACAGACCAAGAAATGAGTACCTGAAATGATATGTGCTTTGCCAGCATTGGATACCATTCAATTATGGTTACTTTGGGTTAATTCATTATTTGTGTATGTTTTTGTATAAGGATCACCCCCACACCACTGGGAGAAGGGAAAAGCACCGTCACGATTGGGCTTGTTCAAGCACTGACCGCACACCTGCATGTTAATTCCTTTGCTTGTCTGAGGCAGCCTTCTCAAGGACCTACTTTTGGTGTTAAAGGTATTTTATCCTATAAATACATGCAGCTTCTCATCTTTTATTTACTTGAGAAATAGATGACTTTTTCTTCTTGATAATAATGAAAATGACAAACTTCATACTATGATATATTTAATTGCAGGCAGTATGCAGTTTAACACTTGAAGGTAATTGTGAAATTCATAAGAGAATATTGTGTTACAGGGTATTTGTCTTGTAGATGTTTTGTTCGTGTGTTTGTGTTGTCTATTGTAGCTAATGTATTTGAGTACTACAATTATATGGGCTATAAATACTTATTTTCCTGCCTTGTTTTAATGTAGATTTCTGATTCTTCATCATTTTATCTCCTGCTTTTTTTTTTTTTTTTTTTTTTGAGGCAGTTAGTGAATGAAATGCTGAACCTGGGGTCAGGAAAACCCAAATTCAAATCTGACCTCAGATATTATCTATGTGACCCTGGGCAAATCACATTGTCTTTTTGCCTCAATTTCCTCAGCTGTAAAATGGGGAATAATAATAGCACCAACATCACAAATGAGATATTATAAAGTGATTAGTAGAGTGCTTGGCACACATAATAGGAACTTAATAAATGCTTGTTCCTTTCCCTTCCCTATATTGGTTAAGTTTGTAATTTATCTACTTTAACATTATATATCGTTCTATTCACTAGTGTGCTACGTAATTATTTTGTCATGATCTTATGCCAGTTATTAACAGGATTTGCTGGAATTTTTGTTGTTGTGTTACACAGGTGGAGCTGCAGGTGGTGGATACGCTCAGGTCATCCCCATGGAAGAGGTAAAAGCATAAAAGGAGACCACATTGTGTATGAGTACCTTAACATTTTACCCCTCCTCATCACCTGGAGGACAGCTAGGTAGTACAGTGATTAGAGTACTGGGCCTAGTCAGGAAGACTCTTCCTCAGACACTTACTAGCTGGATGACCTTGGGCAAGTCACTTAAACCTGTTTACATCAGTTTCCTTGAGTGCAAAATGAACTGGAGAAGGAAATAGCAAACCATTTCAGTCTTTTCCAAAAAAAAAAAACTCCAAATGGTGTCATGAAGATTTTTTCCTGGCCCTTTGGGGAGTAAATTACTGTCTAATCCAAAAAATAATTGAGTACCCAAAAGTATAAAGCTAGTCAAGAAAAAATGCTTTAAATTATTTTTGATAAGAGAAATATGAATTAAAATAACTCTGAGGTATTACCTCATCCTATCAGATTGGCAAAGATGACCAAAAAGGAAAATGATAAAGATTGGAAAATAGTAAAGTAGCTACATTAATGTACTGTTGTTAGAATTGTAAAGTGATCCAATCATTCTAAACAATAATTCGGGACTGTGCCCAAATGACTATAAAACAGCATATCCCTTTGACCCAGCAATATCAATATTAGGTCTGTATCACAGAGATCAAAAGACAAGGACATATCTGTACAGAATATTTATAGCAGCTCTTTTTGTTGTGATAAAGAATTGATAGGTGTTCATCAATTGAGGAATATGTGAATAAGTTGTGATATGATTGTGATGGAATATTATTACACTATTAGAAATGATGAGCAGGATACTCTTAGTAAAATCTGAAAAGATTTAGATGAACTGACACAAAGTGTAGAAAACAGAATCAGGAGAACATAATATACCAGAACAAAAGTATTCTAACAATGATAAGTTCTGAAAGACTTAGCTACTCTAACAAGTACAATAATCTGAAAATGTTCAAAGGATTTGTGAAGAGAACTGATGAACTAAGTGTAAATTAAAGTATACTTTTTTTCATTTTCTTTCTTTTTCCTTGCTTTTTCTCCTTCAACATGTATGGAAATATGTTTTGACTTGACATGTATAATTCATACTGTGTTTCTTGCCTTCCCAAGGCATATGGAGGAAGGAAAAGAATTGGGAATTCAATTTTAAAAAGCAAATATTAAAATTATATGTATATATATATATTTTAAAAGATAAGAATGGCCTTGATAACTAACAGTGAATTGGAAAACAATGAGCTGAAAATGACTTAGGCTAGGTATCACTTCAAATTCAATAAAATTTTCTTAGAATATTTTTTTTTTAAATAAAACTATAGTAAGTTAGAATAAGAAAAAGAAAATTTCTAAGTCTTAAATCAGTGTCTTTGTCAGTATTCCTTTATTTGGAGTATAAGATTATTCACATTCAACTGAAGTACAAGTACACCTAAAAAATTCCTATTATCTTCCTTTTTCATGTGGGGAGAAAGTAAACATTCTTTTTATAAATTTGTATCTATAAACTTAAATATTTAAATACATATATTTATATATACAAATTACATGATTGGCATATAAAATATAACAATATATATTTATTTTTAAAATTTTGTAACCAATTTATTTTGCTTATTCTGCTTTAAAAAATTATAATTACAGAAATGCCTTAAACACTGATTTGGTATTCTGGAACAGCAGAAATAAATTTTTCATCTCTTTTTTTAGTTCAATCTTCACTTGACTGGTGACATTCATGCCATTACTGCTGCTAATAATTTGCTGGCTGCTGCTATTGATACCCGGATTTTACATGAAAGTACTCAGACAGATAAGGTGAGGAAGACCCTTAGTTTTCATCTTCATTTGTCTTCTGTTTGTCTAAACATTTATTGAAAGAAAAAAAGATTTGTTTATGTATTGGGGGGATGGGGTTGAGCTTACTGTTTTTTGAGTGTTTTGTGAATTTTTTCTTTTTTACAAAAGAGAATTGAGGAGATGTCCATCAACTGGGGAATGGCTGAACAAAGTATGGTATAAGATTGTGTTGGAATATTACTGCATTATAAGAAATGATGAGGAGGATGATTTTAGAAAAACCTGGAAAAACTTAAATGAACTAATACAAATTGAAATGAGCGGAACCCAAAAATATTATACACAGTAACAAAAATATTATAACTGATTAATTATGAAAGACTTAGCTAGTCTAAATCAGTAAAATAATTTAGGGCAGCTAAGTGACACTGTGAATACAGAAGTAAATCTGGAATCAGAAAGACCTAAATTCAAATTGAGCCTTAGACACTTATTAGCTATGTGACTCCAGGCAAGTCACTATATCTCTGTCTGCTTCAGCTTTTGCAACTGTAAAATGGGGATAATAATAATAATTCCTACCTTCCAGAGTTGCTTTGGGGATCAAAATAGAGGTCCAGACTAAAGAAAAAAATGTTCCCCTAATACAGCCAACCCATTTGTTCCTGAATTTAGCAAATGCTTTTGGGAGTGCAATTAAGCATTATGGTGTTTTATATAGGGCCTATATGAGCAAATCATACTAAACTCTTATTATACATAAAAAATCACACATTCTCAGGGGACATGGAAAGAGAAGGGGAATGGAATAAGCATTTATTATTATTAGCCTATTAACTGCCAGGCTCTAAAACACCATATAAATATTATCCTGGGACTTAGTCTGAGACAAAAATTTCAACTCAGATATACAAATGTACCACAATTAATTATTTATAGAGAGAGTTCAGGTAGAAAGATACCTTTTCTCAACATTTCTGCATTGTATTGTGACATCTTCTGTGTCTGTACTTTAAGATTTGGTATGGTGGTATGAGAAATAGAGAATGTGTGTCCAAACAGATGTTAATTTAAGAATTTTAAAGATCTCTGTTATGGAATTGTGTTCATACAAACTGATTGTAACATTATTTAAATTTGACTGAATTTTCTTGAAAATTTGAATTAAAATTTCATCTTTTTTATGTTAAGCCAAAGAATCTGTGGATTCTGATCTAAACAGCTTAAATCTCAAATAACAGTATATCATGTTATAAATGATACAAGTTATAAATGTCCCAAGTTATAAATGTCCCTTAAACTTGATTTTGTTTATTGTTTTCATTGGTTCTCAGGCTCTGTTTAATCGATTGGTACCATCACTAAATGGTGTGAGAGAGTTTTCAGGCATTCAGCTCAATCGCTTGAAAGTAAGTTTCCAATTTGTGTTTCTAAGAGGGGAAATGTAGAGAACAGACTACAGAAGAATAAAATGAAAACCTTTTAAAGCACATTAGCAATTAAAGCACCTCCATTTGGTCTCAGTATTATGAAACTTAAAGATAAGATGGATTTAATATGTACTGCAAAGTGAGTCAACAAACAGGTCTCTCCTCTAAAGATGAGAATTTTTGTGATTTTCCTAAGGGCTTTAATCTTAGTTTTTAATCCTCAGTTTCCTGTATAAAAATACTGAAAAGTCATTACTATGAATGTAACCAGGCAGTGGCACAGTGGATAAAATGTGGGCCAGAAATCAGGAGGATCTGAGTTCAAATTTCTCCACAGACAGTTACTAATTCTTTGATCCTAATCAAGTTATTTACCCTTGCTTGTCTCATTTTCCTCTTCTGTAAAATGAGCTGGACAAAGAAATGACAAATCATTTTGCTGAGAAAATCCTAAATGGGGTCACAAGGGGTTGGATACAACTAATCAACAAGACAGCCACAAAAATACATATAATCATTCCATCTGTCACCAAGGTTTATTAATTGCCTCTTCTATACCAGGAATTAGAAACAGAGTGTTATGGAGCAGAGCTGTCCTAGAATCAGGAATCCTTAGATTCAAGTGCATATACTGGCTGGGTCTGACTCTTGGCCAGTCATTTCCCCAGGGAAGGTTCTATAGACTCTAAATTGAGGAACAGATGCTAATCTGCATTTGGTTGCAGGAGTTTTCCCATCAATAGTTCCCTTTATTTGAATGAAATTAGCATTACAGGTCAGTAAAGTGTGTCAGGCCCTGTGTTAGGTTTTGAGGGTACCAAGAATTTGAAACTATCTTTGAGAAGAGCTTTTGTAGTGTAGGTAAATACAAAGTAAATGCACAGTGGGATAGAGTGCTGGACCTACAATCAGGAAACCCTTTGTTTAAGTCTGCCTCCGACACTACCTGTGTGACCCTGGGCAAGTCACTTAACTGTTTGCCTCAATTTTTTTTTTTTTTTTTTGCTTTTTGCTGAGGCAATTGGGGTTCAGTGACTTGCCCAGGGTCACACAGCTGTTACGTGTCTGAGACCAGATTTGAACTCAGGTCCTCCTGACTTCAGGGCTGGTGCTCTATCCACTGCGCCACCTAGCTGCCCCTGCCTCAATTTTCTTATTTGTAAAATGAGCTAGAGAAAGAAATGGCAAATCATTTCAGTATCTTTGCCAAGAAAATCCCAAAAGGGGACATGAACAAAAAAATATGGGGAGTGGGAATGGGATTAGCAACTGAGGGCATCAGAAAAGAATTTCATGACACAAGTTTACTTTTGAAGGGTTAGCAATAATTCCCTTTAAATGGTTTTTAATTGTTTATAGAATCCTATAGTCTGGATAAATATTAAATATCATATTGATTTGCTCTAGTTCTCTAGCAGAGAAAAAGTCTAACTATGCTTGTCATATTTTGCAGCCCTTAGGTAGCAAAAGATGGGGTCAAAGCTTTACCATCCTGATTCCAAATGAAAATTGTGTAATTTTTATTAAAAAATCTACCTCTATAATTACCGAGTGTGCTGCTAATATAAACAAGATGAACATGTAAATATATTCTTTATAATGCTGTATCCAAGCCCAGCTCTGAACACGGAAGACACCTCACTGGGCAAGTGGAACTTAGAACAGGAGCCCACTATAAGTTATAGGCAAGGAAAAATTAATTCCTGACTCAGATGGCATTGGCTGAGCAGCCTCATTTCAGAAAAATGTGAATTTTTAAAAGGCCCATGGATTCACAAATTTAAAAATAAAAAAGAATTTAGGAGTCACCAGAGGTCAGTTGCTGAGGGCCACAGCTACTAGTAAGCATCTAAGGAGGTATTCAAACCCAGGGCTTCCCAACATCAAGCCTATTACCCTAAGTTCACTAAGTTACCACACTAACCTCTCATCCACATTAGAATTCTGATTAAAGCTGTGGGAAGTTTGTTACATTACTCACATAAGTACTTTTACACTATACTATACGACTTGAAATAATTCAACTAATTGGGAGATTGTGGTTAGTATGCCATTCCCCTTCGATTCATATCATGTGTAACTTATGTTTTCTTTTGCTTAATGTTAACTTTCAGGCTTTTATCCTTCTCTGTTCTTTTTCTCTTTGCAGAGTTATGTCTTACAAGTAATGTTTCACTGGGAAAATATGCTGGTCTAAAAAAAATGGTTTGTGTTTTTTGCTAAATTAAAAGGAAACTGCCTAGAAAACAGTATAGATACAGATTTTATTTGAAATAATGGTTATAAATGGCAATATTTGGCATCACATGTTAGTCTGATGAAACATAATGGTCATATAAAGTAATATGTAGAGATTTGTAGGGACAAACCAAATGCAAAAGTTATCTAGCACACATAGTTTCATTGCATCTTATTTTTCTTTTTTCTGTAGAAATTAGGAATAAATAAGACTGATCCAAGCACATTAACAGAAGAGGAAATGACCAGATTTGCCCGGCTTGACATTGACCCATCTACCATCACATGGCAGAGAGGTAGTCACATTTTTGATGTTTTCAAGGTCTATATAACCCTTCCCTTAGCATAGTTCCCTGTGATGTGTAGAAAAGTATATTATCCCCATTTTGTAGCTGAAGAAACCAAGTCTAAGTGATTTCAATCAGTCTATCAATGAATGTTTACTAAATGCCTCCTACTATGCTCATTCAAGTTAAGACTGAATTTAAAAATTACAGGGGTTTTTTTTAAGCATTGCAATAAGTAGCCTATTTTAATGTGATTTGTGGAATCCAGTTTATTGCAAAGATATGGATATATAATCTTACATCATCTGATTAGTACGTCTAACAAGAGCAGGGCTTTTAAGAGGATAAGCCTGAAAGCAGTATGCTGTCACAGAAGGGGGGGAAAGACTAGCAGGTAGTTTTCAAACAAGGTAGCTCCCAGTACAGTGCCTTGCTTTATAGCAACTGTATTAATAAATGTATATTGAATATTCTAATTAATAAAGTTAAATATACATAGAGAGAAGTATGAACAAGTCTAAATTAAGGTAATAATATAAATTCTGTAATATATTCTAGGGTAATATAAATTTTATGTCATAGAACAGTATAAGGTGAATCACTAAGCAAGTATCTTATCCTTGGGAGTATTGAAACTCATTGTAAATTACAGGCTGAAAAGAAGGTTTTCCCTCTTCCAATAAAACCTTTTGGGGGGAGGAAGGTAAGTGAGGTTAAGTGAATTGCCCAGGATCACACGGCTAGTAAGCATCAAGTGTGTGGGGCCAGATTTGAACTCTATCTTTCTTAATAAAGAAACCCTATGAGTTGCTATGGTTAAAGTAACTTAATACCAGACTTCTCTGAAGTCTAGAAGAGAGTTTCCCCTTGGAATCTAATCTTTTCCAGCTTGGCTTAGTACCTGTGAGAGCTTGTGCTATACTGTCAGAGCTTTCAAGACCTCAATCTCTTCCATGCTCCAGAGAGCCACTGAAACAATTGTGGAATCTGATTGGAGGGAATGCAGAGTTCATTATGTGCCTAAAGAATCCTGTGTTTTCATCAATAAGTAGTTATCTAACCTTTGCCTTAAGACCTGGAGTACCAAGAAAATGTACCATGATTTTTTATTTGGAGGGAAGGGAGGAAAGGTGTGGTTCTGTGAGTGTAAAAATCATGTATTTTGTCAGAGTATGGTCTTAACTTTGCTTAACTCTTTATCTAATGAAGATAGGGAGTTATATGGGAATTATGTAAAAACAAGAAGCATTAAAAAAAGAAAATTTAAGATCTCAAGTGAGGAGAAATTAACATCTGAGTTCCAAGGAGGCAAATTTGGGTTTGATAGGGAAAATTTCCTAAAAACTGAAGCTATCCAAATTGGGATGGACCTTAACCCTAGTTGAGGTCTGTCTCCTGGGGCCAAGCAAAGCAAATCTAATCCCTCTTCTTCAGGATATCCCTTCATACAACTGTTAAAAAACAGCTATCCTATTTCCACATTCTCCTCTTCTCCAGGCTAACTACCCCCATTTTCCTTTATGGCTTTCATATTGCATAATTTTGGGGGCCTCCATCCTTTTGAATTGAATATAATCCTTCATAACATTGTCATGGGTCCTGGACAATATATCTCTTATAATGCAATTCTTAAACTACTTGAACCTCCTTTTTCCCCTCTAGTAGATAGTACTTTATTTTTTTCAGTTACATCCAAAGACAATTTTTAACATAAATTTTTTCCTTTTTTTTACATTTTAATTTTTATCCCTTCTTCCCTCCCATTTCCTATGTACTCTTTTAGCTTTCTTGAGTTCCATATCATGATGTTGAGTCATCTTGAGTTCAGAATCCACTAACACACCAAGATCTTTTTCCAGTTACATTATATCTGGTCAGAACATTTCTGTCTTGTACTTTTGGAAGTTTTTGCACTTAAATGGGAAAAAAAAAACCTTTATCTTTATTACATTTCATTTTACCAAATGCTTCAGTCTGGTGGGGTTTTTTTTTGGGGGGGGAACCTGTTACTGTCAGTCAGGAAGCATTTATGTGTTTACCATATGTCAGGCACTCTGCTAAGTGCCAGGGAAGAAAAGGAGGTAAAAACATAGTCCCTGTCCCCAGTGTTAACTATCACTTAGCTTTGTGTGATGTACAAATCTGAGATAAGCCCTAGTCTTTGTCTCAGTCATTGCAAAGATGTTTAGCATCACAGATCTCTGTAGCATGGAAAGATCTCCACCCAAGCTGCCTTCTAAGTGCCTGTGCCTAAAGCCTCAGCCTGGATACACAAAACTTAATTTGAGAGGAAACAGCATTCTCTTAATGCTTTCCCTAAAGTAAAGCCATTCTAGTCATCCAGTCCAGAGGATTTACCCAAAAGAGTAAAAACTCTTTAGCTTAGTTCCCAAAAAATTGTGCATCCAGACATAGTGGCAAATTTCCAGGGGAGTAGTCTCAATATCAAAGAATCAACACCAACTATATAAATAGCTCCCTGAGACTTAAATGAGTTGGCTAAAAATTGTGCTTGCCTTCTATGACAATTTCACTTGAATCTTCCTACTCTGCTTTTCCCTGCTTTTCCTCTGTTGAGTTAATAAAGTACTGTGACATTGCTCTAACTAGTCGCCTTCCTGCTGGTCTTCCTCTCTCTTCTGTGATAGCACACTGATTTCAGGCTCATCATCCTAAAAGTCCTGCTCTTGTTTCATCACTTCCTTACCCAGAAGCCTTTCAGACTTCCTCACTGCCTTCACAATCAAGTCCAGACTTTGTATATGAAAGTCTAGGATTCAAGACTTTTCTTTTCTTTTCTTTTTTGCTTTTTGCTTTTTTTGCTGAGGTAATTGAGGTTAAGTGACTTGCCCAGGGTCACACAGCTAGGAAATGTCTAAGACCAGATTTGAACTCAGGTCCTCCTGACTTCAGGGCTGGTGCTCTAACCACTGCGCCACCTAGCTGCCCCGGATTCAAGACTTTTCACAGTTAGTTTGAAATCTTCTTTTATAACCTTTTCTCCCACCTACTGCTCAACATATGGTCTCTCTAATCAAATTGACCTATCCATTATCTTTAGAAAGTTTCTTGCCTATTGTCACCTCTTTGTGTCCCACTTTGCACCCATCCAGATTATACTTATACTAGCTGAAGTTTGACCTTGAGAAGCAGTAGAATAAAGTGAAAAGTATGCTAGATTGGGAAGATGAAGGACCTGGATTTAGGAAGATCTGAGTTCATAGCTGACCTTAGACACCTGGGAATATCATGTTATCTTTATTTGTCTCTTAACTGTAAAATAGTGGAAATAATAGCACCTACCTCATGAGGTTGTTGTGAAGATCACATGTGACAATATTTGTTAGGCATATAGCATAGTGCTTGCCACTTAAGGTACATTCTTACTAAATATTTGTTCCTCATTCATCTGTCTTTCCATCTTTCTTTATTCCTTCCTTTACCTTGAATAAGTCATTCTTTTCATTGGACCTCACTTCCTCATCTGCAAGATGAGGGGTTTGGATCAGATGATCTTTGAGGTTCTTCAGTCATATCTGACTCTTACTCTGATCCATTTGGGGGTGCCAGAATAACCCCATTTGGGGTTTTCTTGGTAAAGACACTGAAGTGATTTGATTTTTCCTTCTCTGGCTCATGAAACACCTCAAATAGGGTTAAGTGACTTGCTCAGGGTCACCCAGCTAGTAAGTATCTGAAGCCAGATTTGAACAAGTAAAGATGTCTTTCTGGCTTCAGACTTGGCACTCTATGCACTGTAGCACCACCTAGCTGCCTGACCTCCAGCTCTAAATCTCTGATCCAGTGATTATTCTTTGATTCTATGACTTCTTCCCTGAAAATTTTTTCCCTGTCACTACTTTTGTAATGTTTGCAACTATTCTTCTGTTCCTTTAATACCCATTGTTTTATTTTTGTTTCCTTGTTTGCAAGTTCATCAGTGTAGAGAAACCTTTCCTCTGTTGCTAGATCAAAAGACAGGACTGTGCTTTTGTGACCTGCCAAGGCCTTATTCCAGGAGAAGCTTTGGACACATTTCTTGAGTGGATTTTATTGTTCTAAGAAAGTTTTCTTTTAATCATTTTTTACAAGTTTATTGATGTTGAGGAAAAAACCATGTAAGGTCACATTTACATAGTAGTTTCTATAAATGAAAAAGTGACTAAAGAGATTTTTCTCAAGCCCAGTTTGAGATAGATAGTGAAAAGAAAATTCCAAAGAAACGGTAAGAAGTATTTATGTAACTCATCTACCTAATCACTAAAAGGCTTCAAATCTGAACAACCCAAGGATTTTTTTTTTAGTTTTTTTCTTTTAAAAAATTTCTAGTTGTGTAAAGTTTTCTTAAGTTCTCAAGAGCACACTACTAATACACACCTTGTCTCAAAAATTCAGTACTTAAGCTATTTTATAGTAGATAATTTGATTTAGGTTTGGGATTCTTTTTTTTTTTTTTTAAAGAACCTCACTGAGATTTTTTCCTGTGGAAAACCACAAAGCAGGTAAAAGTCAAATCAAAAGTTTGATGTCTTTCTGTCCTCTTCAATTAGAGTGATCTCATTTTAGAGTAGGATTCAGAAATATAGCAGTGACCTCAATTCTTGGATTGTGGTGTGAAAAACCTCCATTTGATAACATGCCAAATACCAATTCTCATATTGATTTCTTTCTGAGAAGGTAGAATGAGTCAAAGTATTTTGTGGCCTTGGATCAGTATGAAAAGATATGACAAATTTTAAAACTTACTCCAATAAATACAAGAATCATGTTACTGCTCAGGGCATGGAGTCTCACCATCTTGAGCTTAAATAGTCTTACTAATGTGGGAGGTGAAACCCATGATACTGGACCATCATCGCCTTTTATTTCTCTAGAGCAAATATAGGTTTTGCCCTTATGATTAAGATAAGATTTTAAAAAAATCTTATTAAATAGCTAAATTAGAAAGGAAGCGTTGGATTGGAAATTGTGCTTCAACATTTTGGTATTAATCCAGAGCCTTGAAAGAATCTCTCTGTATTACTGTAGATCTGTGTTTTCTATTAGAGAAACAAATTCAAATGCCCAAGCAAATATATATTCTATAGCAATGTCCTGTAATGACTGTGTGCTCAATAAGTTTTTGCTGGTTTTGCTATCATTTGCTATCATTTTCTTTTTCTTCCCTACTTATTTATTCTATCACTGTTTTGTTTGTTGTTTTCTAACTGGGACGATTAATTCTTTTGCCTCAGATCGTTTACATTTATTATTTCTTGAAATATAGCTCTGAAAAACCAGGCTTTGATGAATTTAAATGGAGTTACTAGACTCATCTTTAAATTCACTGGCACCCTGGCTTTCACTGATTGGGCCAATTGATCCAAGGCTCACCTGCTTATTGTTTGGGTTTTAATGACTCAGAGTGAGGATAAATAGAAATTATTTCAATTCGGGCCAGAAACTCTGAGGATCTTCCCCTTCCCTGATTGATTCTTTTGTGAAGGCAAAGGAGTCCATTTACCTCAGTTCTTACCTAGCCTTTTAACTACTGAACGAGTGTTGCCTCAAACATACTGTGACCTAGAAAAAGACTTTAGTTTAAAAAGACCGAAGTCTCCCACTGTATCTGGGACCATTGCCACTTGTCCAGACCTGTGTCTTATCACTGTACCTTGATAACTGGAAGAGAATTTGAAACTTAACTCACTTAAATCCGGTTCACTTGGAAATCAAGACGTCATCCTTCTGATGTCTTTGGTCCTCTTCAAGAAGGAAGAACAGTCTTGGAATGAGCAAGTTTCACTCAACCCAGCTTGAGAACTCCAGTGTCAGCATTGATCATTTGCATAGTGGCAATAACTAAATTTTAAAAATAGAGCAAACAAAGCCGCCTTATGTGCGTCATGCAACTTCAGCTATGAGAGACTTAGCAGAATTTGTATTAGGTATAGTTGTAGTCTAGTTAGGGCTAAAAGAATATTATGCAGCAAAAATAACCAGACTAAATGAAATTAAATTCCATAGATACTAGCTGACTAGAAAGATACATGTTTGCAGAATTTTCTTTCTACTGTCTTCATACTGGACTTGCAAAAAATCTTTTGAGTCACTTTCTCATTTATTAAGACTGCTATGTAAATGTAACCTATCATTATTTCTCTCTGACTCTTGCATATATTTTTCCTCAGCATCAATAAAATTGTAAATTCTGAGAAACTCTCCGGTACAGATGGCATCCTGAAGATGCAGATGGGCTTTTGATGCCACCGACTCCCAAAGATCTCCCCAGCTGCTTTTTTGTCTGAAGTTTTTGTGTTGTTTTTTTTAACTTTTTAAAATGAAAAACAGCTGAACTTTGGTTGCTGGCCTTTTTTTGAAATTTGATAAAAAGAAAACTTCATTCCTATGCCAAGATTGTTTGTAGTACAGATCTGAGAAAGAACTCCTTTTTCTTTTTTTTTTTTTTTAACCAAGTTGTAATCTTTTCAAATGGTATATTTTAATGTTGCCATGCAAATTGCTACAGGCCTCAGGAGAAAATAGTAGCAGCCTATAAGAATTTCAATAAGTTTTCCCTTCCTTTCTAATTTTTTTTTCCATGAGATTTTATGTCTGCAAATTTGACTGGCTTAAAATCGTGTATATTGTTTAGTCATTGCTTAAAGGGCATGTAGGGATGGACAAGTTAAAGTAAAAAAGGAAAATTTTCAGCATCTAGGTGTTTTCTTCTCGCTTTTTTTTTTACAAAGCTACCTTAATACCACTGTTAGCTTAATTGGCTCACTGTAATTTCTCTATTTCTGTTAATGGCCCGGTCATCCTTCCAATGAACCTGCCTCTAATCTGAGCCCTTCCTTTACCTCATTGCACACATCCTGTCAACTCCCAAGTTCTGTCAACTCTGCCTCCCTCGTCTTTCTTATGTCTTTCCCTTCCTCTCAACTCCCTTGCCAATTAACCCTAGGCAGGCCCTCATCCCTTCTTAGCTAATTTAACCTGCTAACTGTCCTTTTTGTCTACAATCTGTCCTTTCTGCCATCCATCTTTTTATCTAGTTTCATATCTGGAGTGGACTATTCCTTCCCCACAAACCCATTGTATACAGTTTTTCATATAATATTTTAAGAAAAACATTGATAAACCAAAAGGCAGCCAGAATGGTAAAGAAGCCTCAGTCCAAAGTATTAGGATCAGTTGAACAAACAGGATATATTTACCCTGGAGAAAAGAGAGAGGAGGTGGAGCACTGAGAGCTTTAGAACTTAAAAGGCTGTCTTATGGAAGAAGGGTAAATTTTGTTATGTTTAGCCCCAGGTGACAAAAGTAGGAATTGGAGAGAAATTGTAAGTGGGCGAATTTAAGCTTGATTTAAGGAAAAACTTCCTAATATCTAGAACTATTCGATAGGAAAGTCATTCTTCACTGGAGATCTTTAAGCAAGGTTTGGGTGACTGCTTAAGTACATTGCACTTAATATGGTTTGAACTGTTTGTCAGATTACCTCCCATTACTTCCTATTTGCTTCCACATCAGAAATTCTGAGTTTTCCTCTCATGTGTCCTAGACCTGTCCTTTGTATGTAGTGATAATCAGAGATCAGTCCAACTCCCCCATTTTTGGAGAATCTAGGAAGTTGTGACTGGTTCAAAGTTCTTTTTCTATTATGCAAGTATGCCTCCCAGTTGTATTTCCATATTTTTCTTTTCATAGTTAAAAAATTTTATCTTTCCTTCCTATTAGATTGTAAACTCCTTCAGAGATCTCGTGTTGTATATGCCTTTTT
Source organism: Myrmecobius fasciatus (assembly GCA_023553655.1). NCBI lineage: Eukaryota > Metazoa > Chordata > Mammalia > Dasyuromorphia > Myrmecobiidae > Myrmecobius > Myrmecobius fasciatus. The sequence continues at coordinate 236,688 of JAJPUD010001896.1, forward strand.
GTGCCTACTTCCCTCCCCCAAGCTCATATCTGCCTTGCTTTATAGTAACAAGTACTTAATAAATTAATAAAGTTTAAAATGCACAGAATGAAGTATAAATACGTCTAAATTGTGGTAACCTAAATGCTGTGGTTTAAGACATTTTGCTTTGTTTGCTAAGAATTGCTGACTTGGCTATTATTTATTGTAGTATAAAAAATATTGCAGGACATTGCATAATATGTACTAATGGATAAAGAAGTTTAGAAGAACTAGAATTTGTTAGCCTACTTTAATATTTTTTCTTGTCTTTCAGTTTTGGACACAAATGACCGATTTCTACGAAAAATAACCATTGGGCAATCTAAGACAGAGAAAGGATTCTTTCGTCAGGTGAGTGAGTGAATTTACAATTAAGGAATGGGTTCTTTCCCAATTTGAAGGAATTACATTAATTTGGTAAATCTTTGCCTTTTTCTTCACTCACAATGACTAATTACCACTCCTGCTATTCTATTTAAAAACTATTACAGTCAAATACGATGGAATTCTGTCTTTTTTTTTAAGTTTTATTATGATATTCAAGAAGCCATTTCTAATTCTTTGTATTATAACAATCTTTTAATGGAAAAAAAAATCTGTTAATAAGTGACCAACTAAAAGTGAAGTTTGAAAAGGAATGGGACTGATTGGATGAAGTATTTCTCAGTATTGAAACTAAGTGGCATGATCCCTATACCCAGAGTGGGAAGATCTTGGGCCTCAGGTTTCAGGAAGTCACATGATTCCTATTCCTAGAGCTGGGAGATGAGACCTTAGACTCTGGGTCTGAGAAGAACCCTGAGAAGTTACATGATCTCTAAAAGGTCAGACAGGTAATTATAGGAAATGATGTGACCTGTGGGAAGCAGACAACATTGGTGACCATTGGTCAAAAATGATTACGTCCTTCTAGTCTATCCAATGAAAAGGCTTGGGTCTTTTCCTATTTAAGCAGGTGTTCTGCTTCTGGCAGGTCAGGTTCTAGAGCACATGGTGGGAGCTGGGATGGCTCCCAGGTATGTCTGGGCCTCCCCCTGCAGGGATTAAATAAATACTTTCTCTTTGTACCTGAAGATATCTCTGATTATTAGTTAATTTGGGAAAGGGGATCAAGTACCCTTCCCACACAAAAATGATAAGTCTTTAACTTTGGTTTAATAAATTTGCTCATTCAGATTTGACCTTTGACTCCTTGGTACTGACTTTTGAATTTTTATTATTTTAGAGGGAATCTTCACTTGATAATCATAGTTTTTAAGGTGAATGATCCTATGTCCATTCCCCTTTCCCCCGAAAAAAGCTCAGTTATAATTGTTTCTTATATAAGCATATCTAAGTGTTTATGATTTTCAGAAAAGGTTCATTAGTTTGACCAAAATAATAAATTCACACTAAAATTCTGACAGGAATTAACTAAAAAAGTGCTTAGCTTTTCCCTGGTTGAAGCAGGGAACTAATGGTATCACTTTTTTTTTTTTTTTTTTTTTTTT